>OZ025262.1:15059388-15380290 GCA_964019135.1 Arenicola marina
GATTGGTTAGATCTGCGGCAGTGATTCGTTCTAAGGGGGTGGGTACCTAGACAATCTTTGATCAAAGATAAGCAATCTTCGGTATCATACTATAGAACATACTGCTCAATAAATCGAACGTTAAGCATATTGGTAACATATTGTATTAGTAACAACTAAATTAAAGGCTGATAAAGTTACACATGGTAACCGATTTCCCTCTATTATGCGGTTTCATTAGGGGTTTCATGATGCTATTGTTTGGTGTGTAACCTTAATTTTGTCCAGACAAGATTATCTGCTATCATTGAAATTAAAGCTTTTTCATGGGGATATTGTGGGTCCAGCACAGGTGCCGTCATAATGCACGCTTTAGTGCTCTGGCCAGCCACAGTTTTTAAACCATTGGAGTGTTGAGTGCGAGTTGTCAGGTTTCATTTCATTTTATAAAAGCCGCATTTCATTCGCTTGTATCTGAAAGTACGCCTTTAATTATTTTTAACATCCTTTTCTAACATCTCTTTTTCACTTGGTCTTTTATAAGCGTTGCGCTTACGATGAAATTACTTCTTAAGTTTTGTTATGAAGCACAACAATTGCGATTAACTTATATTTATTTTAAAGTGCAATATGAAGTATCTGATTAATTTCAATTTTAAATTAATCACTATTTTACCCACCTACTTTTAAATCTAACGGAAGCTTCATACTTTTGAATCCTGCATTCCAAGTTTTCAAGGAAACAGTGATTAAGATCTTCAAAAACGTTACTAACCAGGCACTAAAATGTTTTCAAATATATCTATCAACCAGATCATGATCTTTACCTCTTAGGACTTTTATACCTTTGATGTGGCGCTGCGATGCCATTTAAACGTTGATACGCGTTGCCGATGAATCAAATAATGTACGTCTATATATCTCTCATTTGTTCCTATGTTGTGAACCTCCTCCGGTGGATAGCTGCGACACAACTGACCGATGTACAACCCCCCCCCCCCCTTCCCCCTCAAAGCGATGCCCAAGCCGCCACAGCGTTGTCGCTACGCAGCGCTGTTGTTCTTTTTCCGTCGCGTCTCTCAGTTTTTCTGTTTTCAGATGCCCATGAAGTCGATGCCTTGATTCCCGGCGACGAACTCTGCAATGAATCCAGTCTTGATATCTATGATAGCCATACAACGCGCTGCCCTGGCAAGTGTTAGCTCCATCCATTCTGTTTGACATTTTCCCCTCCCCAAGCAAACGTCGCTCTTCCGATCATTTTTTTCTGGCCCCATATTATTTAGTTGACTTATATCCAGATGTCGTGGTGTGTACTTTAGCCGCTTTTCGTGTAATAACAATCACAAATACATTGGTTATCGCTTGATATGATGCTCGCTGTGTGTTTTAGACGAGGCATGATCTATTAGTTTTGTGTGATTTTTACACGTAGATATGTATATGTGTGTCAAGGACCTAGCGTGCAAGCTGCGCTCGCATGATTCCGATAGTGTAAGGTCTTTGTATATTTGTGTTTGTATGGCGAAAATGCAAGATTTTTTCAACATATCAAACACGCTGGATTTTTTGCCATGAATGCATTTGTTTCCGCGGTAGCTTGACACGTACGTAAGTCTACCATAGTTAAGCGTAAAATCTATGAGGGATGATTATTAATGGTTCGTATCTCGACCGCTTGGGGGCGTCACGTTTCATCTACGCGTCCGTACGTACGGCCCAAATGGTCTTGTTTGCGTGGTGAAGCTCCCTACACGCCAAAGGGAAGTGGAAAACGCGAAAATGGTGCGGCTTGTCATGGTCAATTACATTTTCCTTCATAATAAAATACACAGCATGTTAAGCATTTAAGAATTTTCTTTTTTGGGGGAAACAGATGATGCACAGAAAATGTATTAGAAAGCGCATGGAATGTTACCGTGTCTTACCATGTGTACCACATCTTATCTTAACGGTGTAACTCTAAAGAAAAGTTACTACAGTAGTACCTTCTGCGTGTCTTTTCACTGCATGGCCACACGCTGAGGTATTATTGTAGTAACGCTTAAAACGCGATAGCTGTACAAGAGAACATTGAGTTTTCTTTAGGGTCACGCCGTTTCAGATATACCTTTATACAAATAGAAATGACGCCAGAAACTACACAATGACAGATGACGTATTATCGCTATCGATGACCACAAACAATATATGGAAGTGTGTTAGGTCCCGCAATAAAAATTATTATCATTAGTTCAAGGCACGACCTCACGTACCTATGGCAGATGGAGATTACAGGCTAAAGCTCTGCCTCGTGAAGTCGGAGTTGGGTTTCCCGAGGCTACGGCCTGCCTATAACCCTAACCCTTGGTACACTAACCAAATTATCAAGTGCTAACAAGTCTGTCATGGTTAAAAGTGGTGCGTTGTGATTAATGACACGAGGTTTTATGTTGTGTTTTCACTGTATAAACCGTAGTTACCGTCTTAGTGTGTGTAGTTTAGTAGCACTGAAATGGGTAATTAAGCTACGTCCCGTTTTCATGACGTTCTCATTCTTGTTACTAAACTGTTCGATACAATTTTTACAATTTATTATCAAGTTTTTCAATATTTAACTGTATCCAAAGTTGACCTGAGAAACTATAAATATTCACCTCACTGCTTAAGATCTGATTTAGGCACCTAAGAACATTAATTGTGTTCAAACACTGAAAACGTAAAAATCTGTTATTAATATCTAAGTGCAACTGAAATAAGTTGATCAATCATCTGGATGAATATTCGCTTCCAAGCAACCTTTCAACTTTGACCCAATTGTCGCTATATAAACTTGTCGGTTGAACCAACAAACTATTAATAAGTGTCTTAAATAATTAATTAACCTAATTAGTCTTGTCTTGTGAGAAGGATAATGTCCTGTCCCTTACATCATTACTTCACACTTGTGCCATTTCCATTTCCATAGTTATCATATATTATATAATATAATATAATCACATAATATATAACATAATATAATCACATAATATAAAACAATATAATAACAAATAAAAAAACGGTTTCATTTCCATATTTATCATTTTTTGTCTAAATATCTACTTTATTGTGCCCCGTTCGCGTTATTCTAGGTGTGGACGTGAAGGACCCGGACCCGCCCTGGGTCCTGGCATTTCCAGAAGGTTGCTGTAAGCGGACCCTCTGGATCATATCGCTGCCTCTCACTGTGGTCATGTTCCTCACTGTTCCGGATTGCCGCCGCGAGCGCTGGCATCGCTGGTTCGTCGTCACCTTCATCATGTCCATCGTCTGGATCGCGGCATTCTCCTATGTCATGGTGTGGATGATCACCATCGTCGGTCAGTCAGATCCCGATCATTCACTAGGTCATTGTTAAAGTAAACCCACTTCTGCTACCACAGATGACAACGGATATGGTCCTTTTGCCAGGCTGGTGTAGGAATGAACACCTCAAAATGGTCCAGATTATTTACCATTACATTAGAAATTCAGATTATTTGACGATGGCGATCGCTACAGATCCCGATTTTTAATTTGTGTATAAGTCTTCATTTGTTTTGGTGTCCTTGGCTTTCCAGGATTCACTTTTCACATTCCGGATACAATCATGGGACTGACCTTCATCGCGGCGGGGTCCAGCGTGCCGGACGCCATCGCCAGCCTCATCGTCGTCAGGGAAGGTGTGGATCCCGATGTGACTTATCTGACCGTTATCTGACCTGTATCTGATGTGTATATGATGTGTAATTGACCTTTTTATGAACTTTATGTGTTCTGTCTGACCTGTATGTGACGACACCTGACATATATATGACCTATATGTAATCTGTACATGGCGTATTTTGGCCAGTGTATCGACTATGATTATTATGACCTGTATCTGACCAGTGTATGACCGTTATCTGACCTGTATCTGACCGTTATCTGACCTGTATCTAACCGTTATCTGACCTGTATCTAACCGTTATCTGACCTGTATCTGACCGTTATCTGACCTGTATCTGATGTGTATATGATGTGTAATTGACCTTTTTATGAACTTTATGTGTTCTGTCTGACCTGTACGTGACGACACCTGACATATATATGACCTATATGTAATCTGTACATGGCGTATTTTGGCCAGTGTATCGACTATGATTATGACCTGTATCTGACCAGTGTATGACCTGTATCTGACCTGTATATGACATATCTACGATCTGTATGTGGTCTGTATGACCTTCTATGACCAGTATCTGACCTGTATATGACCTATTTGTGGCCAGTGTAAGACCTGTATGTTACCTGTATTATCCTAGAAACGCTTGTTTTTAAAATAAATCATAATACATTAACCAGACGTTTAATAACAAAGGACGCCGAGTACACACGTCTGATTTGTATGTTATACTTAGGAGAATTAGACCGCTTTAACCGCCGTTCCAAGCTTACCCCTCTGCGCTTATTGCTCTTCCATGCAACCTCCCTCAATGTAGACTAGGTATTTGAAAACGAAACGTGTCTGGCATATACATATTAATCTCTATAATAAATCTCCTTAGAGCGACTCCTTAGAGAGTCATAGTTTTTACGATATTTGGTGTTTGTTTCAGGTTTGGGTGACATGGCGGTTTCTAATGCTGTGGGTAGCAATGTCTTTGATATCCTGTTGTGCCTTGGACTGCCCTGGTTTCTCAAGACAACTGTGGTCACCTTCAACGAGCCCGTCGTTGTCTACAGCGCCGGTAGGTGGACCCACTGTTGCTCCGGTTGCGTCGCCATTTATGTACACCCATAAATTCCCCCACCCCCACCCCCCTCAGCATGCCCAAGAGCCCCCCCCCCCCCTCCATTCTGTTTTGAAGAATGCCTGTTTTAATGCAAAATTTAGGCCATCTGAGGCGCCCCCCCACCCTGGTCTGGTGGACCCCCCCTTCCCCCTAATTGCAAATGTTTCCAGAGGTCGAGAGTTCGAGCCCTGGAACCTACCTGCACCTGGGGTAGCCCTGGTACATGCCTCTCTTACCACGCCCGTAAATGGAGCAAGGGTGAGAGCCATGCCGCTGACACGGCCGAAAACAAGAAATCGCGGACCGGTGGCTCAAGTTGAAGTTCATAACAGAATAAATATACAGTGCCTACCCGTCAAGTTGCTCCATTAGATTTTTGAAGCTTTTATGACTTTCGTCGGACAGTCATTTCTTTGGTCGGTAGTGTATTTTCTTGTAATCCGAGCGATTTTTGTCACCTCTCGCTTCGTTTTGAATGCTCCGCCATTTGCCGGACGTCAACAAACGCCGCCTGGCAGCGAGTGCTCACGCTAAGTTTGTTTACTTCCGGCGAGCGGCGGAGCATTCAAAACGAAGCGAGAGAGGACACAAATCGCCCGGATTACAAGAAAATACACTACCGACCAAAGAAATGACTGTCCGACGAAAGTCATGAAAGCTTCAAAAATCTAATGGAGCAACTTGACGGGTAGGCACTGTATATTTATTCTGTTATGAACTTCAACTTGAGCCACCGGTCCGCGATTTCTTGTTTTCGGCCGTGTCAGCGGCATGGCTCTCACACTTGCTCCGTTTACGGGCGTGGTAAGAGAGGCATGTACCAGGGCTACACGTGGGGCATGTCTCGTTGAACCCCACTTCCTTATCCCAGGTCGTTTCGTGGCCTCCCTTCGCCCACAGAGTTGGCCTATAACATCCATGTCACTGTTTCTGTCCATTTGATCTTCTTTTTGGAGTTTCTGAAACATAGTACCTAGCTGACCGTGGTTGCTGACTGCTGTGATGTGTTGTGCTTGCAGGCCTGACCTACTCATCCATCACCCTCCTGTCGACAGTGCTCTTTCTCCTGGTCAGCATACATATCAACGGGTGGAAGCTGACCAAGGGCTACGGGGTGGTGCTCCTATTCGTCTACATCGTCTTCAACGTCCTCGCCAGTCTCTACGAACTTAACATCTTCGGCTACGTCCATCCGCCCACGTGCAGCTCAGCCTACTGAGGAGTAACTCAAGTTGCATACATTTATCTCTAACGTACATTCATTCAGCTAGAGGTACACTAGAAATTCTCTAGTGTATCTCTTCATGTATCTCTTTTTCAGCTAGAGATACATTCATTCAGCTAGAGATACATCCAAGCTGCTAGAGGTATACTAGAGATACATTAATTCAGCTTGAGATACATTCAAGCTGCTAGAGGTATACTAGAGATACATCCAAGCTGCTAGAGGTATACTAGAGATACCTTCATTCAGCCAGAGGTACATTCAACCTGCTAGAGGTTTACTAGAGATAAATTCATTCAGCTATAGGTGCATTTGTTCAGCAAGAGGTACACTAGAGATACATTCAAGCTGCTAGGGGTACACTAGAGGTATACATTCCACACTGCTGGAAGGGTACTGAGGTGTCACAGCCTACCGAGGTGTGACAGTTGCAGACGTGCAAGTTGCAGACATGTATTTCTAATGTACATTCATTCAGCTAGAGATACGCAAGAGGTAAAATCAAGCTGCTGGAGGTACCCTTAAATACCCCATGAGAACGAAAATATAAATAGATATAAGATCAAATATTACCTATTTTTGTTCATCCAGTACATGTCATTACATGAATATTCATGAGATGTAGAATCCTCAAATATCGTGTTTACCGGCCTGTCGCGCGCATTTAAATTTTACAAATGGCTGTTACGGACATCTTAGACCAACAGATTGCTAATTGGAAATAGGTATACAGAAGCGGACTGCACTTAGGTTCTTGATCTATTCGTACAATTTAGAGCTCCCATCTTGTACAAAACGTCATACATGCGGCGAAGTGGGAATGCTTAAAATTAGCAATTTCATTCTAGTTATTTTAAAAAGCGATACAAATAAACGGTCTGGTTTTCCTGTGTTTGAAAGTAGATCTTTTCAGACCTAGAAGCAAGTTGAACGTACATCTAGTGTACCTCTCTGGCTGCTTGAACGTACCTCTAGTGTATCTCGCTGCTTGAACGTACCTCTAGTGTACCTCTAGCTGCTTGAACGTACATTTAGTGTATCCCTCCAGCAGCTTATTTGGTGGGGAGGCTGTTCTTAATCGTTCATCAGAACGTTTCTAGTTACTGAACTTAATGTACTTAGTGCCTTTTTGTATATAGTTCATGGTTTGAATCTCCATTTCACTCATCCTCACAATCATGATTATTGCGGCTTCGGCAGAAAGACTTACTAGAGTAGCGACATCTAGCGACGGGATGGGCGTACTTAAAGTATTTATATTTACATAAAGCTTTTGATTGTGGTGATATTAAAAACATGTACTGGACGAGTATGACACAGCGATATGACAGGAATATCAATGATAATGCTTGTTTCGACACTTGTCAGTTAAACTCGTAGAACAGTCGTCTTTTCGGGCTTTGTTTGTTTTATGGATTTTACCATTTATTGTTCTCGTTTCTTGAAATTGAAATTGTGGGCTTTTGTGCATAGCGGCGGTCTTGACTGTACATTGTGTATTAAACAATGAATGTGCTTTTGCTAACCCGACTATTCTGAGTTACGCTTCGAGACGGCTGTTGTTCCAGTCTCCTGCATAATTTGACCACTAGGCGACGCCATGTGTTTGCTGTGTCACTATTATACGAGGTTGTGTCATGACCCGAGCCCACTCAAGTGCCTTACGTTTGTCTAGGCATTGGTTTTTCGCCGGGTATTAAATTAGGTTGTTTGTGCTCCCCCTCCCCCCTCGGTAATTGACTGAACTGCAGATGGTATGCTTTTGTTTGTTAAGTTTGATTTCGTGATGCTTTGTAATGACGTTCATCTCGTGATATTCCAGGTCATTCCATTTCTTCGCGAGATTTTGAGCCGAATTTGTCCTTAGTTTAGATTATTATCTGCCAACTATCAGCATTTGTAGCATTAACCTTCGATGGCCATATCTTATGGTTATATTTGTTCGGTATACGGTATACAAATGTAGATTTCAGTAAAGATATGGCCGATTATGTAGTTATCATTGCCTGATAAACAGTTTATTGCCTATTATTCTCTCTGTACTCCATATAGTGACTAAGATAACCCAACCTTTCCCGTCGGGTTGTGTAAATGAGATATATTTCTACAGCTATGTACATTCCACTGACGCAGCTATATCGTTTTTACTTGCATGCCTAGGATTATTGAAGAAACCTTAATTTACCCACATAATGCTAGGAGAAATTTAAGATGAACAAATTACATGACTGGAGGCGATTGTTGCGTCACAACCTGCCATACTTGTATCATCTGTAACCATGGAGACGAGCGGTCGCTTATTGTGGTCTGGTCCTGCTTAATAAATTATCTTTACGTCTCTCGTGTCAGCATTTTAAACAGCATTTTAAATGGGGGTCATTTCACTTTGTTGTTGGCATCCGTCCGTCTGCAAAAGACGATGGATTTGCAGCTTTTGTTTGTTATGCCCAGTTGGCCTTTTGCCGTCGGCGAGTTCACCGTATAGCACATCCTTAGGAATGCGTTCATCTTGAATACGATGAACGTTCCCAAGCCAACGTAGACGACTTTGCTTCACAAGAGCAAGAATGCTTGGTAGGTTGGCCCTGCCTAACACCAGCATTCGTGACCTTATCTTGCCAAGATCTGCCTATAATGTTCCGCAGGCAACGAAAATGGAAGTTATTAACTTATTAACCACCTCTAAAGGTGGTGACGGAATGGTCCACTACGACGGGCTTTTGGTTTGTGAAACTGGACTTGAAACGCCAATCTAGGCGTCCACCAGCGAGCACAAACCAGGATCTATCGACAGGTCACCGTTGCGATGACTGCGGTAAGCTCTCGATCACAGATAGGCTTATTCAGTCATAAGCGTAAATGCCGCGTTACGAATCGTATAACTTCAACCAAACAACGGCGCTTGACGCATTACCCCGACTGCCGGTCATGAACGATCTAGACAGTTCCCTCAGTTCGCGATGAGTGATGCAATCGATTCCTTGGGCAGCGGGAAATCGCCTAGAAATGACAGGATTCCCGCTGAAGTAATAGTGTGGGAAAACATCAAGTACCTACCTAATCAGTAGATGCATGGTGTGCCAGTAGGATGCGCATAGCCCCATGTGGCGTTGTTGGTACAACGCCACATGTCCAGTCTATCAAATCCTGTACGGCATTTTACAAACACGCGTGGCGAGAAGCGGTGCTGATGGCGAGAACTTTTTGGGGTATGGCAATAGTTTCTAAAAGTATGCATCTTACAACTTATCTTGTTATTTTGGTTGAAGTCTCCGTGACTACGACGATATCGTCTGTTGAGTTTTCGAAGCAGCGGACAACTCAGTTCTGTTCGCCAGCTTGCCCACCCAGTGGGGAAACTGCGCATGCGTGCATGTCGTTAAAACCGCACCATTCGCTTGGTGACGCTTCATACACCCAGCCATTGACACGCAATAAGCCAAACGCCACCTGGCGAAAGCCGCTGGTGAAGAATGACCAAATACGAAATGGCGCGATAAACAACAAGAAAGTCTCATTTCAACCGACTTGATAGTAATGCGATACTTTGTTAGTTCATATGCATGTGGGTTTTGTGGTAAACATAAAGTTAAGGTATCAGAGTACAAAATGACAAGGGTTTGCTGGATCGTGCGGTTAACAACACCTAGTCGCCCACAAAAACAAATCTTACACCCTCATTCTCTACATGCGGATATGGGACTGTTGTGTGTAGCAACAACTGTCTCATATGGGACTAGGATGCGCAGGGCAAGGAGCCAATGAACGAGTGGGTGTTGGCGCGCGCTGGAGTCTGCCAGTTACAAATTATCAGTTATGGTCTGCCATTTATGGAGAGAGCCGCGGCGTATGCCAGTTACTGTCTGTCTGCCACTTATGCCGGGGAGCGAGGGGGGGGGGGGGCGCTATAGGGCTATTATGCATGATCTCCTAATCTACCGACTCCCAATCTACCAATCCCAGGTAGGAAATTAAGGTGGAAATTAAACCGCCTCACTGCCCACCAGAGATATATTTCCTTTCAATATCGGACCTTTCTCTCCAATTCCATAAGTAACCCTATTCCCCAGCACTGGCCGACTCCCAATCTGCCACACGCAACTTGGACTCTTTGGGGCCCAGGTGGAAATTAGGCAATGTACATGATGGGAAACCACCTCCTTAGTCACCGGAGATGCATTTTCTTTCAATATAGGGCCTTTCTCTCCCATTTAAAAGGCAACCCTATTCCCCAGCACTGGCCGACTTTCAATCTGCCATTTACGCAAATTAGACTCTGGGGCCCAGGGGTAAATTAGCCAATGCATATGGTGGGACACCGCTTCCGGCCCTGTCTACCAGAGATACATCTTCTTTTAATATAAGGCCTTTCGCTCCCATTTCAAAAGCAACCCTATTCCCCAGCACTGGTAGACTCCTAATCTGCCACTTACGAAAATTGGACTCTTTGGGGCACAGGGCAAAATTGGGCAATGTATATGATGGGAAACCGCCTCCCTACCTACCAGAGATGCATTTTCTCTCAATATGGGGCCTTTCTATGCAATTTTATAAGCAACCTTATTCCCTAGCACTGGCTGACTCCCAATCTGCTACTTACGCAAATTGGACTATTTGGGGCCCAGGTGGAAATAAAGCAATGTTTATGATGGGAAACCATCTCCCTAGTCACCGGAGATGCATTTCCTCTCGATGTGGTGCCTTTCTATCCCATTCCATAAGCAACCCTATTCCCCAGCACTGGCCGACTCCCAATCTGCCACTTACGCAAATTGGACTCTTTGGGGCCCAGGTGGAAATTAGGCAATGTATATGTTGGGAACCATCTCCTTAGTCACCGGAGATGCATTTCCTCTCAATGTGGGGCCTTTCTATCTCATTCCATCGGCAAACTTATTCCCCAGATCTGGCCGACTCCCAATCTGCCACTTACGCAAATTGACTCTTTGAGGCCCAGGGCAAAATTAAGCAATGTACTTGATGGGAAACCACCTTCCTGTCTACCAGAGATACATCTTTCAATATAGGGCCTTTCTCTCCCATTTCAATCTGTCACTTACGCAAATTGGCCTCTTTAGGGCCCAGGGGGAACTATGCAATGTATATGGTGGGAAACCATATCCCCGGTCACAAGAGATACATTTTCTTTCAATATAGAGCCTTCCTCTCCCATTTCAAAAGCAACCCTATTCCCCAGCACTGGCCGACTCTCAATCTGCTATTTACACAAATTAGACTGTTTGGGGCCCAGGGCAAAATTAAGCTATGTATTTGATGGGAAACCATCTCCCTGCCTACCAGAATACATTTTCTTTCAATATAGGGCCTTTCTCTCCCATTTCAAAAGCAACCATATTCACTAGCACTAGCCGACTCTCAATCTGTCACTTACGCAAATTGGACTCTTTGGGGCCCAGAGCGAAATTAAGCTATGTATTTGATGGGAAACCATCTCTCCCTGCCTACCAGAAATACATTTTCTTTCAATATAGGGCCTTTCTCTCAATATAGCCGCTCATCACTGCTTCTAACGTGAGAAGCTAATGGGGAAGTCTCAGCGGAAACGAAATAGAACCCGTAGTAAAAATAAACAGTCCAAAAGAACACATTTTTCGTCGGAATTGAAGTCACCCATTCCAACCGTGGGCGATAAAACCGTCATCATGGAGGATAACATTCCAGGCCCACAGGCTTCGGGTGAGGCACCAGACATTGCACGTGTCGAAGCATCGCCAGCCGGCCCTGCTTCGGCTCATGCCAAGCCCGCCGGCCGTGCCCGAGCTCAGGCTACGGCCGCCGGCGACGGCGTGTTAGATGAAATCAATGACAAACTGGAGCTAATCACCACCCAATTAGAAATCCAGCACGCCGACATTCACGGTAGAGATGGTATTTTAGACCAGCTGGCCTCTGCTGCCAAAGACCATGGCAATAATCACGGCCAAATCGCTACGCATCACCAAGAAATTCAAGATTTAAAAAACGATATTGCCATCCTGAAGTCTATCGTGATTAAACAAGATGGCCACATCAGAGCGCTTAGAGACGCTTGCACCGAACTCAAGCACAGATCGATGAAAAACAATGTTTTAATCCATAACATACCTGAAGAAGAACATAGCACGCTAATGGCAGAAGATTGTGGGTCGAAAGTAACGCGGTTTCTTCAGCAAAAAGGATATGTTAATATCGGTAACATCGAAAGATGCCACAGATTAGGTCCGAAAACCAAAATTAACGAAACTCGTCCTAGGGCCATAGTCGCCAGGCTAGCATCACAACAGAGCGTGGAAGCCCTTCTGGAATTCTCCAGGAAAAGACTGCCGAAAGGTAAAGACTCAGTTAAACTCACCCCCCAGTACCCAACCGAAACATTAGAAAAACGGCGAGAGTACGGAGCTCAGGCCGCCAGGGACAAGGCCGCCCCCGACCGCATCTACACATGGGTGACGAATGACGCTCTATTTATTAACAACGAGCGTCAATGGGACAACTTGGCCCTGATGTCAACGAATGACATTCTGTCATTATCACCGCATCAGAGAGAGGATGAGATATCTCAGCTAAATGATCAGATCGTGGGTGATACCATAACACATGTGGGAGCTACGGCCTTTGCAACTATCGTGCCCACCAAGACGCTTCAAGACGTCAGGAAGGCCTACCACGCCCTATTGCTGGATCCGAAGAGAGCGGGGGCGATGCACAATGTCGTGGCCTACCGCCTCCCTACCAAGGAGGAGGGGTGGCTGGACGACGGCGACCACGGGTCGGGACGACACATCAGGTACATCCTACGGCGTCACGGCATTGACAACGCGGCCATCATCATCACCGGGCGCTTGGTGGACTCGGCGCTTTGTCAATACAAGCAAACAAATGCCTCATAAACTGTACCCTACGTCCTAGCCCCGAGGGACCCAGGAGTCACAGGCTCCTCCCTAGGGTCCCGAAGCAGCGCATTGACGGTGCCGCCAAAATCAAACAGATTATTGAAAATAAATAAATTTAAATTAATTTATGGGAGTATCATGCGTATATCTTAATATTTCGTTATTCTCTGCAACTTAATCTATTACTTAACCTTTTAGTTGACGTCTTTACTCATATTATAAAGGTATCCGAGGCGATTTAGTCCGCTGCTTCAACTTTCACGCTGCGCGCAATGATAAACAAATATGGCGGTTAGCTCATGTGCGAATGTACTTGAAGTGGCGCCATCTGGCGGTGAATGTTAACGCTATATTGCGCATGCACGCCTCGGTGCTCATTCCTTTCTTATGTTGTGAAGCAATCGGTATTTTTGGTGTTATTTTCAAGCGTGTTTATGTCTTCTCACCATGCCGTATCGAATGAGCATTCAAAGGGAACGAGCACCTGCGACTCCTGGGTCCCTCGGGGCTACCCACGTCCCTGTTTCGCTGGATCCAGTCCGTACCATGGAACGTGCATAATTGGTAGGTGAAGCCAAAAATGATTAATGGATAATGGACGTTTTTCCTTCCTTTTTAATATACACATGTAATTATTATTCATTTGAAGATAAGTAGTAGCGTATAAGCTACCAGCGAATGTTCCGCGCAAGCAATCTATGATGCATTGTATGACTGATGACTCGCCCTGTACAGGGGGAAAAGACCAATTTCGCTTGTAAATTTCATCAGCCTGTTAGGAGTAGACGTATATTTCAGGCTATGTTTTATTTTGTTAGTATCACACTGAGTTTCTGAAGGTACTTTTGTAGCTCAGTTCTTGTTATTGCCGCGACCCAATGAGCTGGATTTATGTTAATGTTAACTGTGTTTTACTTTCGCAGTTCTCTTTGCTATGCTGTATAATATCTTTTTGTATTTTGTACCCTTCGCCCACGGGTGTCACTAATAAGTATAAGGAAGTATTTAAGCTATGGCTGCAAACAATAGAATAGACGTCGATATATTGAGTGAATTTGGAGGTGTAGAAAATAACTCCTTGATTGAAATATTAAGACTTGATGAGAAAAACCTTAATGATCGAACACAATCGAACCCGAACTCATTCAGCATTCTCCATACTGTGATGATGCACTACTTGTGGAAACTTTAAGAAATAGGGTTACGGAATTTTCTGTTTTAAGCCTTAATGTTGCGTCAATTAATTCCAAGTTTGATGAGTTACAGGTATTTGTTCAGTAGTTGAGTACTAAGGGTGTTTCAATACGTCGTTTTAATCCGTTTATTGGTCACACGTGCCATCCACTCACCGGCATCTACCTTCTACCGTCCTGAACATTCAACAGGAACTCGTCATAACCCTCTGACCCCTGACCCAATCAATCGAAATTAACAAAGATACGAGTGCTACACAATCTCGGACAGTTCATCATAACGCACCCTTGCATATCGTAACATCCTTTTGTTTTTTTTTGTTTTTTTTTTTAAAGTTAAGACAAAATTAACAGTTCATTATAGACAAGCTATCCCAAAGGAACTAAATCATCAGTTAGATGTATCATATCAACAAATAACACAACCGCGTGATTAGCAACAGAGATCTTGAGAAAACTCTAAGAAAGTCTCTCGCAGCTATTTGAAATTAGCTTCAGTTGAAGAAATCACAAGTGAACATAGTAAGCTTAATACCATTAAAAGGTAAATCCACAAGATGATTACTTATACATGACAAAGTCTTTGAACTTGGCTGGCATCTGCCTGGATCGACGAGGGCGCGCATCACACGAAGTCTCACTCGGCGTTTGGAATGACGATCGCGGTGAAAGGGTCACAGCCACTGGTTGGGCTGCTGATCGTGATCGCGTTGTCATGGTAGGATGAGACGGAGAAGCCTCAGAAACCGCAGCATCTAACACATCAGGTTGATCTCTAGCCCTAGGACTCAACGAAGGTGCGTCGGCCTCAGTCAACTGCTCTGGATCAGCACCAGGTTGAGGTTGTGAAGATTGTTTACGGATGTCGACGCGATTTCGACGGTACAATCCACGCTCATTGGCCAATTCATAAGACCTTTCATCAAGTCAACGATTGACTGTGGCAGGGTCCCACAGCCGTTGACCTAAGACGAATGGTCTCATACGGACAGTGTCACCAGCTTCCAGTGGAGTTAAATCCTTTGCAGACTTGTTATGGTACCATGCACTCCGTTGCTGACTCTGAAGTTGCCTTCTGACCTCACGATGGTGATCAGAGTTCGTAGGTGTCAGCAACTTGGCGGTCATAGGCAAGAGACTGCGTGTACGTCGGCCAAGAAATCGTTGGACCGGACTTGTTTCACCAGACCCTGATGGAGTATTACGTAGGTCTAGCAAAGCCAGGTAAGGATCTTTCTTTGACATCATTGCTTTCTTTATCAGACGCTTGGCAGTCTTCACTGCTGATTCAACTTTGCCATTGGATTTTGCATATCCAGGACTGGATGTACAATGTTCGATGTCCCATTTGGTTGTAAAGGTCTTAAACTCTGAACTCGAAAACTGAGGTCCGTTGTCACTCATTATCATACTGGGGGATCCGTAACGAGCGAAATGAATTTTCAGTTTTCGGATGACTGTAGAGCTCTTGGTGTCTTCTAATCTGTCAACTTCCCAATAGTTGCTATAGTAGTCAACCGTGATTAAGTAGCTTTGGTTGGCCAACTCCATCAAATCTACTCCAACCTTCTCCCATGGTCGGTCTGTCACCTCGTGGCTCATGAGTGTTTCTTTAGGTTGAGCGATGTTATACGAACTGCAAACATCACAAGCAGCGATGAAAGTTTTTAGGTCTGCATTCATCCCAGGCCAGTAAACACATTCCCTGGCACGTCGCAGTGAACTTTCTATGCCAAGATGGGATGAATGGACTGCTTCCATTACTTCACGACGCATGCCTTGAGGAATCACAACCCTTTCCCCTTTAAAGACAAGTCCATCTTGTATGGTTAGCTCGTCTCTGATGTGGAAGTACAGCATTCCAAGGTTTGACACCTCGCTCTTGTCATCTGGCCAACCTCTCAAGATGATCTCCTTGAGGGCTGACATGGTCTCATCACTTTCCGTTGCCTGTCGGATCTTCTTTAGGCGTTCTTCTCGAATAGGAAGAAATTTTACCATGTTGACAGACTCCAGCAGATCACCACCTTCTGTATCCTTCAGATGAACCCTGGATAATGCATCAGCTATGTGCATTTGCTTCCCAGGTTTGTAGGTGAGGGTGAAATCATACTGCTGTGCGCGAAGCAGCATCCCCTGGAGTCGCCTAGGTGCTTTCCAAAGCGGCTTGTTTATGATGGTCTGTAGTGGCTTATGGTCAGAAACCACTAGAGTCAGACGTCCAAACGTGTACTGGTGAAACTTGTTCAATGAGAACAGAACAGCTAACATCTCCTTCTCGATTTGTGCGTAACGCTGTTCAGTGTTGGTCAGTGCACGGCTCGCATAGCTAATCGGCTTGCCCTCTTGTAGCAATACACACCCTAGTCCAGTACTACTGGCATCACACTGGATGGTCAGTGGCTTCTCGACGTCATAGTAAGCAAGCACAGGGGTGGCTGTCACCATCTGTTTAATCTTCTTGAACGCAACCTCCTGTTCCTCTCCCCAACTCCATGGCATGTCATTGATGGCCAGCTTTCTGATGGGTTTCATCACATCTGTCAGAGCAGGCAAAAACTTGGCCAGGTAGTTAATCATGCCGGACAGACTCAACACCTCAGTTGTTGTTGTTGGTGGTTGCATATTTACTATGGCAACTATCTTCTTACTATCAGGCTTGAGTCCATCCTTTGTGATCACATGGCCGTGAAAAGAAATCTCTGTCTTTTTCAGCTCAGTTTTCTTATTGTTGAGTCTGATGCCATGCTGTTTACACCTGTCAAGTAATTTCTTTATGTTTTCGTCATGGTCCTTTAGAGCACTATCCATGTCCTCACCGCTCCCACACACCAAAATGTCATCTGCTATGCAGAAGATCCCAGGGAGGTTTTCTAAGGCCACTTGTAATCTCTTTTGAAAGATCTCGCTGCTTACAGCAAGTCCAAATGGTAGTCTCTTCCACCTGTACCTGCCGAAAGGTGTCTGAAATGTCGTCAGATAGCTAGATTCTTCATCAAGAATACAATGCCAGTATCCGTTTCTCAGGTCAAAAGTTGAGAAAACTTTAGCTTTCCGAAGCTCGGGTAATATATCATCGAGAACCTTGAGGGGATGTAATTCTCTTCTAAGAGCCTTATTTAGGTCGTGTGGGTCTATACAGATTCTCAGTTCCCCACTCTTCTTCGTGCCGATCGCCATGCGACTAACCCACTCTGTAGGCTCGTCCACACGGGTGATCACATCTCTATTTTCTAATTTCTTCAGTGTTTCTTCCAGCTGTTTCTTCAGGCTCACTGGGACACGGGATGAAGAAATGGCAACAGGCTTGACTCCTTCAGTCACTGAGAGATGCACTGTGCCAGGCAGGGTACCTAATTCTTCAGTGAATACCTCCTCGTTGTCTTTCATAGCTTCCTTCATTCCCTGGATATTCTCATAGTGTACAGTAATCAAACCCATCTGTTCGCTGGCGCGCTTGCCCAGAAGTGGAACGAAGGGCTGATCCACCACCAGGAACTCTATGTTATATTTTCTTCGGGTCTTGACGTTGCGAATCACTGTGCGACACTTTCCAATTGGGGTTAATTCAGATGAATTCCACATCTTCAGTGAGGTATCACATTTAGTAAGCTCGGCATTTTTTACCACATGTGCAGGAACTACATTCACACTGGCTCCGCTGTCTACTTGAAAGGATACCGTTGTACCTTCCACCTCCATGTCTGCCATGATGTCTTTGTTACCTCCTTGTGCACTAATCTTCAGTATCATTTCCACCTCTGAATCATCTGTTTCCTCTTCTCTCAAAGTATGAACTCTTCTTTTGGGTTTTATATGACACTTCGACTTGCACTTGACTGCGAAGTGGTTGGTCAATCCACACTTCGAGCACCGTTTTCCATATGCAGGGCAATTTTCTTTACTCCACACATGTCTCTGTCCACAGAATTTACATTCTTTCAATTGATCGCGACTCATTTCCTTCTTTTTATACTTCTCATCTTGTTTGTGCTTTACCCACTGCACTGTTTCTTCTCCATCTTCTTTGAAGATATTCATCTGCTTCTTTGACATCTGGTGTGCGACACAAAACTGAATCGCTCTCTCCAGAGTCAATTCATCAGCTTTCAGAAGTTTCTCTCTTAAATGATCATCAGCACATCCAAATACAATTTGGTCTCTGATAAGTTTCTCTCGCTGACCTTCAAAGTTGCAGTCCTTGGATAGAATCTTCAGACGAGTGATAAAAGCGTCTAACAGTTCTCCTGGTCTCTGTTTACTTTCATGAAACTTGAACCGGGCTGCAATCTCATTTTTTCGTGGCGTGAAGTATGTGTCAAATCTAAGCAATACCGAAGCGAGGACGTTGGCTTGGTTTGGTTGATCCACTTCAGGTATAGGAAACTCAAACGAGTTGTACAGCTCTAGCAAGTCATCACCACCACAGGTAAGTAAAATAGCCACTTTTTCTTCTTCTGTTTTACCTGCAGCTCCACTGGCTAACAGGTATAAGTTAAACTTCTGTTTAAACAATTTCCAGCTATGCTCAGCATCGCCGGTCAGTGACATTTTACCTGGTGGGTTTATGCTAGACTGTGAAAATTGAGCCATCTTCAATCTTTTTTTCTGCTTTATTAACTTCTTTCTTTATCTTCTTTCTCTTCTTTCTTTATCTTCTCTATTCACCTCTCTTCATTCTTCTTGCTAATTTGACTTTACCACGCTGCCACCATGTTTCAATACGTCGTTTTAATCCGTTTATTGGTCACACGTGCCATCCACTCACCGGCATCTACCTTCTACCGTCCTGAACATTCAACAGGAACTCGTCATAACCCTCTGACCCCTGACCCAATCAATCGAAATTAACAAAGATATGAGTGCTACACAATCTCGGACAGTTCATCATAACGCACCCTTGCATATCGTAACAAAGGGTGTAAGATTTTCGGCCATTTGTATACAGGAGACTTGGCTATCTGATGATTCAGATATGTCGTGCTATCAGTTAGACGATTATCAGTTAATTTCTCAGGGAAAATACTGTAGCACACGTGGTGGCCTTATGGTTAATCTAAATGCGAGATTTACGTATAAAGTATTATTGCCCCCAATTATATCAGATATATGGGAATGTCAGCTCATAGAAATAAGTGGGGCATCTTCGTCCAAGAAAATAATATTAGGAAATATATACAGGCCACCCCGTGACATAAATGAAAATTATGTGTTATTCACAGAGGAACTTCGCCGCCTGTTACATGTCTACCAAAATAGTCGAAGTGAAGTTCTCGTTGCGGGGGATTTTAACATAGACTTGCTTAGATTAAATGAAAAACCAGTATACACGGATTATCTCGACGCGATTATCGCTTCAGGTTTTTCCCCAAAATCACGCTACCTACAAGATTGTCTAGACACAGAGGCACGCTAATTGACAATATTGTGACAGAAATGGATTTGACTTGTCTTATCATTACGCCTTGCTATTGGGACTTGGATTTGTAATAAAATTGGGCGGCTACTCTCATCACAGATTCAGGAAACATAGGCCACACAACATGCTTCAGATCCAGGACAAATTACTTCACTCAGTCTGATCAGCTGATCACCAGATGGCAGACCACATGATGAGCATTGCTGGCACATCTCAAATGAAACCGGACCAAAAAATATCTCTTCCACCTGAAATCTATGGATCTATCAACATTAAATCAAACTAAACAATTGCTAACGAATAATTTAACAGATGGCAACCGAACAGCCTCAACAGGCTGCGAGATTGAAGATTTGCAAGCACTGAGGCTGAGCACATGACACGCACCGCGAAAAGAACCGGCAAGTCGAAACTTTGGACGATAACGGCGGACGATTTGAAGCCAATCAACTCTTCCGATCAACGCCATTTAGTTCTACTTACTTCAAGGAGAAGAATATCCAATTCTCAAGTGATGTCAACTACCCGAGATAGCAGTATTTCCAGAAACAGAGGATTCGACCCACGAGGGACCGACATCGCAAGACACCAAGCGGCCATGACAACGGATGTGACGCGCCATCTTATTAGCATGCAACCAGACCGGGTCACCAGGTCATCAGAGCAGACGGCGTTTTAATGTTTACATCGAATTTGACATAGTTTTAAAGAGTTTTATAAAAGTATTCGTCCAGAATACCGAGTTTAACGAAATAGTGGTAAGTATTAGCACGGAAAGTGGAACATAGAGCCAGATATCCAGGGGATATTCATTTTTAGATAGAATATTAAGTGTAACGAGCGTTTTCTGCTGGCATCGTCTGCTAGCAGAAAGTGACAGAGGTCTGCTAACTTCTGCGTATGCAGAATTCTGCCAAATTCCGCCGAATGCAGAATTCTGCCGAATTCCGCCGTTCTTGCGTGCGCATTCGTTGGCGGAATGTTTGGAGCCTATATAAGGGGAGAGCTGTCGTAAGGCAGCAGTGCCAGATCGCTCCTGGACGTGAAGGTACTCGCTTTGGTTAAAACTGGCAGACGGTTTATTTCCCTGAGCCAGACCTCAGTTGGGTGAAGAGCGTAGCCTATTTTCCATGGAGTAGTGTAGTCTAACCAGGGGTTAGCATTAGCTCACCTTTACTTTTACGAGCCTATCGCACGGTGAAATTCGGTTTAACCCAGATGTGTCATTCCTGGTGTTAACCCTATTGAACCTGAGTGAAGCTTGGTGTAGTTTGAGTTTAATCACAGGGCTACCATCCACAGGTTACAAGCGACTAAATATCTGCACAGCTGCGTTATTAACAGCGCTACCATCCACAGGTTACAATGGACTAAATATCTGCACAGCTGAGTTCATAACAGGGCTACCATCCACAGGTTACAATGGACTAAATATCTGCACAGCTGAGTTCATAACAGGGCTACCATCCACAGGTTACAATCGACTAAATATCGGCACAGCTGAGATAATCACAGGGCTACCATCCACAGGTTACAATTGATTAAATATCAGCACAGCTGCGTTAATCACAGCGCTACCATCCACAGGTTACAATGGACTAAATATCAGCACAGCTGCGTTAATTACAGGGCTACCATCCACAGGTTACAATGGACTAAATATCGCCACAGCTGTTATTCGCAGGGCTACAATCCACAGGTTATAATCGGCTAAATATCGGCCCAGCTGAGTTAATCACAACGCTACCATTAACAGGTTACAATTTACTTTAATATCCCCTAAATACCCTTACTCTGCGCGAAGAAGGTCGTACTATCTTTATCCTGCGACCACACAGACCTGGCCACAGCGGGATTCGAACCATCGATCCACATGCCGTTAGGCTCTCTCGCTCTTGATGCACCAGATCTAAATGGTATCTCAAATAGTAGGAAAAAAGAACACATATCGAAAATGATTATTGAAAATCTGTTTAGAAATAAACAAAAATAATGTTTAAATTAACGAAAGTCATGTTTACATTTTTTCAAAATCTTTGTCTGATATCAAACTATCAGTTTTGAATATTAAAACATATTTTTGTACTTAAAATTATGCCTGTTTAATTATTTTTTTAATGGCCAACCTCTGATTCGCTTGCTGAAACTTAACTTGTTTTACATGTATTGACATGTAAAACTTATTTCTCTGGTGTAAGTTGAATATTCGAGAATCCTTTTTGAATAATGAAAAAAATACTTATTTTTTAACATTAAAGAACATTCTTTAATATAACAAAAACCCAGGAAAACGCCAAAGTGGGAAACAGTTTAAAAGAATTAGTAGTCAATAAGTAATCATTTCCTCATATATTTGGATAAGAAAATGCTGCATTTTTGTGGTATTGCCAAATACAAGATATTAAATTTTTTCACATATGTGCAAACAGGACCATTAATAGCTGCATATAGCCGGGCATGCGGCGTCTTTCCATTTTCATATTATTTTAATATTAGACATAGGCCTACCCCGGCACCTGATAGATATGCAGTCTAGGCTACCTGCTATAACTTATTGGTTGCATATTATGCCAGTAGAAGTGGGTTGCCCACAGTCACTCGGGGTTGATGAGTCTCATTGTATAACCAAGACTCTCGCCTGCAACCCATGATTTTTCGCGACTTCCTTTCTTTCTCTGTAGAATGAGGGACCTTCATTTTAGCCCTGACTATTACCAGTAGCTGTGCATTCGCGTCTAGTAATAGTCATGGGAACAGCTGCAAACCCAACAATTGCGCTTATTTTAAACACAACACTGTCCAGCATTGCAGATAAACAAACGCCACGTGACCCAGTGACGTCAGCTGGCCCTTCCTCCACCTCTAGCAGCCCGCCATTTTGATCCACTCGAGCCTTGATTTCGGACCAATAAGTTGCCTTAACTTGAGTTATTGTTATATATGTATTAACATAACTAAGTTGCATACGTATAGATATTCATAACTACCATAGACAAAACTGAAAAACGGCCATGAAATAAACAATAAAGATGACCATTACAAAAGGAACGAGGGTCATGCACTGAAATGATTTTTGTGATGTTTTATGCCATTTTTGCCACTATGAGGCTAAACTGGGGCCAACAAAACACTTCACCCGGTCTAATTTGGTTGCTTGGTTATTCAGGACGCTTTAACCACCTTTGGTCATATCGCATCAATGGGAGAAGGTAGGGAGAGTGGAGCCATGTGCCCGGGGGTTACCCCCTACTTTGCGAAGAAGGACATGGGATCTTTATCCTGCGACCACACAGACATGGCCACAGCGGGTCTCGAACCACCGATCCACGTGCCGTTAGGCTCTCAGGTGGCCAGAGCACTTAAGGCGAGCGCTCTAAACCACTGAGCTATCGTGCCGCCCCCTCACCCGGTCTGGACCCCCCCCCCCACCCCCGTCTGTCTCCCGCCGGCCGGCGCAGTGCCACCCATGGCTACGGACTGGTGTTGGAATGGGAGTCGGAGCCGGAGGTGTGGGTATTCACCTCCACCCCGGGGGGTGACATCCCTTCCACGTCGTCGTAATCATCAAACTCTTCAGACTCTGAAGCAGAGAAAAGGGACAAAATGTGACTTTTTATTGGGACCCTTAGTCCGTTGTGATCGGTTACTGGTTATGTTTCCTAAAATCTTGCAGTTGGTTCACAATTACAATAATATGATGCCCGTTACCCGGAGACAACAAATATAACAATCTCACGCCATAATAGTGATAGGTTTCTTTTTTGAGGAGTGTACCTTAAGACATGAAAATTTTTGTTCGATTTTTTAACAATCCACCATCTTGGTATCTGCATGTCTAAATCGCCTTAAAGCTATTTGAACAGTTCAGTTTCCCGCCAATATCACGCCAGGATGTAATATTGTTACATTTTGAGGGAGGTCAAAGGTGAACACTGACCTGTTATACACTGAGAGTCAGCTTGACTCGACGAGGGCCCGCCCTGTAAAAAATCGCTCTGGACGTTGTCTTGAGACATAGCCGGACGACCTGGAATATCGACTGGTGCCTTATTATCGACACCGTCCGATGGGTATCCATCGAAGCCTGGTCCTAATCCCTGGCCCTGGTATTGTACCCCGTCTGCTCCTAATCCCTGGCCCTGGGAGTGTACCCTGCCTGGTCCTAACTCCTGGCCCTGGGAGTGTACCCCGCCTTGTCCTAATCCCTGATTAGGGTAATATACCCCGCCTTGTCCTAATCCCTGATTAGGGTAATATACCCCACCTGGTCCTAATTCCTGGCCCTGGGAGTGTACCCCGCTTGGTCCTAATCGCTGGCCCTGGGGGTGTACCCCGCCGGGTCTTAATCCCTGGCCCTGGGAGTGTACCTCGGTTTGTCCTAATCCCTGGCAGTAGTATGGCACCCCGCCTGGTCCTAATTCCTGGCAGTGGTATGGCACCCCGCCTGGCCCTAATCCCTGTCCCTGTGAGTGTACCCCGCCTTGTCCTAATCCCTGGCCCTGGGAGTGTACCCCGCCTTGTCCTAATCCCTGTCCCTGGGAGTGTACCCCGCCTGGTCCTAATCCCTTGCCCTGGGAGTGTACCCCGCCTAGCCCTAATCCCTGGCTCTGGTATGGCACCCCGCCTGGCCCTAATCCCTGGCCATGGGAGTGTACTCCGCCTTGTCCTAATCCCTGATTAGGGTAATATACCCCGCCTGGTCCTAATCCCTGGCCCTGGGAGTGTACCCCGCCTGGTCCTAATCCCTGGCCCTGGAAGTGTACACCGCCTGGTCCTAACTCCTGGCACTGGGAGTGTACCCTGCTTGATCCTAATCCCTGGTTCGGGTGATATACCCCGCCTGCTCCTAATCTCTGACACTGGCAGTGTACCCCGCCTTGTCCTAATTCCTGGCCCTGGGAGTGTACCCTACCTTGTCCTAATCCCTGGTTCGGGTAATATACCCCGCCTGCTCCTAATCCATGACACTGGGAGTGTACCCCGCCTGGTCCTAATCCTTGTCCCTGGGAGTGTACCCCACCTGGTCCTAATCCCTGGCCCTGGGAGTGTACCCCGCCTGGTCCTAATCCATGGCACTGGGAGAGTACCCCGCCTTGTCCTAATCCATGGCACTGGGAGAGTACCCCGCCTGGTCCTAATCCCTGGCCCTGGGATTGTACCCCGCCTGGTCCTAATCCGTGGCCCTGGAAGTGTGCTCCGCCTTGTCCTAATCCCTGGGCCTGGGAGAGTACCCCGCCTTGTCCTAATCCCTGGCCCTGGGAGTGTAACCCACCTTGTCCTAATCCCTGGCTCTGGGACTGCAACCCGCCTAGTCCTAATCCCTGGCACTGTAAGTGTACCTGCCCATGTCCTAATCCCTGACCCTGGGAGTGTACCCCGCCTTGTCCTAATCCCTGGCCCTGGGAGTGTACCCCGCCTTGTCCTAATCCCTGGCCCTGGAAGTTTACGCCGCCGTGTCCTAATCCCTGGCACTGAGAGTGTACCCCGCATTGTCCTAATACCTGACACTGGTAGTGTACCCCGCCTTGTGCTAATCCTTGGCCCTGGGAGTGTACCCCGCCTTGTCCTAATCCCTGGCCCTGGGAGTGTACCCCGCCTGCTCCTAATCCTTGGCCCTGGGAGTGTACCCCGCCTTGTCTTAATCCCTGGCCCTGGGAATGTACCCCGCCTTGTACTAATCCCTCATTCCCCCTCCCCCGCATTTCAATCGGCGACTTTGCTTTCCCGCCTTCTCCCAAGCCTCCGTCCGGCGTTCTGTTGACACCTGGATTTCTTTCCACATCATCCGTTTGTATCATCGCCATGCGTTTCACCAGTTCCTCTTCAGTCTGAGGAAAATGAGGTGATATCATACCGTGGCGACGCGACGCATTAATATTACCCCGCTGTAGATTCTGGACCTGTTCTTGTTGTTGCTGATGCAGATGTAATGTCGGCCAAACTAGAGGTCCCTCGTTGGTTATCGGATGAGGCAGATGCCCGCAGTCAGACCACGCTTTACGGTGTGAGGAACGTGCCCTGTCACCCCTGGCAGAGGGCGGAGACCCCCGCGAGATGCTATGACCCCTAATGTGAGGGACCGATGCGCAAGAATACCGCGATGTCTCCCCTGAAATAAACAGCTCTTTTCTATAGCTTATAAATACAGGTAACCGAGATATGTCTTCACTCGAAAAAACAACCGCCCGGGCGTTTATCCGATCTGTATTCCGCTGTAAAGACTATTAGTTGGATTATGTTGGGCGATGTAACCTCTGTATGTGGTATCGCAATAATTGCGATGTAACCTCTGTATGTGGTATCACAATAATTGCGATGTAACCTCTGTATGTGGTATCACAATAATTGCGATGTAACCTCTGTATGTGGTATCGCAATAATTGCGATGTAACCTCTGTATGTGGTATCACAATACTTGCGATGTAACCTCTGTATGTGGTATCGCAATAATTGCGATGTAACCTCTGTATGTGGTATCGCAATAATTACGATATAACCTCTGTATGTGATATCGCAATAATTGCGATGTAACTTCTGCATGCGGTATCGCAATAATTGCGATGTAACCTCTGTATGTGATATCACAATAATTGCGATGTAACTTCTGTATGTGGTATCGCAATAATTGCGATATAACCTCTGTATGTGATATCGCAATAATTGCGATGTAACTGCTGTATGTGGTATCGCAATAATTGCGATGTAACCTATGTATGTGGTATCACAATAATTGCGATGTAACCTCTGTATGTGATATCGCAATAATTGCGATGTAACCTCTGTATGTGGTATCGCAATAATTGCGATGTAACCTCTGTATGTGATATTGCAATAATTGCGATGTAACCTCTGTATGTGGTATCGCAATAATTGCGATGTAACCTCTGTATGTGGTATCGCAATAATTGCGATGTAACCTCTGTGTGTGGTATCGCAATAATTGCGATGGAGCTGGCACCGTGTTCGACTATTGTCGAAAATGCTAGTCTTTAATAATCAACAAAACTTACCATTACGACTTACGAAGCGGCCACGTCGCCGGTCCTGTTCTGGTGTTTGGCTGCGAGAATCCGCCTGCAGTGTCTCATAACGACTATAGGACTCGATAGCGTAACCCCTGGTTACGCAAGCCTGAGCTGTGTTACTCTGGCTACTCCTCTGTATCACGTCTTGATAGACATATTCTCCAGGACTCGCTCTTCCGTTAGACACGTTGCAATGGTGATTGCTTCTTTTAGAGCACGAGGCTTCCTGCTGACGCGCAACTCTAGTATTTGTGTTTCCATGGGGAATGAAACTCTCCGCGGTAATGACATTCTGGGGATTTGTTTTGCCGAAATTGCCGTTATTCCCTTCGCTGATACTTCGGGATAATGTAGGATATGTGTAGTATGAGTCTTCGCCCTGGGTGTCCGTGGAGAAGCTTCCGATCTCGTCCGGTGATATGTAATCGTAGGGGTCCGGCCGACTGGTCTTCTTCTTCTTCTTCTTGCCTCGTTTGTTCATTTTACCGACCGCAGCTGAGGAAGGAATCCTAGATAATGAACATATGCGTTTCGTTAGTCATTTATAGAGAGCGAAACGACCTTTTATAACAACGCATACACGTAATTTGTGTAACAATTTTTTTTGGGACATTTTATATATTCATGCCATTGAAAAACCGTGGCCACCTGGGCGATAATACCGGTCTCTCATGCCGATTGTTGATTATTGGCGGCATAAGTAACCTTTTTCGGATCACTGACAGTGTCACTGTCAATGACACTGTCCCTATTGTCGGACTGATGCTGTCCCTGAGTCACGCAGATCGGACAAGTGGCCCTCCTAGCTTCAGCTCCGAAGAACACTTGATACCCATTATGAGCTTGTTTTTCACTGTACTTGTTGATAATCACCCTACCAGATGATAGATCTGCCAATCAAAAACTCAGTCTCAGTCTCGCGTCAAGTATGGAAATTGACTTATAGTCCTACGCACGTGTGACTGGACAATGTCTTGCACTTACACGTTGTAAAAACACATTTGTTGAAAGAAAACACTGATGGGTCAAGAAAAATGTAAAAAAAAGCACAAATAAAATTCTTTAAGTAAAAATGATTGTGCGAACAAATCTTTGTTGCTTTCTTAGACGTAATTTTGTTTTTGAACAGTTTATTAGGTGTATTTTTTTTTTAATATATCAAATAGCTGAAGTGAATAAAAAGGCAATTCCCACAAATCAACCAAATGGGAGGAGCCATTTTTATAAAAAAGATCTTTGCAAAGATAAATCACTGAAGCAAAAAAAGGCGCAGAAAAAGTCATTAATTGAAAAAAAGTAAAAGAAACTTTACATCGTTCAAACCTGAACAACACGTAGTGCAACTCAGTTTAACCAAGCCAATTTATGTGAAAACACCAGTTGTAAACACCAGTTGATAATGTTATGCATTGTTCAGGGGGCTAGTCTGTATGTCTATCTATGAGAGTTGGCTAAATGATATAAATGATTTAATTACTTGATGAAGGATGCCAATTAAATGATTATTACATGACGTGCAAGCTATGCATATAGATTGGGAAAAATGTTACCATTTGATAAACTCCTCGATCTCAATTGTAACATTTCTCATTTTGTCTACCAGTACATATATATTTTTATATGTTTATTCTCTACTAAAACATGTATTTGTATTTTATTTATTATAATTTACGTAACTTTCCAAGATAAATAATAATTCAATAACCTGCCATTCTTATAGCTCTAAAATTTGTTCACACATCATACAGGAAAATGCACCTTGCAATATTCCTATTATATACCTATTCTCTTGGAAATGTACTTGATACATGGTTTGATCTTGGTAGTAGATCTATTGACACGTGGTTATTTACGGAGTTATCATATATCTACCTATATGTCTAAGAAGCGAACATATGCCACACAATGGTATATACAGAATTTATCGACACATTTTAAATACATGTCCATTGAAACTATTATGGTCTGATTTGGCTAGTCTTAGACCCTTGAAACAATATACATAATGACCACTGTATCTGTTTTCACCACTAAAAGTATCAAATAATAACAACATTTGATCTTTGACAATGGCCGTTAGTAACGGAATCAAGGGTACCCACAAAAAGTACTTAAGCATGTCATACTATATATTTGATAAGAATCCAAATACATTATTCAGGTGCATTAAAAACACGATTAAATATTTCTTGGATAGAAATGCTGCATGGAAAGCTTTGATCTTGGATGTCTAGACTTCGCTCACCATTTTTACATATTACTCCCACATGATAGCGAGCGAAACGCGCCTCTATAGAAACACGCAAAACATCTCTGGCAAAAAAATCGTATATCCAATACGCATTTCTCACACAGCTCATGGTGTTGGACGAACTCAATATTTTAGCCAACTGTGATTGGCTTAAATTCATGCTAAATACAAAGCAAGCTCCATCCGGCCACGGTGGTAGTGTCGATTGTTCACTTTATATTCTGTAGTTTTGCCCAAACTCTCCCGCCAACCCTGTCCTTGAAAAAATTACTGCAGGTTCACCAGGCCATATAGCCAAATATAGTCAGATATTTACATTGTCTGGTGGCGGCATCATTGGCGTTAAATTTCGAATTGAGCAGTATGCTGACCGAAAAATTGCTAAAATATGCTACTTCTGTTCGACAAATTGCTTGCTAAAGAAGGTCAATACAATGTAAGTAGTAGGTGAACACAAAATAACAGATTTTGAGCTAGTTTTTCACTGGTCCATTTTAATCACACAGCCCACTTCGATGCATATCTACCAAACAACTCACCACTGCTCTCAAGTACGAGCGCTAACCTCCGTTGATCATAATCCGTACCGCGTCTGTCAGCACACGGCAGCCCTATGTATAATATATCCAAGAGTAAGCAACTCACCGCCCACCCACCTCACACTTCGACCCGCCTCACGCACCAATCTAGTGTAAATCCACCCATATATCGGCATGTTTCTTATCTAAAATGAAAACAACTAGCCATTCATCGTGACAATTTTTTTGCAGCGCGTACTGAATAATTTTGCCTCAAAAACTAACTTTAAACGGACATGGACATTTTATTTTTCATTTTAAATTTAGTCAACTTCTTAAGGTTTAACTGGTTGATCATTTTGCCATTTTGTAGGTAGCTAGTCTTAATGGTGTAGATGACAACGTATTAATGTAAGGTGCAAAGTTAAGGACAGACTTCAGATTGGGCACAATCACCAGTTGATAAACTCCTAAATTTAGGCTGAATTGTAATAATGAATAATTACCTGGTATACTATAGGGTTCAGCCGCTGGTACCCCACTGCATCTCTGTCAAGAGGCGGACGAGGCTTGGGCGCTGTGTGTTTGTACCTCCCCTTACATGTTCTCGACACTGACTACTGTTAATACATGCTAGTTGTGTTTATATTCTTTAGGATTCCATATGTTAGCTCTGCTTATCGTCAGCCCGCCTCACGCTATTGGCTGAAAATTCACGGGGATATTTCCCTAACGCTGGATAAAAAAACTGTGCTAGATATAGACCTGCTTTTTGACCCTTTGTGGTGCAAAACGAGGCAAAACGCCTCGACATCACTTCTCCATCCCCACCAAATCCACCCCGAGCCGGCACCCCAGCCGCCGCGCTCGCCTGTACCCCCACATCGATACGCCAAACCACCACCATGCTTCAATAACGATTTTTTGCAAAGTGGTGAATGACAAAATACTCCAGTGAGGCGTGTATTTTGTCGCGTAGCAATAATAATAATAAAAGTCAGTAGCTGCTTGCCTCTATTGTCTATGAGCTTCTGAATTCAAAAAACATCGATTATGTCCATAATCTCCCTATATATCAACAACCCTGTTAATTATACAGCCGTCTGAACTTTACCTAAAGTGGACGACCTTAATGTTCCCGCTGATAACCATGTTAAATATAGAGCCTCATTATTGCCCTTACAAAATCGATGACCATCTAAAATAGATTATTCCTAAATATTTACAACCCCCTTAAATTGTCTCAGTCTATAAATGGTTCAAGAGTTACGAGCTTGTAACTATAGTTTACGTGGTAATGAAAAATAATTTTACAAGCTAAGGAAAGAAGCGAAGAGAAGAGTAATTTAATTTCTACTCACTATCATTCAATTTCTAATCCAACATATATGGTATATGCATATAAAACATGGTAATGAACATAGGATATGTATATAAAAAGCAAAGAAGAAATACATATATTCATATTGCTTGATATGAGAGCTCTACTGTATTTTCAATATAACGGTCTCTTTTAGTTTTTCCATGAGATATTTCAACTAAACATAATAATTATTTAATGATACGAGCAATTTATAAATATATAAAGATCGTTGTTCCTTCGTTTATTTGCTGCCTACTGCCTACCCTCCGGTTGTTTGCCTTCACTCGCTTCACACACAAAATCGGCTAAAACTGTAAAGATGCACAACTAACCACTGAAGTTCTGTGCATATCAGAATTATAACCATCCGAGTAGATTTATATAATATATGAGCGATTAGACAGTTGATAACCCAAAATGTGGTTGTCTCATGAGTGACTGTCAGTGTCAGGCGATCTAATGTGCTGCGCGGGGTTTTCCATGTCGCATGACGTAATAATCATCATGATTCGCATGTCTGCGCGCAGTATCTATGGTTACGTAACAAGGCTCCTTATATGGAATGACCAGTCGAAGACAATGGTGCTCGGTTTGTCGCCGAAATGTAAATATTGACGATTTGCCTCAAAATACAACGCTTTCATCAGTCTCATCGAATGAACCACATGCATTATGGAGAGATAAATGTGTTATCTTTAACTATGTCATGATTTTTATAGTTAGGAATGCCTGGACCGAAAAATGGCTAAACTACCAAAAAATCGTTCACACCCACTCGATTCTTCACGCACAATCCGCGCAGCCGGCTGGTTCCCAACACTGAAACGTTGACTACAATGAGTGCGCGGCACAAAGCTGTAGCAAGGAACCAGCGTGATGCGGACTCGTTCTAAGAGCACGTGTTTTTTTGTTAGTCCCCAAAGGACCTAAACCGGAAATAATATTTAAGGGAAAAGCGATAGTTAACTAACATCGAGGTCAGCCATGTCGCATGTCGATTTGGAGAAAAGGTCCAAGTCGCGTTTCGATTTTAAGAAAAGTTCTATGTCGCGTGTCGCTAAGTCTTATGTCACATGTCGATTTTAAGGCAACCCCAATGTCGCGTTGTCGATTTTAAAAATCGCCGTGTCGCCGTGCCCTCTAGGGCCCTAGTATAGGGCTATAAAGTCCCGTTTGCCTAGACTTCCGGTTTACTCATTTTGGGGACAAACAAACTAAGCACGTGTTCAGGACGAGTTTAGAATCTCTGCACACACTGGAAGGCCGGCGCTATAATTAAGACTATTTAAGAAATATAACTGCCCAAAACGGATAGATGACATATTTTTCATTCATTTGCGTCACCACAATGACTAATATTCTTTACGACGGGACAACACGGCTGAGAAACTAACGTTTTTTTGCATTTCCTACGAAAACGAGACATTATGACGTCACATGGATTCTCCCCGAGTGACAACGTTGGCGCAACGCTTCAAGCATAAAACTTACAAAGAATGAAGAACTTTGTCTGTTCGTGATCCAAAAGTGATACGAAAACATCCTACTCGTCTTAATTTACCTTTACCATGTGGTTTAATGACGCGTCCGTGTGTTGTTACTCCATGCGCTGCACATTTTGACAGCCGAATGGTTAAGTCGATCACTTGCTCTCGCCATTTTTGTTACCACGGAGGCACGTGAAACTCTGTGACGTCACTAGCAGTTTGGAGAACTCGCGAAAGCCCGGGTGCAGGGCTAAATTTAGAACGCTATTTTTAGCTTTCGAGTGTTGTGAAGACGGATTTTTCCTTGTATATTCCCAAAGTTCTGCGCTCCATCGCCTCCAAATATTTTAACGTCTATCTCCCATAGCCATGTTTAGTGAAATGGTACTCATAGTCTTTAGAATAAACCTGGAAAGAAATTGACTTATAGCTGCCTATTGTTCAACATGGAGCACGTGTGTTTGTTTGTCCCCAAAATTGAAGTCTCGCGGCCCGATCGCGAGAATTGTATAGCCCTATACAGAGCGGCTCGACTAACGTTGTGTTGACGCAACGCACGCTGTGCTAACGCAACGCACGATGTGTTGACCAAGTCGAGTAATAATAGTATATTTCCAACTGTAGGCACCATGCCCAGAGCACAGCGTTGAAACAATTTAACTTTCAACAAAGCGCATATTATAACATATTTACAATAGTGAGCAAATTACTTTAACGCGAGATGTCGTGTACATTTTTCTTCATAGAGTTTAATTGCAGTACTGAACAAATATAGCCAGGTTGTAAAGCTTTCCTTGATCATCGCAAGATATTAGAAAAATCCTACAAACCTTATGTGTTAAATTTGCATCATGTTTTTTGCCACGAAATTGGGATCATTCGGGTAGCCTTACTAAAAGTGTCTAGTTTATGCTAGATGAGCTGTGCCGGAATGCGTCTTATCCATTTCGGTCACTTATCAGCGGGTCTTAATTGTCCGTTTTTCTTACTATCTGTCAGTGCGTTCTCTGCAGGCTTGCGAGAAAATAACCCTCGGCAGATTTTGCAGATGTTTTAAGATTTTTTTCACATCTGGTTATTACGTGGTAAGACGAGTTCAGCTGTTGTTACTACATATCAAGGTTACCTTGTCAAGGTTAATGACACGGTTGGGTAGTGGTAAAAAAACCTATTGTGGCTTACTAATGGAAAGTCTAGTCTGGTGAGCTACTGCGTCCTGTGGATTATTTGTTGAAGAGGGGCGAAGAAAAATGGTTGCCAAAGATTTGTCCTCCGTCTTCGAGTTATCGGCCGTCCAATTATATATTTTTATTTTTGTACAGAAACAGTCGCTATGACTACATCATTAAAGGAAGATGACCCTTGAGTAATGTCTCAATGCTACTGAGACTATTTGTGCGTAGATAATTTTCGTTATAATACCCTGCTTTTTTCCAGGGATCTCTAATTTTACCTACTTTTTCCCCTGCTTTTCTAAAGTAGCCCTACGTTATCCGTACTTTTCTGAAGTAGCCCTACTTTATCCCTACTTTTGGGTCAGAGGCCAATCACAGGCCTGTCATGTGTACATTAATATCATTGCTCAATTTCTTCGCTGCTTTATTACTGGGTGGTGTATTATCAGTGTTTTTGGCTTCTTTGCTGATTTCATATTAATGCACAGTGCTTAAAATCAAGTCTCTCTCGTCAAATATCTTACCACCCCTTTTTGATGTGTACCACATCGAAATCTGGCAAGATCTTGTCCTAATCTGTAGTTGTACAGTAAGCTAAGTTACCGCTAGCTTTTTTTTTGCGCAACAAGGTTGGAATAGCAAAGTACGCCGTACATGGCGCGTGTACAACTCGAAGGACGCATAAGGCCCCCACACACATGGGCCAACAATAGTACACTCGATGCACGAGAAAGCTGATGTAAGCTTGATAAGGTCTTGATAAGGATCAAGCCCTCTTCACTGCTCTTTGAGGCTCGGGTGGTCGCTGGTATCACTTGATATATATTACAGTCATATGTGTACAAAGGTGGCCTAAAACACGATGTGAACCAAATACAATCAAGGGACATCATCTGGCGGCTGAGAGCTTCTGACAAAATCGAGATCTGATGACGCAATGGGCGACTGATGCATATGGGTCGTCTCGCTGCGCATTTTGAGCCAAACCGGGACTTTTTACGTAGATTTGGAAGCTAATTAAGGATATTTACGATTCCGCCAAGTATTAATATTGTCAAATCTGACTTAGACAAGCCATCCGGCCCGTGAGGATGCGGAGGTGGGGGGAGGGGGCGGCGGATCGGTTCACGGAAAGGGCCTCCTGTAGCCGGCGGCTGGCCCGCCCACCAGTATTGCCGTTTGATGACGGAAGGGGGTGGGGGTGTGCGGGAGGGGGGCGCTAGGTGTAACGCATAACAGCCTACATGCGTGTGTATTGGCGGGAAGGGAGGCAGCCAGGGTGGGTGCGGTAGGGAGAGGGGAACGGGGTGAGTAGTTGGAGAGGGGATGAGTGTCGCGTTAGGAAAACGGGAGCGTCGAATATTTTACCATTGCAATGACCCTTTAGTCGATTTACCCAAAAGTGCTAACACGGCGACACAATACAACATTGTTCTATGCAATTTCAAAGTCTCTACGGTCAATATTGAGGGCACCGTGAATTTCGTTAATGTTAAATTGCCAGGACTCGTTACGTAATAACCGCTCTAAAATTTGTCGGTTTCGAACTCCCAACTTCCCGGCGCTCTGCGTTGTGCACTCCGAGTTCGAGCTAAGACCAGATTCGGTATATGCTGTGTCACCTCTATCCACCAGGACACGTTTGGTGCTCAGATATTGTCTAGTTTTGGCGCTGCAGCCGAGCACTCGATATTTACAATGGTCACAACCTTGACCTGTGCTTGAGGTCGCTGAAAACGGTCACTTTTAAAACAGTACCTTAACTAATCTTTGTATGGAAGAAGAGGCGCGTAGCTTATAGGTTTCTATGTTTTGGGCACTTGATTAACTTAAACATGTCTTTCACGAATTGGCCAAATTTCAACGAAAAATCCTGTGACGTCATTTCCGATTCGAATTGCACATGGAATTGATAGTCTCTGCTGGGAACCTTCTTACAAAACGTAGATTATTATGGGACTGTTTGAAGAAGGTACTTCTCAAATATTTGAGATAGGAACATAGTATTTGTATGTTACAGACAAACAGGGGAGCCCATTTGCCACATATTTGCGCATTTTGGGCACTTTTTGAAGATCTTGACGACATATGCAATGTACCGGAAGTGACGCGTACGAACAATCTTAGATTTCACAGAAAATATTCGTCTTTGTATAAGCATCTAGAGTCCCAGAGCGATATCTTTAACTTTAATAGGTCAAGCCACAGAAAAACTGTTCTCAAGGTCATATTTATCCGTTTCTTGAAAAGTTTGACACGTCATTTTGCTCGAAAATGAGTATGGCGCATCAAAAAATGGACAAGCACGAAAGATGCATAATATGGAGTAGCACATTCTAAAACTTACCGGATGTCTCTTACCCTAATATTAACCGAGATATTGGTCACCTTTGACCGAGCTTTAACAACGATACCGATTGAGAGACAGACACATACACACAGACAAACAGAAAACCAAGTAATATAATGACGATTTTCGTCATAATAATGCGCTACGTTGTCGGCTCCATATATCCATATATCCGGATATCACGTATAACCATATATAACCAATGTCCTTACATCATCCGGACTCTGGGTGTCTCCTGACCTACAACAACACGTTCACGGGATCCGTTTGGGGGACAACGCACGAAAGGAATTTGCCCCATACAAGTGGTACTTGTTTTCTGCAGTGCAGGACATTGCACAAACCAATGGTGGATGATAGGCGAAAAAAAAGTGCCCCGACCCCTTTCTTTGAAGCAGGGGGCGCATTCGCTATCTTTTCTGCACAACTTCACCAGCACCCCCCCCCCCCCCTCGGTATATCAGTTTTATTCGTAAATATCAGATGAAGTGCATGTGCGAGTATACATACAGGGTTTCTTGATGAACATAGCAAAATATTCCATTACATTAAATTAATGCGTCCACACCTTTTTTCATACTTGTTGCTGCTTGGCTAAAAGAATGTGTTTTTCCAACATAATATGGTTCCTTAAGACGACCTTAAAAATATGAAAGCTGACAGGTGCCGCCTTACACTTCTGTATATGAATACAGTTTCTTGCAACAAGTAAACAGTTATTGAGGGCGTAATCTGCCGCGATATCTCCTAATAATAGTTGCAATTCATGTAGATGGACGTCTTCAGCGACATTACATTTCCACCAAGATAAAAAGTCGTCCCAGAATGTTCTTACAATAGGGCATGATATAAACCTGTGGATGATCGTATCAATTCCATTGCAGTAATCGCAAATGTCGTTTTCAACCAGTCCCATTTTAAACAACCTACTTTTATATGGTACAAACCGATATAGAACAGAAAATTGGAAGGATTGCTATTTATTTCCAGACAGTTTCTGAAAGGTAACAGACAATATTGGGACCATTCACCTTCGGAAATGCCGAACACTTCTATCCACTTGACGCGCTGTACAATAGATGCTGGCCTTGGAAGAAATTTCCAATACATTTGTCTACAGGTGTAATATCTCACGTTCTTAACTATGTGAGCGCGTTCAGCTTGGACGTCTTTGATCTTTAATTTCCAGCTATGTGGAATGGCTGAACGTAGCGAGTAATATTCTAAGAAATTAAAACACACACCATATTTATCTTTCAACTCTTGCTCCGAAAGTAAAAGATTATCTTCCCCTATTATATCTTTCACCGTCTTAACGCCCTTAATATACCAGTTTTCGTAAAAGATGGCCTTGTTTTCAATTGTGATCAAGGGGGTTAAACTAGAGAGGTTAAACTAGAGAGATTCGGATACTGCGGTATATCAGGTAAATGTATACAAAATTGTATAGATAAATATCTGTTTTTATATATACATTTTATTTTCCATTGGACTCTTTTCACACAGAATAGATGAACGAGTGTCGACCATTTTACAACAGAGTTAGTCAGATAACATGAGCTTAAATACTTAATTAGCCGCAGAACCCATTGACGATTGGCACAACCAACCACAATAACTTGACTGATAATACGATCACTTCTTAATTTTGTAATTAACTATATTGGAATTGTAGCAACGTGTTTTCTATAGCGAGAAACATTAGGATATTGAGGGGAAAATACAGATAATGCGGTCTTCACCTCCGAACTATATTAATTTTACGTTACAAATCAGATGTTTTTGCAACTTTTCTTCAATCCAGTTTAATACAATTTTCCAGAACCCTTTAACCGCATCACATTCCATAAATACATATAATATTTTGTCAATTTTCTTAAAACACAAGTCACATAAACACTTATCAGACAATCAGACCATTGTAAACAAATGTACACGTGTTTTCCTTCTCTAAACATAGAGCGAACTTCGGCACGGCTTTCGATAGAGATGATTAACTTGCTATGATGCCATAATAATGCAGCACATTCAGTTTTAAGTTAAATTGGTTACAGTGATTCATGATTACATGAATCATAAACTTACCCTATGTGGTGAACAGATCTTTTAACATATACTTTTCCTGGTGTAATCCACGACCTAATACTTGCTTGTCAGCTCTAATATGAGAATTAAAAATAGTATAGATAAATATATTGAAAGATCAAATCATGCCATTTTAATGTATAACCTCAGTTACTTCCCGGTGTATTCTGTAGAGCAGCACTTTCTGGTCCACAAAAGTCAGTTAGGAATTTTCTTTTTGTTGCCCACGACGGAATAAACGGCATTGAGCTGGCCGTCGCAGTGTTAACTTGTATATAGTGTAGGTATAGAGGCGCTATATGGCTTAAGGATAGGGTCGGTTTAAGGCCCATAGCGTGGCGCCACGTAGCGGGTGGAACGGCGATGCGGGGCAGATACGGAGGACACATAAGGCCACCCCCCTCCCCCCATACGTACACCCATTTCATGAATGAACATTTTTCTATCCATGTTACGTCTAGCTGGAAGAATTAGATTTTATCTGATTTATTTGCAGCCTCAGTAGCTCTTGCTGCAGTTGCTGGGTCTTAATCCCTTCCTCATAGTAACGTCTCTTCACCGTGGTGAGGTCTTTCTTTCCATGTTGCATCACTGGCGTGAACACGTCACATCCGCCCTGAAGGGAGCTGTCATTTGGTTGGAATTTGGCGTAATTGTCTTCACTTGGGTTCCTCATTGAGCAGCCACCAGCCGTATTCATATGCTTAGAGATACGTGGCTCGTTAGCTGCTAGTGTCCCTCCACCGTCTGTTGACAAGTTAATGGTGGGGATGGATCCTCCGGGGCCCCAGGGTGCGGCAGCCTCTTCATCAGTGCGGGGAATAGGAGGGAAGGAGGTTATCGATCATGATTATCTGCGTCACAAACAGGCTTACACCCATGCTACATCTTCACTGTATTACACATGCGCAAAGAACATATAGTTCTAGCATCAGTCATAAACCGAAGCTATTCATATTCGTAATCCCCCATTTTAGGTCCACCAAATCTATAGCTTTATTCTCTGACTTGTTACATAATGGCAGCAGTTCGAAAGCAGCAATTAGTTATTACGTTTCAATGCTATGGTAACAGTTCGAATGAAACAAATGACCATTATGAGGGGTCTGGCAGGGGTAAATGGCGACAGAGGCATATTTTAAAAAAATCGACATTCGTCATTGACCCCCAGATTCCGACAGTGAGGATCCGAAAAAGCGACATCGATACAGATTTTAGGACAATAAAACGACGCTAAACTTAGCCAAAGAGCGACACGGAACGTCGTGACAAATCGACATTCGACACTGAGAATTTAGAAAATTCGATACTGGACACTGGATTCCCCCTTCCAGACCCCTATTATGTCAAAATCTCATGGTAACCGTTTGAATAGAACAAATTACAATTATGCTTGAATGGCATAACAGTACGAATGGATCAATTCGACTATCTTATTTGAATAATCTGTCCGTGTCTTATCGGAAGAAAGATTTTAGAATACTAAAGCAATATCACATTGCTACTTTACTTACCGAATAATGACATATACCTGATGATGTAATGTTTGATGATCTATTTCATCGCAGTTTGCGAATACCGTGACTTCTAAGAAATAAACGTGAGAAAAAAGTCTTACCGGAAGAGGGCGGGCCATCGGAGTGAAGACTGATGGTGGGCGATGAACTGTCACTCTCACTTGTGTCTTCCTCAGTCTCTTTCCCTAACATTGGGTCTTGTGGCGGCTCGCCATGCTCCCTTTTGTATTCTGGCTCGCCATGTTCCGGCCTCACAGTATCGCTGGAGGATCCTTCAAGCACTTCGAAATTACCCACTGTGTCATACAAGGGGTCCTCGCCGGCGTCGTCACACTCGCTGTCAGGCGTCAGGTCTTCGTACAGAGGGCTCACTGGGGGCAAAGTGTCTATCTCTCCACAGGACGAGTCTGCTTCCGGTTCCGTTTCTACCTCCTCTAGAGGGACGACGCTGACATGGGGATTACCAGCGATGTCGGCATCGTCTGACTTATCATGTAAATCCTCGTCATATGTCTGCTGTGGTGCTGGCTCGATAGTAGTGCTCCGTAAGGGCGTTTTCGGTATGAGGCCGGCTTGCTGACCTTGTTCCACTTTCCGATCCGTGCTGCTCACATTGAAGACCCAACCACTTCTGAAGCCCACAGCCTCAACCTCCTGTCTCGGCTGGATCGCATGTCGTTGTCTGCCGTTAGCAGAAACCGGCCCTGGGTTTGCCGTATCCGTCCTGTGATCAAACGGTTCTGAACACTTTTTTTGTGAAAGATGTGGAGTTTCATCATGCGGTTCGTCTGATTCATTTTCCGCAGTTGTATTCGGCCCGTGGTTGATTCCGCTGTTTACAATCTTGATGTTGTCCACTCCAAGGTCATGGCAGCCCGCAGAGGTGTCTCTGCTAAGTAATGTGGTGGTGTTACCCTCGTTGAGGTCGTCTCGGCCAACAGCGTTTTTCTTTTGCGTCTTTCTATCCGTCTTCTTACTTTTCATCTTCCACAACATATCTCTAAATGATTTCCCCCGTTTCGACCTGCCAGTCGTGTTATGATGCAGGTGCATCTGCGGTGCTGTGGTGAGGTTTGGTGAAGACCTGTTGAAGTCACGCTGGTCATCCAGTCTTCTGGTTTCGCCCGGCCCTGGTGAGCTGAGCCGTGGACGACGGTCTGCCATCTTGTCACTGCCGACGTCTAACTTACAATTGTTAGGCGCTACAGCCAGACTGCTAGTTATATGCGCTTTGTAGGCGCTGATGTCATTGTCCTTCGTGCAAGAAACACGTGACATAAGTGGTGTATGTGGTATCAACATGGTATCTGGGAGGTATGTGTCCCTATCACTCAATTACATCAACAATGATTTGAAGTAGCTCTGACGACTTTGTTATCAGTCGCAGGATTATTTTTTTTATTCTAGTAGTCCTGGCAATTCCGATGGGTCATAACTATATTTATGTCTACAATGAAAATGTGAAAAACGTGAGGTCCCTTGCCCCCGTACTGTCATTTGTCTACATAGAAAGACTCAAAACAGTTGGTTGGTTTGGGGAAGAATGCGTCAGCTTACTAAGGTTATATCGTATCAATTGGAAGGGCCACTGGAAGACCAGAGACATGTCCCAGTGGTGAAACCCCCCAACGCTTTTGGTATAGAATGCTCTGGAAGACGTATCCTGGACAAACATCAACATTCGCACAGCGGGGCTCAAACCCTGAAATCCGGCGCGATGGCTGGTCTGGCAGAACTCAGTGGAACCAGCCGAGCGCTCTCACTTTCCGCGGCACTTCAATACTTCGGGACAGATCGGGGAAGTAAATTAGCGCGTACGCTCGGAGGTTACTGGGGACGCTATCATGTTCGTGCTTATGCAGTCAAACGAATGATGGATATTAAAAACATTTAGTCAAGTGTTTGCCAATTCTTGAAGTCAAGAATTATGTCATTTCTTGCTTTTAAAGAATTATGTATATTAAAAAAATGTAGTCAACTGCTTGCCAATTCTTGAAGTTAAGAATTATGTCATTTCTTGCTTTTAAAGAATGAACGAATAAATGTTTTCAGTTCGGTGGACCGCCGGGGTCACTCCGTGGATTAGTGTAGTGCCTAAGGTAGTGACTATTGTCGAGTGTGTTCTGGTAGGCCGGCCCAAGCGGCCGATACGTGGTTCGAATCCCAACTTTGCAAATATCGATGTTTTTGCCGGATAACGATATTATAGCGTGTCTGCGCAAAGAGAGGATTTTTAATCGCTTGAAAATATGCCTACTCTCTTCCTTGACCCTTCCATTGTCGCGATATAAAGTATCAAAAGCCGATCAATGCGTCCTTTTGAAATCAATCAAATAGGATGACCCACCAGGTAAGTCTTGAGGGTATAAACGTTGCCTTAACAATCCATATTATGTTCGTATGACCCCATCATCATTGACAAGCCGACTGCGTCCTTTGCATTTCTGGAAGTGGCGCAGCTCCAGCGTCAGGGCGTCTAACCAAGTCTAGATGTAACAACCGGAAGTGGCGCAGCGCCAGCGTCTGGGCGTCTAACCCAGTCTAGATGTAACGACCGGAAGTGGCGCAGCGCCAGCGTCTGGGTGTCTAACCCCACCTAGATATAACGACCGGAAGTGGCGCAGCGCCAGCGTCTGGGCGTCTAACCCAGTCTCGATGTAACGACCGGAAGTGGCTCAGCGCCAGCGTCTGGGCGTCTAACGCCGTCTAGATGTAACGACCGGAAGTGGCGCAGCGCCAGCGTCTTGGCGTCTCACCCCGTCTAGATGTAACGACCGGAAGTGGGGCAGCGCCAGCGTCTGGGCGTCTAACCTCGCCTAGATGTATCGATCGGAAGTGGCGCAGCGCCAGCGTCTGGGCGTCTAACCCGTCTAGATGTAACGACCGGAAGTGGCGGAGCGCCCGCGTCTGGGCGTCTAACCCCGTCTAGATGTAACGACCGGAAGTGGGGCAGCGCCAGCGTCTGGGCGTCTAACCCCGCCTAGATGTATCGACCGGAAGTGGCGCAGCGTCAGCGTCTGGGTGTCTAACCCCGTCTAGATGTAACGACCGGAAGTGGCGCAGCGCCAGCGTCTGGGCGTCTAACCCAGTCTCGATTTAACGACCGGAAGTGACTCAGCGCCAGCGTCTGGGCGTCTAACTCCGTCTAGATGTAACGACCGGAAGTGGCGCAGCGCCAGCGTCTGGGCGTCTAACCCCGTCTAGATGTAACGACCGGAAGTGGGGCAGCGCCAGCTTCTGGGTGTCAAACCCAGTCTAGATGTAACGACCGGAAGTGGGGCAGCGCCAGCTTCTGGGTGTCAAACCCCGTCTAGATGTAACGACCGGAAGTGGGGCAGCGCCAGCGTCTGGGCGTCTAACCTCGCCTAGATGTATCGATCGGAAGTGGCGCAGCGCCAGCGTCTGGGCGTCTAACCCGTCTAGATGTAACGACCGGAAGTGGCGGAGCGCCCGCGTCTGGGCGTCTAACCCCGTCTAGATGTAACGACCGGAAGTGGGGCAGCGCCAGCGTCTGGGCGTCTAACCCCGCCTAGATGTATCGACCGGAAGTGGCGCAGCGTCAGCGTCTGGGTGTCTAACCCCGTCTAGATGTAACGACCGGAAGTGGCGCAGCGCCAGCGTCTGGGCGTCTAACCCAGTCTCGATTTAACGACCGGAAGTGACTCAGCGCCAGCGTCTGGGCGTCTAACCCCGTCTAGATGTAACGACCGGAAGTGGCGCAGCGCCAGCGTCTGGGCGTCTAACCCCGTCTAGATGTAACGACCGGAAGTGGGGCAGCGCCAGCTTCTGGGTGTCAAACCCAGTCTAGATGTAACGACCGGAAGTGGGGCAGCGCCAGCTTCTGGGTGTCAAACCCCGTCTAGATGTAACGACCGGAAGTGGCGCAGCGCCATCGTCTGGGCGTCTAACCCAGTCTAGATGTAACGACGTAGTGTAATATATGCTGGCCAAGTGACGAGTGTGGCTTGTATAAGTACACGTTCTCAACCATACACGACTTCGCAATTATACGCCATCTTGAAAAAAAACCTGACTGGCGCAAAGAGTTCTGGGAAATATGTTGGTGGTCTTGAGTTTTTCTACGGAGATAAATACTATATTTCTAGGTTATTGGCAAGGCATATATAACATTATTGGGCATGTCTAAATTACATAGATGGCAATGTCGCAGGTTTAATTGTATTCAAAATACGATGACGCCATCTTGGCATCTCGCAAAGACCAAAATAATATCCAAAATGCATTGCACATGCAGTGGCGCCTCACAGTGGAATAATGTGAACTCTCCGTGTCAACTGTTCCTTGATATTTTATTGCATGAGCTTTCACATTTTTTTAATTAGCCTCATGTTGCCGTATTCCATTCGCTTTACATCAATGGAAATACCGAGTGGGCAAACTCTATTACATTATCTATATTTTAGTATTTATATTACTTTAGCGATGATCTTTTGCTTGTGAAATTATGTGCATCCCCTGTAGAAAAATGTTTTTTGGCATACGATTGTCGTATATTGATGGAAACATTGAGTGACTGAGGGAAATAATAGCATTATTCAGCGATAACAAGTTGATTGTTTTTCGCTTGGCAGCTAATTTTTTTTGATTCTGCGAGATACGTTCACTGGATTTTGAGATATAATCTACGCGGGTGTAGAGTGCGACTATTGATCTGTACCACGTGACCTTCTTTCGTCCACTGATGTTATTGACAGACATCAGTGGCTTGTTTTGACAAGTTGCCGTTGCCGTGGCCGCGGTTATATGACGCGCTCCCGCCTGGGCAAAAATTGTCGGTCATTCCAGCTAATGTACATCACGCATACCGCACATTAAACCTGGAACAGTTCTTTCCCCTTGATTTGACGCCCGTTGCTTTCCCATAAAGTGCCGGCAAAATGCATTTGAGGCCTCAGAGCGCCACGTGGTTATAGTGACCCCGAAGTGGCCCACTTACGGCACGAATGCGGCTCCGTACTTCGCGTTACCATGGTTACCATCGTAACCATGGTTTTGCTCTTTACTGACTATAAGAAGGCCGCATGTGTCCCGCAACGTCCTCTAGCGTGGCGTCCGGTGGCGTGTTGGGAGAATAAGCGCCTTCCTCGTTAGCGGTCGTCACACGGCCCGCTATGGCGACCACTAATAAGCAACATCTGCGCTTGAATGACTGGAACTTCTTTGATGGGATTGAAAAGCCTGGTTGGCCAGCCCGAACAACCCAAAAACAAAAGTGGAAATCAGGCAACCGACAGCGCCAGGTGGATGGAGAGTGAAACACAGTGGTCGTATTCAAAGATTCATTGATTAAGCCGACGTAAAACGATGGTATTAGCACTTGCGCGGATTCCGAAGTCTTCATCACTTACGCCATTGATCTGGGGTGGCATTTGTATGCGGATTCATCGCCGTCTGGCGCTCCCCGTGTAAGGAGGGGTGGGGTGGGGGTCTGTGCCCGGGGGGGGGGGGGCGAAATGGGGTCGGAGATGTCTGTCTGTCTGTGTGTCTGTTGAACGGAGGTAAACGGAGCAGGCGCCATTGCTATTCAGTGGGAGGACGTTAATAAGATGGATTGGCCTCCTTATCTAGTCTCAGTCATTCTTGGTCAAGTGAAGTGAATAACGGATTCCACTGATAAAGTCGCTATAAATATGTACTGGTTTGTTATAGTAGAGGCGTGTGTGGTGGTGTGTGTGTGGGGAGGGGGGGAGGGGTGGGGGCGGGGAGGGGTTGCTGATTGTCTGCTGTGGTGAAATCATACTGGCATAAACGATCCTGATGTCTGCCAATTGCTTTCAGATTCAAATAAAAAGTATGTCCGAATACCATTAGGCTGCTGAACAGCGACAGATACGTTTTTTTATGAGCATTTAATAACCTATTGGTATTTTGTTCCCAAAGGTCACCCGCACAGCTTGCGTCGAGCACCCTCCGTCGCTTAATAAATAAAATAAATAAATAAAATAGATGTATACAAAAACAAAGGCAAGATGACGAAGCCCATGGCGGATTTAATTTGTATTTGGGTGAATGTGTGCGGTCTTTGCAGATTCCTTGAGTTCGCGCTCTGCCATTGGGCCATCTCAGCAATATTGTCATATATGTTAATTAATTTGCTGTCAGTGCGACATTTGGCTTACATATCCTCAGAGCTAACATGTGTATCTATTGAGGTTCCTTTCTTGACCCCACCAAGTCGCCTATAATTCGCCGCGGGACAAAAGGAAGCTCAGAACACATGTCTTGTATTGGCAATATTGTGCAAATACAGACAAGCTTATTGCCTCCTTTCTGGCAGAGATCCGTCGGTACCTTAGTGTCCCACAACAAGTGCTTTTGTTTTGTTCACAGGAATCCTCTCTAACTCATTTGGTAAGCAGTCCTAGCTGCAGATTAACAAGTTCCTGGGCTCCAATGTTCATCCAATCCCATGTCATTATAACCGGAGGGGTATTGACTCAACTTAGCTTTCATTTACAAAACGGCGACATTGAACTAACACCAATATTTCACTTGTTTTGGTTCGCAGTTCTGTACGTAAACTGTTACGATGGGTCTCTCTTGAAGGGCCGGTTTTTCATGTTATGGCGAACCATTGATTCAGCTTGTCACGCCTACCCACGGCTCTAACACGGAAAGTAGCTCAAGACACTATACCTTGTTTTTTTTCAACCCTTAAAGGTGAAACCTCGCAGTGGCTTATTGATTTTATGTCGGCGACAAAAATACCCTTTTGGCAGGGCATAACGTGTAATCGGCCATCGCCTTGCGCATCGTGCGCAAAGAATGACGGGCCTTCTGCGTAATTATCAGCAATCATTCGTAATTAGCCAAAAAGCTAAGGGCGTTTTCTGTGATTACCTTTAAACGATGTAATGCTTTTAGAGGCGGCACGTGTTGTTATAGGCCAACCGTCTCCCCGGATGATGAAGAAATACGAACGGCAACTAAATCTTTGGCTAATAGCCTGAGTAAGAGGACGGGGGAAAACGAAGAAAGCGGCATGGGCGTGTCCTGGATGGGGCGGGGGGACCCAGACTCTAAAATATCTCTATGCCCCCCCCCCCCACCGGTCGTCCAAAAAATAATGGACCCATTGATCGCCCCCCCCCCCCCCCGGTCGTCAAATTTCTTGTATTGTGCCCCCCCTCCCAGTCGTCAAATTTCCTTTATTGTGCCCCCCCATTCAAGGATTCCTGCACACGCCCCTGAACGGCAGCGTGTTACTCACAATGCAAGCTTTCAAATGATGGTGACGTCATCACCTAAATCAGAGGCTTTTGGTCCAGACATTTTACGACATGCCAACAACAGGGTGCATTAACAGCAACATTGCATGATGGGCCACCGACTCAGACTGAAAGAGTAACTGCAATATAACGCTTCCAGTCGTGCATCAACTCGCGACAATAATCACCAAACGCGTATATATATTATATGGATACACATTTACTGCAGTTACTAAGTTATTATGTATCCATGGCGACCAGCAGCTTACAGGCAGACACCGTCCGGGCTTGCACTGTGCGACCCTTTAAATAATGGTAACCTATTATGGGGCTAATACTCTCATCAACCATCAAAACTTGGAGATGCCTGCTGACAGAATGTCAACCACATCCCCAGCAGTTGTTTATTGTGATATTTAATATTGTGGGTCGCGCAAATGGAGCTTCCTGTGTTGTTGGGTGGGTTGTTTCCCTGGTGGTTCTTTTTGGTCAACTGCTGTTAGCAGATTATTTGTTATTTTTCCTTTTAACGTTAGGCATAATGTTACTTTCGATGCATCTATGTAGCTCTTTTTTTTTATCCGTCTGGAGTTTGGAAGTGAGCCAAAGGTGACCACAAACCAATGTTTGATATTTCAAAGATGAAAGAGCAAAATATGGATGCTCCTTTGAAAAAAAATCTCTTTGTCTTGTTGCAAAGATGGATCCGTTATTACGAAATGGAACATGGATCGCCTTCAATTTCAATCATATCGAGAAGGGATATATACAAGACTGCATCGTTGCCCATGGCAACCAGAAGAGCTTTCAGAAGAACCTCGTCAGTTCCTCTACCTGAAGGCAAATATGCCATCGCCCATAAAATAATGTATCTAATAACGCCGCCTTGCGAACCGATATACTTGGTAAATTGTGCTGCACATTTTCACCGGAATTCATGTTTTATTTTGGTCCTGATTAGCACTAGACATAAATAGCGCAACTCATCGGCTCCGATATCGCGGAAGCCTTCAATTATACAAAATAAGCTGGAACGCCATTTCAATGAATACTCGTGGGTTTGGACGATATTTTATTACATAGCCAAAAAAAGTGACCGGTTGCCATAGGAACGTCGGGTATAAAGACAACCCCCACACCCACGTGATCAGTGTCGAGCTTACTTTATATGGGTGAATTGGTCGGCATAGCACGTAATGTCATTGGGTTTTTGTTATAGTTCATTTGTTTTGCGTTCTCGTGCTTTTCACATCCGGTGTTTATGGGCCAATTATCCTCAACCTGGTGTATTTTCGGAATGTTGGGTAAAAAGATATTGACGTAATGGTCTTGAATAATGGTATTTGCTATTCTTGCTACTCCATTATGTGTACGCACATTATCGCAAGTCACGACCTGCCGTCTAAAGTCACGTCATCCGCGACGCCATCTAGCGGCTTATTTGTGCATATGGGGTATTAGAAACATTGAATGTATGTCTTGAGACTTGTCATGTATGAGACCTGAACGGTCTTATGATATGCCATTTGAGGGATATTCCTGGCATATGGACCATGCTAATTACATCATGTGTAAGACGAATATCACTTCCTCTGTATTTTTAACTTGTGCAAGGAGCCGCGAAATAAATACTTAAGGTACGCTTCCAATGGCACTAGGCAAACATTTATAAATATACTGAAAACAGAGAATCCTTTTAAGCTAGTGGAACTGGAAACTTCATCTACCAAGCAACAAATCTCCGTAATCGGTTTTTCAAAAGCTGTCCTCATAATTAAGTTAATTTTGTTGATATCATAATCTGTATATATGTTTTACTATGGGCCGAAGGCCAGCAGTACGGAATAAACCTGTGCTTGGTGTAGTTTGAAGTACACGAGAGAACGAAAAGGTGCAGTAGTGCTTGTTTACTCTGTTACCCTTCTTTGCCAATACAGTATACTCAATGAATTTCAGAGCATGAATTAAAATACGTCCAACCGAATCTTAATACGAATTAAAATACGTCCCACCTGTGCAATTGAAACGGGCGTATTTAGCGTAGGCGTGGACCCCAGTATTAAGTGGGCGTGGTAAAGAAGCTGTGGGAACGCCGACTTAATAAGCCACGGGCGAGACAGTTACCACTGGGTTCGTGCAATCACTGACGCGTAGTGAACAGCGTCGTGTGACCTCAATGGACTGCAGTTTCTATGCACACGACCTCTCACGTGTGAGACTGGGAGGTGGCCACCGGAAGTAGCAGCCATGACCGTGACCCAGTTATGAAGTTGTTTTCTTGCTATCGGGGCCTCCCTGGTATAGTGCTTAGCACACTAGACCGCGGGATCGAATCCGGACCCGGGCACCTAATCTGGGGCATGTTTCATCCATTCTTCGTTCATCCTCCCGGGAGGTGTCTTGGCCCGGTTTAACCCTTGCTTGCACAAAAGCACCAATTTAACTAAATTTAATTGTTTTTCTCCTACCGTCACCCGTTATATATATCAAACCTGGTAAAATGTAAAAGATAACATGGGATTGTGACCTAATTTATAATTCATACGAATAATTGCAATCATTGTAGGCCCGGGGTGCACAAAAGTGGCATATGGCACACCAGTTCATTTATTTATGTACACCTATTTAAGAAAGCATAATTTCCCTAATAACAATACAAGACGCCTCGTAGTTCATTTTATCGCCGACAGTTGACCATTAAAACTCATAATCTGCATGTTGTATCGATCGACTTGCTCGTTCGTAATGACTACTGTAGGCCAATCAACTGCGAGGTTCTACAGTCGGTAATAGTATTTTGATTTCTAATGTTACGATCATTTGCCTATTTCAATCTGAACTTTCTGGTTTTATTGACAGGATGACATTGGCCTTGGAGCAGTTGTTGGATCGGCGGTCTTCAACATCATGCTAGTCATTAGTATCTGCGCCATGTTTGCCGGTCAGGTAAGCCATACCTCTAGTTGTACATAATTTTTATTTATTGATTTGCTTTTGCAGAACCTGTCGCATTTATCGCTTTTTTAAATTTAATTTAGTTTTTGATTTATTGACTTTTTTTCGGGGACGGGTGTGGGGGGGGGCGTTTGAGACTACACACACTAAATTTGGTGCTGGTGGGTGTCGGTTGTGTCTACAATCCCTGGGTCATAATCTAAACCTGTCCGCACCGATCTCCTTTAGCGGGTGTATATGACCTTATATGTTCAGTTTAACGTGGAAGTTATCCAGCTTCATAGGCCTTTGATATCGTCGGGAATATATTTGGTTTTTCGGTTGTGTTCTATTGACCGTTAAGTTATCTGTAGGCTTACTTTTGCTTACTTTGGGATGATATATGGGGACCCATCCGGGTTGGTTGGTTGGTATATAGCGAGCTTCAACCTCTGTAATAATATGGCAACAATAAGGTTTAGCGAAGAAGGACATGGGATTATTATCCTGCCCAAACATGGCCATTTGCACAAGTGGGGCTCGAACCATACACCGGCCGCTTGGCTTGGCCTAGCGGAGTACAGGCGACGTATAGCCGAACGTGCTACCCACAAGGCCACGGGGTGCCTCAGCTCACCAGGTATACACACAAAGGTATCCTTGACGATTGGCTCATCAGTTATACACAGAAAGATATCCTTGACGCTTGGCGGCCGGGTTGTGTTATGTGTAAATTTTATGAGCCACACACACAGGCTACCTAGGTGTCCTCACTCTCGTATGATGAACTCCCATGGTTCATGCATTCACTATCATACAAACCGGCTTGTTTAAAGTTGTATAAAACTGTTCGATGCGTACGATAGATATAGCCTTAGAATCAAGTGACCCACACAACACTTCCACCCACTACCGCCCCTCCACCCTCATCCCTCCGTCGATCTGGGATTCTGTTTGACATGAAATGAAATGTTGGTTTGCAAGGCCACTTTTGTGCCCATGAAGGTTAACCTGGGCCGAGAAGCCTCCCGGGACAGCGAGTGACACAGGGTTGGATGAAACATGCCCCAGATGCGGGGGCCAGAGTTTGAACCCACGACCTGGCTGCTTACCAGCTGAGCTATAGGGAGGATTCTATTCAGTTGTGAACCCGGAGAACCCGTTAGCCTCGCTGTGCGTGTCTGGTCGCTCCGTGACGGCAAGGCCATCGTGTCTCCACGGTAGACCGCCCCGCCACAGCTATTGACGCGCGGGTCGGTCACGGACCTCACTCAGGCCGATATGCTTTGGCGGACCCAGATCTACGTCGTGAACGGAGAGAGGGGATGGGGCGGGGTGGGGCGGAGAGAGGAGGGACGGGGTCCTTTTAGTGCGACATATGTCTTACAAACCAAACATTGGCCGCTGTATGGTCATAGCAGCAGGTAGGTGGGGGGGGGTGTATGGATGGAGATTCGTCCGGGGTCGGGGTCGGGGTTGGGGTTGGCGGGGGGGGGGGGCGGATGGGTTCGCATCGCTATGTAATATTATTATTTGAACTCGCTCACGAACCATCGTGGCGACGCCGGTCCAGCACAGGGTATTGCAGTGGGTAGTTGGCACCTGGCACCTGTACCTGGGTCAAGTTTCCGACTCCTTGTCCAGTGACGTTTATTGGTCCAATGTAACCTTCATGTACACAAAGCCGGCCTAAAACACCAGCATTTAGTTTCAATGGGTATTCTTTGCTTTCCTGTAAATTGTGAACAAAATGTCAGATTCGGACATTTCGTCATATTCTAGGTATAATAAGCTACATGTATTGCCACATCTATCGGTGTATTGTGTATTATGTATCACTAATTAATTATTATTATTATAATTTGCTAACTCGAAATATTTCCCTTCATTTAAGTTAAATTTCGTTGGAAACGCTCTTGCTTGGTAAAGCAACCGGCAAATGAACCGCATCATTTACAGCTCTGTTGCGTATGTAATCCTCGTTCATTGTGAGATCATTGCTGCTCCTATATTATGGTATATTATAACTCCTACGTTATTTCAACACAGGTTGTGCCACTCAAGTGGTGGCCTCTGGCGAGAGATTGCACCTTCTACACCATCAGCATCTTGGCCCTGGTGTTCGTCATCATGGATGAGCTCGTCATGTGGTGAGTTAATGTCGCCTAAAGGTCGTGGATTTGTTGGTGTACTACCTATATATTCTATGTAAAACGCGGATTGTTTTTGGGTGGGTGTCATGTGAGCAAACGTTCAAGATAAAAGCTGCAACATTGCATCTCCCGCCATATTGCGTACATTGCAGACGACTTTTGTTTGTCTGAACTGAGGTAGCAATAGTAACTAATGGGGGCGGGCTTATGGTACTCTCCATTAGTTAATCAGTTTGTTGGATATTATTGATTGGTGCCTTGATTGACATGCGCCAGACTAACCGGAACCGGAACCAGAACAAAACGGCGTTAATCTATGAGGTCGTGTCAGAGGTCAAATTTGGGTGATCATTGCCTCGTATTTGTCCTTTGGGTTTGAGCAATTATTTCATGGGGAACCAGGTTACTTGAGTTGTCGTTACCGGTTGTTTTCGGCAACCAGCCGGGGTCACGCTGTGCCGTACCGCGGACTTTTGCCGATTGCCTTCCTTATGTGGGTGATGTGGTGGGTTGGTTGGTTGCATATTCAGGACGGTTTAACCACGTTTTTTCATATCGCATCAATGGGAGAAAGAAGGGAGAATGGAGCCATGTCCCTGGGGGTTTACCCCCTACTCTTTGCGAAAAAGGACATGGGATCTTTATCCTGCGATCACACAGACATGGCCACAGCGGGGCTCGAACCATCCACGTGCCGTTAGGCTCTCAGGTGACCAGGGCCCGTAAGTTCGAATGGCGGGGGCAAAATATTTCGCCCCGCTCCATGCTAATAATGTCCTATTATAGAGCGAATTTTTTGCCTCGGCCGTTTCAAACTTACGGGCCCAGAGCACTCAAGGCGAGCGCACTAGCCCACTGAGCTACCGGGCCGGCCCCTCTACAAATGCATCTGCTGATTGCATATTTTTCTGTTTATTACCGAAAAACAGACTTAACATGTTATGTGGCCAGTAGAAAGCACTTCAGACACCAGATGTAAGTTCAAACCCGAAAGCCTCTATCCTTGGAACCCAGACCTGGGGACCCACGTTTCTTTCAAGCCCATTTCACTGTCCCAACATTTCATGAAAGCCCCGCACGGCATTCTACTGAAATCAACGAGTCTTGTCAAAATGGGGTTCGTTGGCGATGCCCCCAGCAATAAACTGGATGGACTTGGTCATTGATACATGTAGTGACATACCGCGGAGATAGTGGCGCCTCTAGCGTTAAAACTAGTTGTAATACGGCGAGGCACGCCGCCAGCTCACGTCACGAAGGCCTAGATATCCTTTACGGGACTACCGAGCGTATAGTGGACGGGGTGAATAGCTATTTGACCTCGCCTGGACGGTGAGAGTGGCTCGGCTAAATAATCAATGAGGCGTTTGTTGGATATGATATATCGTTTGAATCGTGATATCAAAGCCCGGGGGGCGGGGGGGGGGGGGGCAGTGTTATACAAATCTGGTTGGGGAGTTCCGTGGGTGCCCCTTGATGCCTGAGAGAGCGGACATTTGTGATGAAAAAGATACCCCTATACAGCGAAAACATATACATTTGCAAACGACCGGGTGGGTGGGGGGTGGGGGGGCTCTGAAAATGGGCGCTCATAGATCGGGTTGCCGCGAAAAAATACCCCTTCCGATTGGATTTTGGCGGTAAAACCCCGACCGAGCGGAATTTAAAGGTAAAACGCCCTGACATTCCCGATGTTGGGGGTAAAAAAAGGGGGGGGGGGTTAGGCTTTACCGCGAAACCCCCCCAACCCAACAATGTATTACGTACTCCCCCCCCCCTCTGGTTTAAAGGTAACGCAAGGTCACACAGGACAACATATAACCCTTGCCTTGATTTCAACGTCCCTGGCGATGGGTAGTCAAATTGTTTTCCCCTCCTGATAAATGAGATCTTTTTCTACCTTACGGGTGCGCCACTATCGATTATCAATATCGGGTATTGATACCGCAGCACCATGCACCGTGCGTTCATTGGTCGTCACATATTATATATGAATCAATGCAGTGACTCACGCCAATGCAGCCTACGTTTTATGTGGGGGGAGGGCACACTAGAATGGCAGATAAATTTAATGTGATGGAGGATAGACCAAGTAGAGGATGGTAACTTTAATGTGATGGAGGATAGACCAAGTAGAGGAAGGTAAATTTAATTTGAAGGAGGATAGACATCAAGTAGGGGATGGTAACTTAAATGTGACGGAGGATATACCAAGTAGGGGATGGTAATGTTACGGATTGGGCCCGGAGAGTCGATCGTTTGCAGTGTTCTAGTGGTGTTCGTTGCGTCCGCGAGACCGAGTGGTCGCGGTTAAACCAAGGCTATCTCATGTATTTCATGGGCAAAGGAGAGCGAAACGACTTGCTTTCAACGAATGCATTTATTGATCATCGGTCCACTGCTCACCAAATATTTGGTGCAGGTTGCCTGAATATCGCACCAAATTAGTGCACCAATTTACTAGAGAGCACGTTATGACATCAAATTCCAATTCAAATTTCCTTCCAAGAGCCCCTATGTCTATGAGTTAAGTGTGCTTCAACTGCTGTTTGTGCTCCAAAAACTGAGTGTGCTCCAAATGCTGTGCTTACCAGAGATGTTGTCGCCTCGACGGCCGAATTCACACTAAAAAAAACGTCTTGCGACGCGCCTCCTTTTATACCTTTACTCGCGCGGTCGCCATAGCAACCCTCATTATAAATGCGCACCAAATAGACACCAAATCGCACCAAACTAGAGACTTAGCAATACTCTGACTATGGTTAAGACCAGATATACATGTTTCCCATAGAGTATTTGTGTTAAATTACTACTTTCCTGTCTAATATAGCCCTAAAACATGACTCAGACTCAGATCCTTCTAATGTAAAGGACAATTGTTTTAGCTATCCTCTTTATACAAATTACCTGGCATTACTATTCCGCAATATGAACATTTCTCGACACACCCCGCGCGAAGTGACAGCGACAGGTTGTCAAAAGTCAGACTAATAGAAAGGACAACAATAACGATTTAGATAAGGTTACCTACAATCCCTACTCATAACATTACCGTTTGGTGCGCTTACCCCTTTCAGAACTAGGTTGCCCTGCGTCCAGTAATTAGTAATAACGCAAACATCTCACACTTACAAGATAGAACAGCATTGAGCGATAATAGGGATATGACATTGATATACCTTGCGACGAGTGTCGAATCCCCTCCGTTTCATTACCCTCTGTCTACATGCCAGAAGTCCCTTTCGACATGTTTTCCTCGGCAGAATACCTCGGCGAGGCCATACGAATAACACTCTTAATACTGTTTTGATACCGGAAAACCGATGACCCTACTTTAAACAGTTAACAGCACTTGCATGAGTTGATCCACTCAAGCTAACATCAAAATAAGTTTAATAACACTCGAGCGTCGAACACTGACACCCGACAATACTAGCAACAATAGTGGTCCACTGATACTCAGACCAACCAGAACCGCAACTTGCCGGTTTACCCACATACCCAGGCATTCCTATACTACTCAACAGTCGCGACCTCAATAACCGCTGCAAAACATTATATAACCCATGTCCACTTTAAATAACATTCGAAATAACATTACTCACGCGAAAATCTTGCAAAATGCCATAAAGTCACATTAGCACGACTCCTGTTAGACCAAACAAACCGACTATCAACGGAAGTTATTCCGCCTCAACCCCCGGTATTGGTTCTGGTACGTCCAACGACGGCGGGAGTTGAGCGTTTCCGGCCGGGTGTAGTACTCCTCTGGCTCCCTTCGCGATGAATCGGATCTGGCGCCTCGGGTCCTCAGGGCCGGATCAGACTGGCTTGTGCCGGCAGGCCTACCATCAGTAGCGGTCTCGCCGGCAGCGGCGTCGGTGGGCGTGTGGTGATGGGGAAACGGGTGCCTCCGCGACTCGAGATGCTCCAGGTCTGCCTCGACTTCCCGCTGCCAGACAGCATCGAATTCGGCGGCGTGCTTCAGTGTGTCTATGGTGGGAAGGGGCTCCGGGTCTTTCGAAGCGCCCAGTTGGGCGTTGAACATGTTCAGCGATGTGGACACCGACGACACTGCGTTGTCGACCCTACTGGGGATACTCTTAACCGCTGTGGTGAACAACCGGACACTGTCGGACAGCGATGTCATCTGCCGGCTGTGCTGCCCCATGTTCTGGTTAAGCTTTCGCAGCTCCCCGCATATGTCATTGAAGACTTTTTGATGGGCCGCATCGCTGCTTGCGAACCCCCGGTGTTGCTCGAAGCAACTCTCCATCCTGGAGCTCAAGGTGATGAGGTGATGGTTGGTCATCACCATCTGCCGACTTAGCCCGGTGACGGCGGCGGCAACCGCGGAAGGCCGCATCTCCAGGTACGGGGATAATCCCGGCCTAACCGGCGGAGTAGGTGGAGGAATGGACTCCGCATAGTCGGGTTCGAAGTCCTCGTCCGTCACCTGGATCGCATCCACCTCCATTCGCTGGCGCTTCGGCGTTATTCCGGTGGCCGCTGTACGCGGCCCGACTCCCGTTTCCGACGGCGGCGAAGGGCTCATACTCGCCCTCGGTCTCTTCAATACACGCGCTAAGTTCGGCTCGGATGTTGCTACTTGCGCCTTCTCCCGGAGGGCCTCCCGGTTTCCACCTTTAACTTCGTCTTCATCCGTGGCTTCGCCTTCTTCCTTTTCTTCTCGTCTTTGGGTTCCCTCCCCTTTCGATTTCTCAATCTCTCCGTTCCGCTCACTCCCCTTGCTTTCCGCCTTCCCCGCGGTCGAGGGCTTGGGCCTGGTTCCATCCTTTTCCCTCGCCCCTACTTCCTCTATACTGGTTTCGTTTGTCAGGCGGACGGTCTTGCTCTCTGTCGCACCGTCATCGGGTGATGTCCGGGTGGCTGCGTCTCCATCTTTGCTGTGCCGCCTCTTCTTCCCTTTGTCGGTCGCCTTATCCGCTTTTGGTTTCTTCCCGTGATCTCCGTCCGTAACTTCTATCCTCACTTCTTCCTCCGTCACCTTGGTCGTTCCTCGCTTTTTCTCGCAGTCTCCGTCCGTAACCTTGTCCACCGGCTCCGTAACTCCTATCCTCACTTCTCCCTCCGTCGCCTTGGTCGTTCCTCGTTTCTTCTCGCATTCTCCGTCCGTAACTTCTATCCTCACTTCCCCCTCCGTCGCCTTGGTCGTTCCTCGCTTTTTCTCGCAGTCTCCGTCCGTAACCTTGTCCACCGGCTCCGTTCCAGCAGGACCCTCGTCATCGCTGTCTGACAGGTCCGTGCCGAACAAATCACTGACGAGCAGTGGCTGTGCATTACCGGTTGAAGGCGTACAGCTATCCTCTCGCGGTTTGGTCAGAGCCTTCAGATGGTCCAAGGCCTGCCTTTGCTCTGCTGACAAGCCCATGGACGATAGCTCGTCCAGCAAGGACGACACGTCCTTCGGCTTCCGCGTAGACCAAATCGTGGCTGACTCTTCGGCACTCAACACCGCGAACAATTTCTTTAACTTGTCGGCACCTCCCCTTTCGACGATTGCGTCTTCGTGGCTGGCGCCTCGTTCCGCGATCTTCTTTTTGTGACCAGGTAACACAACGTGCCTCTTCAACTGGAACGGACTTCCAGTCCTGAACGTACACGCCTTGCACCCGTACGGCGTCGTCTGCATCGTGCAGTGGCTCTTCGCATAATGGTTCGCGGTCCAGTTACTCTGGCCCTTCCAATCACATTCCGGGCACTGGTACACCCGACCGCGGACGTTGGATTCTGGTTTCATGCTACTGCAAAAGAGAACAAGAGGTATCAGATCAAGAGACGACCCGATCATGTTGTGCGACATTTCAACACTGAAAGGTCAACGCTTTCTTTGCCCATCGTAGAGTCTGACTACCGTGATACGGTTTGAGCTTGTTGTAATGGATCACCCTTTTTGAACCCTTGTCATTCATCTGTATGAGGTAGTCTATGTCATTGTATTTTTTTAACACCAAATGCGGACCGCTATATGGGCTCAGCAACTTCGAGCACACCCCTTCGCTTCTCATCTCGTTGAGATACCACACTAAATCGCCGGGCTTGAAGCTGTTTAATAACGATCTAGCCCCGTCAATTTCCTGTTGGCGTTCCGCTGAACGCTGTAACCGTCTTCTGGCTATTTCGTGAGCTTTCTGCCACCGGATTTTTAAGTTTGTCACGTATTCTCCATACTGGGAGATCGGCTGACCATGCTTCGGTTTGACCACGACCTCCATTGGCAGTCTGACTTCCCTTCCCATCATTAACATGTTTGGCGTATATCCGGTGCTTTCGTGTGTGTAGTCGCTCTGTAGGCCGACGTGAGAGAACCGAGGTGACGATCCCACTCCCGTTGTTCACCGCCAATATAAGATCGAATCATCGCCAACAGTGTGCGGTTGAATCTCTCCACCTGGCCATTGCCCTGGGGTCGTCGCGGCGTGGTTCTTGTCTTTCTTATTTCCAAGAGTGAACACAATTCTCTGAACAAAGTGCTCTCGAAATTCCGTCCTTGGTCACTGTGTATTGCCAAGGGACACCCGAACCGACTGATGAATTGTTCCATTATTACTTCCGCGCATGTGGATGCCGTTTGCTCTGCTACGGGGATACGCTTCTACCCATTTAGAAAACGCATCGGTAAGTACCAGCACATACTGGTTGCCTCGATCAGTCTTTGGTAAAGGTCCTAATATGTCAATACAGATCCGGTCCAACGGAGCCCCGACACGCATATCGCCTAATGGTGCTCGCGGGTTCCGGGTGGATTTTTTGTTGGCAGCACAGTTGTCACATGACTTTATATAGTTGTTCACGTCTTCCCTCCAAGTCCAAATCATTAGAATCGACGTATTGTCTTCTCTATGGTTTTCCGCTTCCCGAGGTGACCAGAAAGTATGCTGTCGTGCATCGACGCCATAATATTCCGCCTCATCTGTGCTGGTACGACAAATTGTAGATAAGACTCGTTTCCCTCGTTCATAAGGCACTTCTTGAACAGTATGCCTCCTTGAAGCTCTAGCGAGTCCCAGTAATTCCAATAGTGTCTAGTCTCTCGGCTACTAGAACAAACCACCGGACCAATGGGTCGCCTTTCCCCAGCGTTCATCCACTTTAATTAGGGACCAATACCCGCGTCGTTCACTTGAAGACTTTGAAGTTCCTTGAGTGTATGACCCAGGCCCCAAAACTCAACGGTTGTGGTATCCACCCCCGTCCGACTCACCCTATTCAAACGTAGCGGGACCCACCCTCTGTCTAGCTTCACGTTACACCTCATTGGTGTTAACCATAGATGAAGCAGCTTGCGGACGATGATCTTAACCGCATTTGCCATTAGCATTACATGCCTCCAAGCAGTCGTTGCGATTGTACGTGTTTTACCTTTCGGACGTGTTCTTCCGTCGCCCAATGACGTTTCTTTGTGCTTACGTCTAGCTGGTGGCGCGGCCTTTGGCTCCGCTTTGCGTATCGCTCGCCTTGGAAAAGTCCGTTTGATTACATTGCCTAAGAGAACGACCACACTGACAAGCCACATCCACCATCCGTTCATCGTCGCTCTGCACCTTTTGGCCCAGGCTTCAGCGTAACCCTCGTTGACGGTAACCCCAGAAACTCTTCTGAGTTCAAAGTTAGCGTGCATATTAGACTGCATCTCGTCAGCCCTCTTCTGACATTTCGAGCAAGGTCCACATTTTAAGTCCTCCAAGCTGTCCTGGGTGTCGCATTGACAATCCCTCGGATTGGGGCATCTCGACATGCCGTCGGCGTTGCCATGTTTCTTGCCAGATCGGTATTCGATAGAGAAATGAAAGGACGATAAAATCTCTAGCCAACGCGCAATTCTTCCTTTGGGTTCTTTAAGGCTGAAGAGCCATTTTAACGCTTGGTGATCGTTTCTGACGGTGAACTCCACTCCTAACAAATAATGCCTAAAATATTCAATAAAATACCGTAAGGCCAACAGCTCTTTATCGGTTACACAGTAGTTCCTTTCCGCCTTGCTCAGCGTTCGGCTCGCGTATGCGATCACTTTTTCCTTGCCGTCTTGTACCTGCGATAACACCGCTCCTATGCCAAAGTCGCACGCGTCGCAATCCAGGATAAACTCTTCCTTTTCGGCTGGGTAAGCCATTACCCCCAATCCGGTTAGGGTTGATTTCATGTTATCGAAGGCCTGTTGACAGGCTGGCGTCCATTCCAAATTAGAGTTTTTCTTTGTCAGGTCTGTCAACGGTTTGACGATCATAGAGAAATTCTTGACGAAACGCCGATAATATGAGCAAAGTCCTAAGAACTGTCTAACCTCAGTCACGTTTTTCGGTACCTGCCATTGGCTAACCTTATCTGTGTTAGCTGGGTTTGGCCGCACCCCGTGTTGAGAGACAACGTGCCCCAAAAAGGGTACTTCTACTTCCAGAAGGTGGCATTTTTCCGCTTTTAATTTTAATCCAGCCGAGCGTATCCGTTCGAACACTTGCTTCAAGCGGGCAAGATGTTCCTCGAAGTTCGCGGAAAAGATGATTATGTCGTCCAGATAGATTAGGCATGCCGTCCACTGCAAGCCTCTCAAAGCTAACTCCATACAACGCTGGTAAGTAGCCGTGGCGTTCGTAAGCCCAAATGGCATGGCTGTAAACTCATACAATCCGTGTTTGGTCACAAAAGCTGTTTTCGGTATATCTTGGTCTTTGACCGGTACTTGGTGGTAACCCGACGTCATATCCAACGTTGAAAATATTGCTGATCCCGATAACGCGTCGAGACATTGCGACGTAGTCGGCAACGCGTACGCGTTTTTTTCAGTTAAGTTGTTTAACCGACGATAATCCACACATGGCCTTATCTTTCCATTTTTCTTTTTGACCAAGACAATCGGCGATGCCCAGGGACTATGACTCTCCCGTATGACACCCTGCGCTAGAAGCTGTTCAATGGCCTTCTTTTCCTCCCTCTCCAATGCCATCGGTACTCTTCTTGGGGGAAGTTTAACGGGATTAGCGTTGCCCGTATTGATTGTATGTTCAGCTAGCTTAGTGCTACCTAAATCTGAATCATCCTTAGAGAAAACGTCTGCAAATTCGACCAAAAGCGCGCCCAGCGCCATTTTATCCGCCTCGCATCTGCCACGAGCAGCTTCCCGGTGCATGTCCCGCTGATGAAGCGGGATCGCGGACTCCCCCTCAACATTCACTACACCCCGCATATCCGTGACTTCTTCCACTGCCTGTGTCTGTTCAGCCTCCTCGCTGTTTTTAACCGTCTCTCTCACTGCCCTCCTCGACGGTATGGCTTGCTCTGTGCCACTCCCGCACTCCGCTACCGGAACTGTCCCCACTACAGACCTCCCGGCTGCACCCGATATCGGTTCTGTGGAACTTATCACGTGTACTGACTCTTTGTCACCAAACTTTGGTTTCACGCACTCCGTTTGCACTAACTCGTTGACTAGTTTAATCCGTCTAACGGAACTCATGTTCTCCGACTCGTCCTGGTCCTCCTGTGACGTCAGGACGTCGCTAATTTCTTCATACGGCTCCGCGTATCCCAATACCGCTCCCTTGTGTACGACTACCTCGTAGGGGTTGGGGTTCATAACTCGGACCTTCCCTTCCGCCTCCTGCTTGACGTCCACAAGGCTGGGAGCCATTACCAAGGAAAACCTGTCCATGAAATCATTAGTTGGTTCGATTATGAACTCACTTTGGCCTTTCTCATCGGCATCTACTCCGTGTTCGATAGTCGTTCTCATGACTGCTTCGGAGTAAGCCGGTACGTCGTAGTGTTGAGCCGCAAACACTTTCCTCGGGTGGTCCGATTTGATGTGGATACATGGAATTTCAATACCGTCTATTTTCACAAGCTTTTCGCTAGTAATGACGTCCATCGTTTCGCCAATATCCATGCCCAGTAGTACGTCGTCTTTAATATCTCCTATTACGACATCACGCCGCACGACCATAGGGCCGATCTTTACGTTTACCACGCCCCTTCCATACTCTACGAGAGGGTTGCCCCCCGCTTGTTCAAGAGGAATAGCATTTTCATCGCGATGTAAACTTGGCCTGCGACTGCTCAATATCCGGTCGAATAGTCTCTTAGACACGATAGTCTTAGCCGCACCTGTGTCGACGGTAAACCATGTAAAAACATCCTCCACATAACCCTCAGCATATACGCCTGGGCTTTTAGGTACCTTTCTTCTCACTCTTTCCCTTCGAGCGTCATTTGATATCGGCGCCGCAGCGTTTTTACCTTCGGAGGCCGGCTCTTCTCGCGCCTTCGCCTCCACTGTTTGCTCGGTATTTGCTGCCGCATTTTGTCCTTCCGTCGGTGTAGTCGCTGCTTGCTGATTGACATTGTCTCGGACCGACTCCCGCTCCACAGAGCCGGCCCCAGCTAGTTTCCCTGATTTCCAATTGAACCAGACCCCCTTGCCGATTGCTGACTCGGCGGCGCTGTTTTTGGTTCCTGTAACACTCTATTTCTGACGAATCCCCGGTCCCAGTCACCACGCTGCATTGTCCGCGGCTCTTGCCTAGTGGTCCAGGGGGTATTTGGGCAATTTCTAGCGAAATGATCCTCGCCACATCGGTAGCATTCGACTCTCGGCCTAGACGTGTGCTTAGGCCGGTTTACTGGCGCTCGCCTAGAATTAAACGGTCCAAACTTTTCTCCTGTATGCTGGGAAGTGTTTTTTGAAGGATCATTTAACCTGACGGGAGCCGTGATCTGTGAGCTCATTTCCTGTAACCGCTCCTCAATTTTCGTTAGTAGGAGGTGAACGTCTTTCATACTGTCAGATTTCCGCACGCTCGTTGGGATATTAGCATCCTGGCCGTTCGGAGTAGTCTCTGCATTGGTAGGTGTAGTGTGGTTTCCTGTACTATTTGGTGGATCGGGCGACTGAGAAGGCCCGGATACATGTAGACGTTTTTGTCTGTTGACCTTGGAGGGCAATCGTGCTATGCGCTGCAGTCCGATATCCAAATCACCATCACTGGATTCGTCCTCATAGTCTTCGTCATAAGCGGGCCTCACTAAGCCACGTGCCGTGTCCATTATGGCATCTCGGTTGAAACTGACCGCTCTGGCGCCGCGCCTGTCACTTCGGTAGCGGTTATCCCCTACCTTGTCCTTTGTGAATCGACACCGCGTATCTTGGAAGTGAATTACTTCAAAAACTGCTTGATCAAGATCGCTCGGGTCCTTAATGTATTCAACGTGAAAACGCGCCCGATCATCATGCAACCCATCGAGAAAACGCCTGAGTAAGTCTTCCCTTCTGGTTTGTGCGTCCCTGTCAACGTAGGCCTTATTATAAAGTCGTTTCAACTCCGCAGCGTAAGTTTCTACCGTTTCGTCGGGCCTTTGTGCCCGGTTACTGAATTGAGCGGCGTACGTTTTACGAGTTTCCACTACCCGGAACCTACTGCTGAGCTCATTAACGAGGGACGGATAGTGATTTCGAGTTCCTACTGGTAATTGGCCGTATACGCACTCGCCGGCCTGACCCCTGAGTAACGGCAGGATTTCTTCTAATTTCCGGTTATCGCCCCAGCCTCTCAATACGGCTACGTCCGTAAATCTGTTATACCAGACCTGCCATTGTTCCTTACCCGTGAAAGGCGGCAATTTCGATCCGCTAGGAAATCTTTGGGCGGCATTTTCCGCGATGTCATTACTGTCATGTTCGTCATCGCTACTCGCCAAGCTCATGCCCGACGTGTGGTGATTTGTGGAGAAGCGGCCTCGCTCAAATTGTCGCATGTCCGGTCTCACTGGCGCTCTTGAAGCTTGGTGCGCACCCACCAGTTCCGTTATTCCTTGTTTCATTTCTCCCATCATGTGGCATATTTCGTGCTGTCTTTCGTTCATTTGCGTGAGATAGTAGTCTTTTTGGTGAACGTTAGCAACGTTCCGATCCCCTGTCTCTTGTCCCATACTAGCTTCCGCCTGTATTTCCTTAGGATCGTCGATTCTGTGCATTTCCCTAGCCTCAGTGTCGATATGCAGCGTCTCTTGCTCTCCATCCCCAACTTGATCCGGTATAGCATTAACCGCCGACTCGCCATATTTCCCTCTCCGAGTGGCCCGCTTGGGCTTAGTTCCTTGGTCCTCCATACCACGGGGGGTGGGGGGGGGGGTCCGCATCACTGGATACGTTATTCACTACGTATCCCACCGCTGTCACCAAAATATGTTACGGATTGGGCCCGGAGAGTCGATCGTTTGCAGTGTTCTAGTGGTGTTCATTGCGTCCGCGAGACCGAGTGGTCGCGGTTAAACCAAGGCTATCTCATGTATTTCATGGGCAAAGGAGAGCGAAACGACTTGCTTTCAACGAATGCATTTATTGATCATCGGTCCACTGCTCACCAAATATTTGGTGCAGGTTGCCTGAATATCGCACCAAATTAGTGCACCAATTTACTAGAGAGCACGTTATGACATCAAATTCCAATTCAAATTTCCTTCCAAGAGCCCCTATGTCTATGAGTTAAGTGTGTTTCAACTGCTGTTTGTGCTCCAAAAACTGAGTGTGCTCCAAATGCTGTGCTTACCAGAGATGTTGTCGCCTCGACGGCCGAATTAACACTAAAAAAAACGTCTTGCGACGCGCCTCCTTTTATACCTTTACTCGCGCGGTCGCCATAGCAACCCTCATTATAAATGCGCACCAAATAGACACCAAATCGCACCAAACTAGAGACTTAGCAATACTCTGACTATGGTTAAGACCAGATATACATGTTTCCCACAGAGTATTTGTGTTAAATTACTACTTTCCTGTCTAATATAGCCCTAAAACATGACTTTCGCATTATTTATTGCTACATTTAACTGTCAAACAGGAGCAGATGAAGACACAGGCGTACCGTATGTCCCCGTCGAAACAACGCGTTACATAGCGCGAGGGAGTTATAATTATAAAGAGTTGTAAATATTCCCTGTTTATATAGATCACCTTATTCGAGACCAACTCATATCCTTCTAATGTAAAGGACAATTGTTTTAGCTATCCTCTTTATACAAATTACCTGGCATTACTATTCCGCAATATGAACATTTCTCGACACACCCCGCGCGAAGTGACAGCGACAGGTTGTCAAAAGTCAGACTAATAGAAAGGACAACAATAACGATTTAGATAAGGTTACCTACAATCCCTACTCATAACATTACCGTTTGGTGCGCTTACCCCTTTCAGAAGTAGGGGATGGTAACTTAAATGTGACGGAGGATAGACATCAAGTAGGGGATGGTAACTTAAATGTGACGGAGGATATACCAAGTAGGGGATGGTAACTTAAATGTGACGGAGGATATACCAAGTAGGGGATGGTAACTTAAATGTGACGGATGATATACCAAGTAGGGGATGGTAAATTTAATGTGACGGAGGATATACCAAGTAGGGGATGGTAAATTTAATGTGACGGAGGATATACCAAGTAGGGGATGGTAACTTAAATGTGACGGATGATATACCAAGTAGGGGATGGTAACTTAAATGTGAGGGAGGATATACCAAATAGGGGATGGTAACTTAAATGTGACGGAGGATATACCAAGTAGGGGATGGTAACTTAAATGTGACGGAGGATATACCAAGTAGCGGATGGTAACTTAAATGTGACGGAGGATATACCAAGTAGGGGATGGTAACTTAAATGTGACGGAGGATATACCAAGTAGGGGATGGTAACTTAAATGTGACGGAGGATATACCAAGTAGGGGATAGTAACTTAAATGTGACGGAGGATATACCAAGTAGGGGATGGTAACTTAAATGTGACGGAGGATATACCAAGTAGGGGATGGTAACTTAAATGTGACGGAGGATATACCAAGTAGGGGATGGTAACTTAAATGTGACGGAGGATATACCAAGTAGGGGATGGTAACTTAAATGTGACGGAGGATATACCAAGTAGGGGATGGTAACTTAAATGTGACGGAGGATATACCAAGTAGGGGATGGTAACCTAAATGTGGCGGAGGATATACCAAGTAGGGGATGGTAACCTAAATGTGGCGGAGGATATACCAAGTAGGGGATGGTAACTTAAATGTGACGGAGGATATACCAAGTAGGGGATGGTAACTTAAATGTGACGGAGGATATACCAAGTAGGGGATGGTAACTTAAATGTGACGGAGGATAGACATCAAGTAGGGGATGGTAACTTAAATGTGACGGAGGATATACCAAGTAGGGGATGGTAAATTTAATGTGACGGAGGATATACCAAGTAGGGGATGGTAACTTAAATGTGACGGAGGATATACCAAGTAGGGGATGGTAACTTAAATGTGACGGAGGATATACCAAGTAGGGGATGGTAACTTAAATGTGAGGGAAGATAGACATCAAGTATCGGAAGGTAAATTAGATGTGTGTGTGTGTGTGTTGGGGTGGTGGGGGTGGGGGGGGGGGCAGGTTGAAGTAGGGAAAAGTTGACTTGCTGTGGGGATTAAACGTGATGTACCAGAAGGTAAATTTGAATTGGGATAACATGTTTATTAGTTATTATACCAAAAATAGTGAAAGAACTTAAATACCATGCAGATTGTGAAATTTAAATTGTATTTGAGTGCAATAACATTCATCGATTACAATTATTTTGAATACAATAAAGTCAGGTATTAAACCATTTCATGACCTACACACGACACACTAGTCGATAAGTTAAATATTCAGTCGTAAATCCTTATTGGTATATTACCGATTAACAGTATTAATTAATATCGATATAAATATATATTGTCCTTTAGGCCACCGCGTGCACATTCGACCTATAGTCGATTCGGAGCAATATCTAATGTAAATGTTTCGTGCCCCCTGTTATATATATAGTGGATTCATCGTCAGAAATCTTTTTTGACTGCCTCCTCTTCATGGTACATTTTAATCCTTATAGACACGGCTTTATCTACATGCATTCTTAACATAACATCTAAGCGTTCTCGGCGTCATATGCGGCAAATAGATCTATATGTTTCAACATTTCTATGTTGCAACATACATATAGAAAGATGTTTTCAAATGAATACTATAACGTGCAACCGAATGATGTGAACTCTTTGTTAGGCCTACGCTACCCGGCGAGATGTGGGTGTATGTTTGGAGGCGGGGGGAAGAGGGGGGGGGGGTGGGGGGGCACCGAGGACACTTACAGCTAAACATCGCTCCCCACTCCACATAACCAAATAAATGATATATATTCATAACGAATGAATATAATCACCTTTTTAAAGTACCATACACGTTTGTCGCTCTCAAAAATCTCAAATTGCGTGAAACGATCAGTCTAAACAGCATTATATCGACAGGTGGTGAGACCCATGCATTAAAGGTAGGTAGTCCATACCCAAGTGTTAAGTTGAAGGGCCATTAACCCTTGGCATTTTTAACCGTCATTACGTGGGGGTCCAGCGATATAGAGTTCATTGATCACCTGCCGTACAAGCCCATACTCCCACATCAATCGCTCTAAGTTGGGGCGACAGCTTAAACTATGGTCGATACGTTGGGATAGACCCTAACCCTGAGACATTATAAACATCCATATTTACAACATCGATTTTTTCCGTGCATAAGGGGTATTTGCCGGCAAATGTTACCATAGATGAAATTTAATTTACGATGGAAGGTGTTTATTGTTGAGCGAACCTCAAACTGTCGCCTACATTATAGGTAGTGGTTGTTGGTGGATTTTTAGCTGAGTCCCGTACGTACGTCCTCATTTGGGCCAAAGAAAGGTGGTCACAGTGAAACACCCAAAGGCTGCACCCAGGGGGGGGGGGGGGAGGGGGGGGGGGCCGGGGAGGGCAGGGGAGGGGGGGTGCTATAGGTCTTCCTACGAGCCTCGACTTCACTTCCGAGCTTTAACGACGTTTAAAAAAATATGCGCTTAAACGATTGAATTATCGAGAGGTTGACTGGTAAAGTGGAGATTACTCCCGTGCAAATTGCAAATAGCTCATCCCGGCTCACGAATACCTCGAACCAAACGGTCGAGTACGAATTAAAGCTAAGAAATGGGCGTCAAGGCTGTGCCATATATATTCAAATAAAAACCCAGATATTTACTATCTTCATTAATGATCTAAATATGATTGATTTAAATATTTAGGTATAAGGCTTATAACCTGATATCGATAAGGTCTTACCTTATCATACATTCGACGGGTCAAGGTAAGGGGCCATGCCTCGGGGAATAACCACTTTACTCATTACAAAGCAGGACCGGGCATATATTATGCTGCATAATGATCTAAAGCTGAAGTTCCTAGTTTAACTACTGACAGATGACACAAACAAGATTAAATTGGTGTATTGATGCTTTAATTTTTATCAGTTTTCCGCACGTGACTCAGTTAATATATTATGCACTATATGTAATCATGTTAATGACGTAACTTAAACACACATTGCGTCAATAATAAAAATGCGGTTGAAAATGTCCAGTGTGCACAGAACCGTCTGATAAGGATATATGTATATACATGTATATATATAATGTCTTTATATACCTTCGTTCTACTCCTCCCACCAGGTGGGAAGCCGTCATCCTCCTCCTCCTCTATGTCCTATACATAGTGCTGATGTTCTTCAACCCGAAACTGGAGAACTACTTCACGAAGACCTGCTCACGGATCTGCTGCGACTGCTGCTGTCGAGACCTGGAGCAGGCGGCCACCTCGCAGCTCATCCCGCTCAAGCCCGTCGATGCCTCGAACGGTACCAACTACGCCGGCCTCGAGTCCGATGGGGTCACCCACGAGGTGTCCGACTCGGACGACCCGCACGGTAACCAGCTGGATTTACAGGGAGGAGGCATATTTGTGTCGTCATAGCAACCGCCGTAGTATCTCCTCGCCTATGTATTGATATGTTATGTTTCCCTCTCTATGTGTATAGACGCTTAAACCGCAGCGATCACGTGACTGGCTTGTATAAAAAACCTACGGGATTTCCTGCCACGTGTTTCATCATCTCGTTGGCCACGTGGTACTTTTTTTTATCAATTTGTCTAACTTGCTTAGTCTTGGCAATTTCTGTTATTCCTACCATAGATTGGTGTCCCTAGTATAACCTAGATCTTTAATATATACTTCTTTGGGTGGGGTGGAAGGAGGGAAGGGGGTCGTTCGTTTAGGGTATTACTACATTTGTATCCTCCATATGTGTACAGAATATAACGCATGTCACAGCGGTTAACAGTGTGCACTATGTGTATGCTTTTCTGCTGATTGCTTAAAACTTAAAAATTTACAACTAAAACAGTTGTAAATACATTACAAATAACTAGTAGTACTACCATATCACCTTTGTCTTTATTTCTTCGTACTTGATACCATGTAAATAATGCTTATATGCTTACACAGCTGGGATGTGGATTGTGATGTCATCGCTTCCTTTATGTTGAAGTATACATGTATAATACAGCAGACTTAACATCACTCGATCAGCTGCCAAATGTATCGAGCATGATTAAGGTCGACGGTTACACCACAAAGTGCGCACGGAGCTTCTTATTTATCTGAGATCAAAAACAAATCCATCGAACCTATGTTGTAATCAATGCGTGTTCCATGTAGCGCTCCGCCAAAATACGATACATTTAATACATTTATATGCTACACTCCTACATACTACTGAACATAGAGACCGGTGAATTCAAGGTGTAACTGTCTAATTATGTTTCCTTAAAGTCAGCTACACAAATATCCCTCAAGGTTACCCACCAATAAGCGGCCGGCGCGACAGATCAGTGGGCTAGAGCGCTCGCATTGAGTGCTCTGGTCACGTGAGAGCCTAACGGCGCGTGGGTCGGTGTTTCGAGCCCTGCTGTGGCCATGTCTGTGTGGTCGCAGGATAAAAATTCCATGTCTTTCTTCGTAAAGAGTAGGAGGTTATCCCCGGGGACATGGCTCCTCTCCCTCCCTTCTCCCATTGACGCGATTTGACCAAAAGTGGTTAAAGCGTCCTGAATAACCAACCAACCAATAAATGGTGCATAGATGTTGGTGTCAGAGTGGTCCATCTTCCATGTAAGAACCCACGACATGTATTATTGTAGTAAACGTTAGGCGTGAGTAATACGTGAGCTATGCTGAAACAATGATTCGCCCTGTTCAGCATGTTCAGCAAACGTCTTACGCATTTAATGCTCGTTAGGGATCTTGTGTGCATGGCGCTATCGATAGATTGGTTAGATCTGCGGCAGTGATTCGTTCTAAGGGGGTGGGTACCTAGACCATCTTTGATCAAAGATAAGCAATCTTCGGTATCATACTATAGAACATACTGCTCAATAAATCGAACGTTAAGCATATTGGTAACATATTGTATTAGTAACAACTAAATTAAAGGCTGATAAAGTTACACATCGTAACCGATTTCCCTCTATTATGCGGTTTCATTAGGGGTTTCATGATGCTATTGTTTGGTGTGTAACCTTAATTTTGTCCAGACAAGATTATCTGCTATCATTGAAATTAAAGCTTTTTCATGGGAATATTTGGGGTCCAGCACAGGTGCCGTCATAATGCACGCTTTAGTGCTCTGGCCAGCCACAGTTTTTAAACCCTTGGAGTGTTGAGTGAGAGTTGTCAGGTTTCATTTCATTTTATCAAAGCCGCATTTCATTCGCTTGTATCTGAAAGTACGCCTTTTAATTATTTTTAACATCCTTTTCTAACATCTCTTTTTCACTTGGTCTTTTATAAGCGTTGCGCTTACGATGAAATTACTTCTTAAGTTATGTTATGAAGCACAACAATTGCGATTCTTATATTTATTTTAAAGTGCAATATGAAGTATCTGATTAATTTCAATTTTAAATTAATCACTATTTTACCCACCTACTTTTCAAATCTAACGGAAGCTTCATACTTTTGAATCCTGCATTCCAAGTTTTCAAGGAAACAGTGATTAAGATCTTCAAAAACGTTACTAACCAGGCACTAAAATGTTTTCAAATATATCTATCAACCAGATCATGATCTTTACCTCTTAGGACTTTTATACCTTTGATGTGCGCTGCGATGCCATTTAAACGTTGATACGCGTTGCCGATGAACCAAATAATGTACGTCTATATATCTCTCATTTGTTCCTATGTTGTGAACCTCCTCCGGTGGATAGCTGCGACACAACTGACCGATGTACCACCCCCCCCCCCCCCTTCCCCCTCAAAGCGATGCCCAAGCCGCCACAGCGTTGTCGCTACGCAGCGCTGTTGTTCTTTTTCCGTCGCGTCTCTCAGTTTTTCTGTTTTCAGATGCCCATGAAGTCGATGCCTTGATTCCCGGCGACGAAATCTGCAATGAATCCAGTCTTGATATCTATGATAGCCATACAACGCGCTGCCCTGGCAAGTGTTAGCTCCATCCATTCTGTTTGACATTTTCCCCTCCCCAAGCAAACGTCGCTCTTCCGATCATTTTTTTCTGGCCCCATATTATTTAGTTGACTTATATCCAGATGTCGTGGTGTGTACTTTAGCCGCTTTTCGTGTAATAACAATCACAAATACATTGGTTATCGCTTGATATGATGCTCGCTGTGTGTTTTAGACGAGGCATGATCTATTAGTTTTGTGTGATTTTTACACGTAGATATGTATATGTGTGTCAAGGACCTAGCGTGCAAGCTGCGCTCGCATGATTCCGATAGTGTAAGGTCTTTGTATATTTGTTTTGTGTTTGTATGGCGAAAATGCAATATTTTTTCAACATATCAAACACGCTGGATTTTTTGCCATGAATGCATTTGTTTCCGCGGTAGCTTGACACGTACGTAAGTCTACCATAGTTAAGCGTAAAATCTATGAGGGATGATTATTAATGGTTCGTATCTCGACCGCTTGGCGGCGTCACGTTTCATCTACGCGTCCGTACGTACGGCCCAAATGGTCTTGTTTGCGGTGGAAGCTCCCTACACGCCAAAGGGAAGTGGAAAACGCGAAAATGGTGCGGCTTGTCATGGTCAATTACATTTTCTTTCATAATAAAATACACAGCATGTTAAGCATGTAAGAATTTTCTTTTTTGGGGGAAACGGATGATGCACAGCAAATGTATTAGAAAGCGCATGGAATGTTACCGTGTCTTACCATGTGTACCACATCTTATCTTAACGGTGTAACTCTAAAGAAAAGTTACTACAGTAGTACCTTCTGCGTGTCTTTTCACTGCATGGCCACACGCTGAGGTATTATTGTAGTAACGCTTAAAAACGCGATAGCTGTACAAGAGAACATTGAGTTTTCTTTAGGGTCACGCCGTTTCAGATATACCTTTATACAAATAGAAATGACGCCAGAAACTACACAATGACAGATGACGTATTATCGCTATCGATGACCACAAACAATATATGGAAGTGTGTTAGGTCCCGCAATAAAAATTATTATCATTAGTTCAAGGCACGACCTCACGTACCTATGGCAGATGGAGATTACAGGCTAAAGCTCTGCCTCGTGAAGTCGGAGTTGGGTTTCCCGAGGCTACGGCTGCCTATAACCCTAACCCTTGGTACACTAACCAAATTATCAAGTGCTAACAAGTCTGTCATGGTTAAAAGTGGTGCGTTGTGATTAATGACACGAGGTTTTATGTTGTGTTTTCACTGTATAAACCGTAGTTACCGTCTTAGTGTGTGTAGTTTAGTAGCACTGGAAATGGGTAATTAAGCTACGTCCCGTTTTCATGACGTTCTCATTCTTGTTACTAAACTGTTCGATACAATTTTTACAATTTATTATCAAGTTTTTCAATATTTAACTGTATCCAAAGTTGACCTGAGAAACTATAAATATTCACCTCACTGCTTAAGATCTGATTTAGGCACCTAAGAACATTAACTGTGTTCAAACACTGAAAACGTAAAAATCTGTTATTAATATCTAAGTGCAACTGAAATAAGTTGATCAATCATCTGGATGAATATTCGCTTCCAAGCAACCTTTCAACTTTGACCCAATTGTCGCTATATAAACTTGTCGGTTGAACCAACAAACTATTAATAAGTGTCTTAAATAATTAATTAACCTAATTAGTCTTGTCTTGTGAGAAGGATAATGTCCTGTCCCTTACATCATTACTTCACACTTGTGCCATTTCCATTTCCATAGTTATCATATATTATATAATATAATATAATCACATAATATATAACATAATATAATCACATAATATATAACAATATAATAACAAATAAAAAAACGGTTTCATTTCCATATTTATCATTTTTTGTCTAAATATCTACTTTATTGTGCCCCGTTCGCGTTATTCTAGGTGTGGACGTGAAGGACCCGGACCCGCCCTGGGTCCTGGCATTTCCAGAAGGTTGCTGTAAGCGGACCCTCTGGATTATATCGCTGCCTCTCACTGTGGTCATGTTCCTCACTGTTCCGGATTGCCGCCGCGAGCGCTGGCATCGCTGGTTCGTCGTCACCTTCATCATGTCCATCGTCTGGATCGCGGCATTCTCCTATGTCATGGTGTGGATGATCACCATCGTCGGTCAGTCAGATCCCGATCATTCACTAGATCATTGTTAAAGTAAACCCACTTCTGCTACCACAGATGACAACGGATATGGTCCTTTTGCCAGGCTGGTGTAGGAATGAACACCTCAAAATGGTCCAGATTATTTACCATTACATTAGAAATTCAGATTATTTGACGATGGCGATCGCTACAGATCCCGATTTTTAATTTGTGTATGTCTTCATTTGTTTTGGTGTCCTTGGCTTTCCAGGATTCACTTTTCACATTCCGGATACAATCATGGGACTGACCTTCATCGCGGCGGGGTCCAGCGTGCCGGATGCCATCGCCAGCCTCATCGTCGTCAGGGAAGGTGTGGATCCCGATGTGACTTATCTGACCGTTATCTGACCTGTATCTGATGTGTATATGATGTGTAATTGACCTTTTTATGAACTTTATGTGTTCTGTCTGACCTGTATGTGACGACACCTGACATATATATGACCTATATGTAATCTGTACATGGCGTATTTTGGCCAGTGTATCGACTATGATTATTATGACCTGTATCTGACCAGTGTATGACCGTTATCTGACCTGTATCTGACCTGTATCTGACCGTTATCTGACCTGTATCTAACCGTTATCTGATCTGTATCTAACCGTTATCTGACCGTTATCTGACCTGTATCTGATGTGTATATGATGTGTAATTGACCTTTTTATGAACTTTATGTGTTCTGTCTGACCTGTACGTGACACCTGACATATATATGACCTATATGTAATCTGTACATGGCGTATTTTGGCCAGTGTATCGACTATGATTATGACCTGTATCTGACCAGTGTATGACCTGTATCTGACCTGTATATGACATATCTACGATCTGTATGTGGTCTGTATGACCTTCTATGACCAGTATCTGACCTGTATATGACCTATTTGTGGCCAGTGTAAGACCTGTATGTTACCTGTATTATCCTAGAAACGCTTGTTTTTAAAATAAATCATAATACATTAACCAGACGTTTAATAACAAAGGACGCCGAGTACACACGTCTGATTTGTATGTTATACTTAGGAGAATTAGACCGCTTTAACCGCCGTTCCAAGCTACCCCCTCTGCGCTTATTGCTCTTCCATGCAACCTCCCTCAATGTAGACTAGGTATTTGAAAACGAAACGTGTCTGGCATATACATATTAATCTCTATAATAAATCTCCTTAGAGCGACTCCTTAGAGAGTCATAGTGTTTACGATATTTGGTGTTTGTTTCAGGTTTGGGTGACATGGCGGTTTCTAATGCTGTGGGTAGCAATGTCTTTGATATCCTGTTGTGCCTTGGACTGCCCTGGTTTCTCAAGACAACTGTGGTCACCTTCAACGAGCCCGTCGTTGTCTACAGCGCCGGTAGGTGGACCCACTGTTGCTCCGGTTGCGTCGCCATTTATGTACACCCATAAATTCCCCCACCCCCACCCCCCTCAGCATGCCCAAGAGCCCCCCCCCTCCCATTCTGTTTGAAGAATGCCTGTTTTAATGCAAAATTTAGGCCATCTGAGGCGCCCCCCCCCCTGGTCTGGTGGACCCCCCCTTCCCCCTAATTGCAAATGTTTCCAGAGGTCGAGAGTTCGAGCCCTGGGACCTACCTGCACCTGGGGTAGCCCTGGTACATGCCTCTCTTACCACGCCCGTAAATGGAGCAAGGGTGAGAGCCATGCCGCTGACACGGCCGAAAACAAGAAATCGCGGACCGGTGGCTCAAGTTGAAGTTCATAACAGAATAAATATACAGTGCCTACCCGTCAAGTTGCTCCATTAGATTTTTGAAGCTTTTATGACTTTCGTCGGACAGTCATTTCTTTGGTCGGTAGTGTATTTTCTTGTAATCCGAGCGATTTTTGTCACCTCTCGCTTCGTTTTGAATGCTCCGCCATTTGCCGGACGTCAACAAACGCCGCCTGGCAGCGAGTGCTCACGCTAAGTTTGTTTACTTCCGGCGAGCGGCGGAGCATTCAAAACGAAGCGAGAGAGGACACAAATCGCCCGGATTACAAGAAAATACACTACCGACCAAAGAAATGACTGTCCGACGAAAGTCATGAAAGCTTCAAAAATCTAATGGAGCAACCTGACGGGTAGGCACTGTATATTTATTCTGTTATGAACTTCAACTTGAGCCACCGGTCCGCGATTTCTTGTTTTCGGCCGTGTCAGCGGCATGGCTCTCACACTTGCTCCGTTTACGGGCGTGGTAAGAGAGGCATGTACCAGGGCTACACGTGGGGCATGTCTCGTTGAACCCCACTTCCTTATCCCAGGTCGTTTCGTGGCCTCCCTTCGCCCACAGAGTTGGCCTATAACATCCATGTCACTGTTTCTGTCCATTTGATCTTCTTTTTGGAGTTTCTGAAACATAGTACCTAGCTGACCGTGGTTGCTGACTGCTGTGATGTGTTGTGCTTGCAGGCCTGACCTACTCATCCATCACCCTCCTGTCGACAGTGCTCTTTCTCCTGGTCAGCATACATATCAACGGGTGGAAGCTGACCAAGGGCTACGGGGTGGTGCTCCTATTCGTCTACATCGTCTTCAACGTCCTCGCCAGTCTCTACGAACTTAACATCTTCGGCTACGTCCATCCGCCCACGTGCAGCTCAGCCTACTGAGGAGTAACTCAAGTTGCATACATTTATCTCTAACGTACATTCATTCAGCTAGAGGTACACTAGAAATTCTCTAGTGTATCTCTTCATGTATCTCTTTTTCAGCTAGAGATACATTCATTCAGCTAGAGATACATCCAAGCTGCTAGAGGTATACTAGAGATACATTAATTCAGCTTGAGATACATTCAAGCTGCTAGAGGTATACTAGAGATACCTTCATTCAGCCAGAGGTACATTCAACCTGCTAGAGGTTTACTAGAGATAAATTCATTCAGCTATAGGTGCATTTGTTCAGCAAGAGGTACACTAGAGATACATTCAAGCTGCTAGGGGTACACTAGAGGTATACATTCCACACTGCTGGAAGGGTACTGAGGTGTCACAGCCTACCGAGGTGTGACAGTTGCAGACGTGCAAGTTGCAGACATGTATTTCTAATGTACATTCATTCAGCTAGAGATACGCAAGAGGTAAAATCAAGCTGCTGGATGTACCCTTAAATACCCCATGAGAACGAAAATATAAATAGATATAAGATCAAATATTACCTATTTTTGTTCATCCAGTACATGTCATTACATGAATATTCATGAGATGTAGAATCCTCAAATATCGTGTTTACCGGCCTGTCGCGCGCATTTAAATTTTACAAATGGCTGTTACGGACATCTTAGACCAACAGATTGCTAATTGGAAATAGGTATACAGAAGCAGACTGCACTTAGGTTCTTGATCTATTCGTACAATTTAGAGCTCCCATCTTGTACAAAACGTCATACATGCGGCGAAGTGGGAATGCTTAAAATTAGCAATTTCATTCTAGTTATTTTAAAAAGCGATACAAATAAACGGTCTGGTTTTCCTGTGTTTGAAAGTAGATCTTTTCAGACCTAGAAGCAAGTTGAACGTACATCTAGTGTACCTCTCTGGCTGCTTGAACGTACCTCTAGTGTATCTCGCTGCTTGAACGTACCTCTAGTGTACCTCTAGCTGCTTGAACGTACATTTAGTGTATCCCTCCAGCAGCTTATTTGGTGGGGAGGCTGTTCTTAATCGTTCATCAGAACGTTTCTAGTTACTGAACTTAATGTACTTAGTGCCTTTTTGTATATAGTTCATGGTTTGAATCTCCATTTCACTCATCCTCACAATCATGATTATTGCGGCTTCGGCAGAAAGACTTACTAGAGTAGCGACATCTAGCGACGGGATGGGCGTACTTAAAGTATTTATATTTACATAAAGCTTTTGATTGTGGTGATATTAAAAACATGTACTGGACGAGTATGACACAGCGATATGACAGGAATATCAATGATAATGCTTGTTTCGACACTTGTCAGTTAAACTCGTAGAACAGTCGTCTTTTCGGGCTTTGTTTGTTTTATGGATTTTACCATTTATTGTTCTCGTTTCTTGAAATTGAAATTGTGGGCTTTTGTGCATAGCGGCGGTCTTGACTGTACATTGTGTATTAAACAATGAATGTGCTTTTGCTAACCCGACTATTCTGAGTTACGCTTCGAGACGGCTGTTGTTCCAGTCTCCTGCATAATTTGACCACTAGGCGACGCCATGTGTTTGCTGTGTCACTATTATACGAGGTTGTGTCATGACCCGAGCCAACTCAAGTGCCTTACGTTTGTCTAGGCATTGGTTTAGTTTTTCGCCGGGTATTAAATTAGGTTGTTTGTGCTCCCCCTCCCCCCTCGGTAATTGACTGAACTGCAGATGGTATGCTTTTGTTTGTTAAGTTTGATTTCGTGATGCTTTGTAATGACGTTCATCTCGTGATATTCCAGGTCATTCCATTTCTTCGCGAGATTTTGAGCCGAATTTGTCCTTAGTTTAGATTATTATCTGCCAACTATCAGCATTTGTAGCATTAACCTTCGATGGCCATATCTTATGGTTATATTTGTTCGGTATACGGTATACAAATGTAGATTTCAGTAAAGATATGGCCGATTATGTAGTTATCATTGCCTGATAAACGGTTTATTGCCTATTATTCTCTCTGTACTCCATATAGTGACTAAGATAACCCAACCTTTCCCGTCGGGTTGTGTAAATGAGATATATTTCTACAGCTATGTACATTCCACTGACGCAGCTATATCGTTTTTACTTGCATGCCTAGGATTATTGAAGAAACCTTAATTTACCCACATAATGCTAGGAGAAATTTAAGATGAACAAATTACATGACAGGAGGCGATTGTTGCGTCACAACCTGCCATACTTGTATCATCTGTAACCATGGAGACGAGCGGTCGCTTATTGTGGTCTGGTCCTGCTTAATAAATTATCTTTACATCTCTCGTGTCAGCATTTTAAACCATTTTAAATGGGGGTCATTTCACTTTGTTGTTGGCATCCGTCCGTCTGCAAAAGACGATGGATTTGCAGCTTTGGTTTGTTATGCCCAGTTGGCCTTTTGCCGTCGGCGAGTTCACCGTATAGCACATCCTTAGGAATGCGTTCATCTTGAATACGATGAACGTTCCCAAGCCAACGTAGACGACTTTGCTTCACAAGAGCTAGAATGCTTGGTAGATTGGCCCTGCCTAACACCAGCATTCGTGACCTTATCTTGCCAAGATCTGCCTATAATGTTCCGCAGGCAACGAAAATGGAAGTTATTAACTTATTAACCACCTCTAAAGGTGGTGACGGAATGGTCCACCACGACGGGCTTTTGGTTTGTGAAACTGGACTTGAAACGCCAATCTAGGCGTCCACCAGCGAGCACAAACCAGGATCTACCGACAGGTCACCGTTGCGATGACTGCGGTAAGCTCTCGATCACAGATAGGCTTATTCAGTCATAAGCGTAAATGCCGCGTTACGAATCGTATAACTTCAACCAAACAACGGCGCTTGACGCATTACCCCGACTGCCGGTCATGAACAATCTAGACAGTTCCCTCAGTTCGCGATGAGTGATGCAATCGATTCCTTGGGCAGCGGGAAATCGCCTAGAAATGACAGGATTCCCGCTGAAGTAATAGTGTGGGAAAACATCAAGTACCTACCTAATCAGTAGATGCATGGTGTGCCAGTAGGATGCGCATAGCCCTATGTGGCGTTGTTGGTACAACGCCACATGTCCAGTCTATCAAATCCTGTACGGCATTTTACAAACACGCGTGGCGAGAAGCGGTGCTGATGGCGAGAACTTTTTGGGGTATGGCAATAGTTTCTAAAAGTATGCATCTTACAACTTATCTTGTTATTTTGGTTGAAGTCTCCGTGATTACGACGATATCGTCTGTTGAGTTTTCGAAGCAGCGGACAACTCAGTTCTGTTCGCCAGCTTGCCCACCCAGTGGGGAAACTGCGCATGCGTGCATGTCGTTAAAACCGCACCATTCGCTTGGTGACGCTTCATACACCCAGCCATTGACACGCAATAAGCGAAACGCCACCTGGCGAAAGCCGCTGGTGAAGAATGACCAAATACGAAATGGCGCGATAAACAACAAGAAAGTCTCATTTCAACCGACTTGATAGTAATGCGATACTTTGTTAGTTCATATGCATGTGGGTTTTGTGGTAAACATGAAGTTAAGGTATCAGAGTACAAAATGACAAGGGTTTGCTGGATCGTGCGGTTAACAACACTTAGTCGCCCACAAAAACAAATCTTACACCCTCATTTTCTACATGCGGACATGGGACTGTTGTGTGTAGCAACAACTGTCTCATATGGGACTAGGATGCGCAGGGCAAGGAGCCAATGAACGAGTGGGTGTTGGCGCGCGCTGGAGTCTGCCAGTTACAAATTATCAGTTATGGTCTGCCATTTATGGAGAGAGCCGCGGCGTATGCCAGTTACTGTCTGTCTGCCACTAATGCCGGGGAGCGAGGGGGGGGGGGGCGCTATAGGGCTATTATGCATGATCTCCTAATCTACCGACTCCCAATCTACCAATCCCAGGTAGGAAATTAAGGTGGAAATTAAACCGTCTCACTGCCCACCAGAGATATATTTCCTTTCAATATCGGACCTTTCTCTCCCATTCCATAAGTAACCCTATTCCCCAGCACTGGCCGACTCCCAATCTGCCACACGCAACTTGGACTCTTTGGGGCCCAGGTGGAAATTAGGCAATGTACATGATGGGAAACCACCTCCTTAGTCACCGGAGATGCATTTTCTTTCAATATAGGGCCTTTCTCTCCCATTTAAAAAGCAACCCTATTCCCCAGCACTGGCCGACTTTCAATCTGCCATTTACGCAAATTAGACTCTGGGGCCCAGGGGTAAATTAGCCAATGCATATGGTGGGACACCGTTTCCGGCCCTGTCAACCAGAGATACATCTTCTTTTAATATAAGGCCTTTCGCTCCCATTTCAAAAGCAACCCTATTCCCCAGCACTGGTAGACTCCTAATCTGCCACTTACGAAAATTGGACTCTTTGGGGCACAGGGCAAAATTGGGCAATGTATATGATGGGAAACCGCCTCCCTACCTACCAGAGATGCATTTTCTCTCAATATGGGGCCTTTCTATGCAATTTTATAAGCAACCTTATTCCCTAGCACTGGCTGACTCCCAATCTGCTACCTACGCAAATTGGACTATTTGGGGCCCAGGTGGAAATAAAGCAATGTTTATGATGGGAAACCATCTCCCTAGTCACCGGAGATGCATTTCCTCTCGATGTGGTGCCTTTCTATCCCATTCCATAAGCAACCCTATTCCCCAGCACTGGCCGACTCCCAATCTGCCACTTACGCAAATTGGACTCTTTGGGGCCCAGGTGGAAATTAGGCAATGTATATGTTGGGAACCATCTCCTTAGTCACCGGAGATGCATTTCCTCTCAATGTGGGGCCTTTCTATCTCATTCCATCGGCAAACTTATTCCCCAGATCTGGCCGACTCCCAATCTGCCACTTACGCAAATTGACTCTTTGAGGCCCAGGGCAAAATTAAGCAATGTACTTGATGGGAAACCACCTTCCTGTCTACCAGAGATACATCTTTCAATATAGGGCCTTTCTCTCCCATTTCAATCTGTCACTTACGCAAATTGGCCTCTTTAGGGCCCAGGGGGAACTATGCAATGTATATGGTGGGAAACCATATCCCCGGTCACAAGAGATACATTTTCTTTCAATATAGAGCCTTCCTCTCCCATTTCAAAAGCAACCCTATTCCCCAGCACTGGCCGACTCTCAATCTGCTATTTACACAAATTAGACTGTTTGGGGCCCAGGGCAAAATTAAGCTATGTATTTGATGGGAAACCATCTCCCTGCCTACCAGAATACATTTTCTTTCAATATAGGGCCTTTCTCTCCCATTTCAAAAGCAACCATATTCACTAGCACTAGCCGACTCTCAATCTGTCACTTACGCAAATTGGACTCTTTGGGGCCCAGAGCGAAATTAAGCTATGTATTTGATGGGAAACCATCTCTCCCTGCCTACCAGAAATACATTTTCTTTCAATATAGGGCTTTTCTCTCAATATAGCCGCTCATCACTGCTTCTAACGTGAGAAGCTAATGGGGAAGTCTCAGCGGAAACGAAATAGAACCCGTAGTGGAAATAAACAGTCCAAAAGAACAAATTTTTCGTCGGAATTGAAGTCACCCATTCCAACCGTGGGCGATAAAACCGTCATCATGGTGGATAACAAACATTCCAGGCCCACAGGCTTCGGGTGAGGCACCAGACATTGCACGTGTCGAAGCATCGCCAGCCGGCCCTGCTTCGGCTCATGCCAAGCCCGCCGGCCGTGCCCGAGCTCAGGCTACGGCCGCCGGCGACGGCGTGTTAGATGAAATCAATGACAAACTGGAGCTAATCACCACCCAATTAGAAATCCAGCACGCCGACATTCACGGTAGAGATGGTATTTTAGACCAGCTGGCCTCTGCTGCCAAAGACCATGGCAATAATCACGGCCAAATCGCTACGCATCACCAAGAAATTCAAGATTTAAAAAACGATATTGCCATCCTGAAGTCTATCGTGATTAAACAAGATGGCCACATCAGAGCGCTTAGAGACGCTTGCACCGCTCAAGCACAGATCGATGAAAAACAATGTTTTAATCCATAACATACCTGAAGAAGAACATAGCACGCTAATGGCAGAAGATTGTGGGTCGAAAGTAACGCGGTTTCTTCAGCAAAAAGGATATGTTAATATCGGTAACATCGAAAGATGCCACAGATTAGGTCCGAAAACCAAAATTAACGAAACTCGTCCTAGGGCCATAGTCGCCAGGCTAGCATCACAACAGAGCGTGGAAGCCCTTCTGGAATTCTCCAGGAAAAGACTGCCGAAAGGTAAAGACAGTTAAACTCACCCCCCAGTACCCAACCGAAACATTAGAAAAACGGCGAGAGTACGGTGAGCGAGCTCAGGCCGCCAGGGACAAGGCCGCCCCCGACCGCATCTACACATGGGTGACGAATGACGCTCTATTTATTAACAACGAGCGTCAATGGGACAACTTGGCCCTGATGTCAACGAATGACATTCTGTCATTATCACCGCATCAGAGAGAGGATGAGATATCTCAGCTAAATGATCAGATCGTGGGTGATACCATAACAAATGTGGGAGTTACGGCCTTTGCAACTATCGTGCCCACCAAGACGCTTCAAGACGTCAGGAAGGCCTACCACGCCCTATTGCTGGATCCGAAGAGAGCGGGGGCGATGCACAATGTCGTGGCCTACCGCCTCTCTACCAAGGAGGAGGGGTGGCTGGACGACGGCGACCACGGGTCGGGACGACACATCAGGTACATCCTACGGCGTCACGGCATTGACAACGCGGCCATCATCATCACCAGGCGCTTCACTGACAGGTCGGCAAGGGGCGACAGATTGAAACTCATGGAAGCTGCAGTGGACTCGGCGCTTTGTCAATACAAGCAAACAAATGCCTCATAAACTGTACCCTACGTCCTAGCCCCGAGGGACCCAGGAGTCACAGGCTCCTCCCTAGGGTCCCGAAGCAGCGCATTGACGGTGCCGCCAAAATCAAACAGATTATTGAAAATAAATAAATTTAAATTAATTTATGGGAGTATCATGCGTATATCTTAATATTTCGTTATTCTCTGCAACTTAATCTATTACTTAACCTTTTAGTTGACGTCTTTACTCATATTATAAAGGTATCCGAGGCGATTTAGTCCGCTGCTTCAACTTTCACGCTGTGCGCAATGATAAACAAATATGGCGGTTAGCTCATGTGCGAATGTACTTGAAGTGGCGCCATCTGGCGGTGAATGTTAACGCTATATTGCGCATGCACGCCTCGGTGCTCATTCCTTTCTTATGTTGTGAAGCAATCGGTATTTTTGGTGTTATTTTCAAGCGTGTTTATGTCTTCTCACCATGCCGTATCGAATGAGCATTCAAAGGGAACGAGCACCTGCGACTCCTGGGTCCCTCGGGGCTACCCACGTCCCTGTTTCGCTGGATCCAGTCCGTACCACATGGAACGTGCATAATTGGTAGGTGAAGCCAAAAATGATTAATGGATAATGAACGTTTTTCCTTCCTTTTTAATATACACATGTAATTATTATTCATTTGAAGATAAGTAGTAGCGTATAAGCTACCAGCGAATGTTCCGCGCGAGCAATCTATGATGCATTGTATGACTGATGACTCGCCCTATACAGGGGGAAAAGACCAATTTCGCTTGTAAATTTCATCAGCCTGTTAGGAGTAGACGTATATTTCAGGCTATGTTTTATTTTGTTAGTATCACACTGAGTTTCTGAAGGTACTTTTGTAGCTCAGTTCTTGTTATTGCCGCGACCCAATGAGCTGGATTTATGTTAATGTTAACTGTGTTTTACTTTCGCAGTTCTCTTTGCTATGCTGTATAATATCTTTTTGTATTTTGTACCCTTCGGCCACGGGTGTCACTAATAAGTATAAGATGAAGTATTTAAGCTATGGCTGCAAACAATAGAATAGACGTCGATATATTGAGTGAATTTGGAGGTGTAGAAAATAACTCCTTGATTGAAATATTAAGACTTGATGAGAAAAACCTTAATGATCGCAACACAATCGAACCCGAACTCATTCAGCATTCTCCATACTGTGATGATGCACTACTTGTGGAAACTTTAAGAAATAGGGTTACGGAATTTTCTGTTTTAAGCCTTAATGTTGCGTCAATTAATTCCAAGTTTGATGAGTTACAGGTATTTGTTCAGTAATTGAGTACTAAGGGTGTAAGATTTTCGGCCATTTGTATACAGGAGACTTGGCTATCTGATGATTCAGATATGTCGTGCTATCAGTTAGACGATTATCAGTTAATTTCTCAGGGAAAATACTGTAGCACACGTGGTGGCCTAATGGTTAATCTAAATGCGAGATTTACGTATAAAGTATTATTGCCCCCAATTATATCAGATATATGGGAATGTCAGCTCATAGAAATAAGTGGGGCATCTTCGTCCAAGAAAATAATATTAGGAAATATATACAGGCCACCCCGTGACATAAATGAAAATTATGTGTTATTCACAGAGGAACTTCGCCGCCTGTTACATGTCTACCAAAATAGTCGAAGTGAAGTTCTCGTTGCGGGGGATTTTAACATAGACTTGCTTAGATTAAATGAAAAACCAGTATACACGGATTATCTCGACGCGATTATCGCTTCAGGTTTTTCCCCAAAATCACGCTACCTACAAGATTGTCTAGACACAGAGGCACGCTAATTGACAATATTGTGACAGAAATGGATTTGACTTGTCTTATCATTACGCCTTGCTATTGGGACTTGGATTTGTAATAAAATTGGGCGGCTACTCTCATCACAGATTCAGGAAACATAGGCCACACAACATGCTTCAGATCCAGGACAAATTACTTCACTCAGTCTGATCAGCTGATCACCAGATGGCAGACCACATGATGAGCATTGCTGGCACATCTCAAATGAAACCGGACCAAAAAAGTAATTCCTGGGATCCGACAAGCTAGGCTTCTTTATCTTTGGTAGCATTTATGACAGGCCATTGGGCACTTTAGGAGATTTGAGTTATGTAACCAGTCTATTACAGGTTCGCCTACAACAGATGTAGCATTCCTGGGGTTAAACCTGCAAGCTGGTTATAGAGAATAGTGAGATAGGTGTTGAGACTTTTTAGCGACGAGGTGCGCTGTAGACGCATTGGAATTTAATATGAAGTGAATATGTTATAACTATTAGTTGACGCTCCAGATTAAACCGGCGTATGAGTGACAACCTGTGTGCTGTGTGAATGATTAACTCTCAGGGAGTAGTGGTGAATTTCCACTCCTGACATTAACATGGATTAAGGGTCCAGGGAGGTGAAAGCCCCCCAACGGACAACCTAGTTTAAGGCTGTAAGGGTATGTGTCTGATTGAGCAAATAAATAACAGAAAATTACATATTGGGTACGGAGTTATATGTGATCACCCACCACGTTCGAGCTCTAGCGGCTAATACCGTTACATAGAAGCTCGTTTAAAAATTTGGTGTCAGAAGTGGGATGCTTTAAAATTATTGCATCCTGCGATCGAACAAGGGTGATCACATAGTTAATATTAAAATAGTTAAGAAAGCTCAATCTATAAGACACAATACCAACCAAACTAGTTAAATGAAGGGTAATGGTAGCAGCAACAAAACACATCTGACAGAGAAGGTTGATGCAGCATCAGCAATTGGAGATCCCAAGGACGTGCCTGCTCAACAAGAAGGGGCCACGGCCAAGGACGCAATGTTCTCCCAAGGACAGAGGTCAACTGCAGCAGTTAACCAGGGAGCAGATGGCGATGCTTCGGCTTGTTCAGGAGCCGACGACGGGCGTGTCCCGTTGAATGCAGTACAGTTAGAACAGTTTATAGAAGTCTGTATGCAGCACCGGGAAGATTTGCAGGACGTCTACAGACTAACGGCCCTACTGATAGCACTAATCAATGCCGGAGAGTTCTGCTGGAATGAAGAATGTCAGCATTGTTTCAACAGGCTATCACGGCAGCTTAGCGGGATTGCCCCTCCATTGAATTCATCGGAGACAATCGGTGAAGGCCACCGCAGCTGGAGGCCAATGCATATACAACAGACAGTGAGCAACCTGACTGCCCGCCAAGGGTCACCGCCGCGACATCTGCAACGAGGCAATGACGAGAGCATGGAGTCCGACTATAGTGATGACCTCTCCTATGGCCGCCACACAGCTAGAAGGCAGCGCATGAAGAACTTCAACGTCAAGATCCCAGTTTTCACAGGGCGTGAATTGTGGAACGTCTGGTATAATCGATTTGTGGAGCTGGCAGACAGAAGGCAGTGGAATGAGGAGGAGCGACTCGATGAATTGCTGATACGAATGCAAGGCACAGCTGGTGACTTTGTTTTTGGCCAGTTGCCAAAAAGAGTACGTTCACAGTATAAATCACTGGTCAAAGAATTGAATTGCCGTTTCCAGGTGATTGAAACCTGCAAGAGTCACGGAGTCAAGTTCAGTCGGAGGACCCAGCTCCCAAATGAAAGTGCTGAAGATTATGCAGCAGCCCTCAAAAGCCTGTATGATAAAGCCTACCCCACCAGAGACAGACAAGTACGGACCGAAGACCTGCTCAGGAAATTCTTAGATGGTCTCCTTGACGACCAAGCACGCTTTCAGATTGAATACATCAAAGAGCCCTCAACCATTGAAGAAGCTGTGTATGAAGTGAATTTTGCAGATACAAAGAAGAAGGCAATTCCTGATCGATCAATGGAGAAGGGGTTGAAGAAATCTACACGCATGGTCAAGCCATCTGATGATGACAGTGATGATGAGAGTGACAGTGAGCCAGCGGTTATCGCTGCCATGCAACAACCACAACCAACCAGGAGCGATAGAGGTCGCAGGTTACAAGGAGAAAAGGAGAAGAAAACCTCACCAAACCCGGGACATAATGGGGACAGGAGCACAGCTGCTCCATTATCACTTGAGGAGCAGTTGAAGATACTACAGCAACGGATTGCAGAGCTAGAAATGCAGAAGACTCAGCTGCACACTAGGCCTGTTTATAATAAGAGACAGACCGGACCAAACAGCAACTGCTGCTACAGGTGCGGTACACCAGGACATTTTGCCAGAGATTGTCCTAATGCTCAGGCTTCACAATACTTCCAGAGCAGACCCCCACCCCAACAAATGACCAGAGCTGGGCAACCTGCAGTACAACCCCGACCTACGCAGGACTTAAACTAGCTGTCTCCGATCTTGTCAGCCAAAGACCGGATGTAGAGACAGACCAGGCTGAAGATGCTGTGAGAAGAGGGACCCCCAGTTATAATGGAGTATATGTCCAAGGGGCTATACAAGGAGTCTCAGTCACATTTACAATTGACACAGGTGCCACGAAAACAGTGGTGTCTCGGGAAGTTTACAACCAGATAAAGGATGCAAACAAGCCTACCTTGAGGAAAACCCGGCCACTCAACGGGGCTGGAGGGAACAAGATTAAGGAGCTGGGAAAAGGCCTGTTTAACTTACAGCTAGGACCCCTACCACTCAAGAAGGAAATTATTGTGGCCGATATTACCGACCAGTGTTTATTAGGAGCCGACATCCTGTTAAGCGATGAAAGTGGACCAGCAGATATCCTGCTAAGCAAGAACCTCATCCGACTGCATGATGTGGACATCCCTTGTGAGTCAGTGGGCTCACGAATAAGAAAGGTGTGTGCTGCACAACAATTCACCATACCTGGCTATGCAGAAGCAATGATTGAGGTCAGTGTGGATCAAGATAGCTGCGCTCCGGTGGAAGGCAGAGATTTCCTAGTCGAACCCACAGAAACATTCTCACAGAGGCATCCCCTAGTGGCCAGAACTTTGGTCCATGTTAGCAGCCAAGCCCAGGCTATGCTGAGGATAATGAATCCTTTCAAAGCCCCTGCTACAGTCCAACAAGGAACCTTACTTGGAGGAGCAGAATTGTATCAAGAGGAAGTGGACGTGATTGCTGAAGCGGAGTGAAACAGAGATGACAGACAACCAACAAATCCGACGAATTCAACTACAAGAGACACAAGGGAAAATCGGTAAACCCCCATTCCTGCGCAAGACGCCCACGGAAATACCTGACCATCTACAGGCTATGTATCGCCAGGCAGCTGAAGGACACTCAAAGTCACAGCGACGAATCATTTCAGAACTCACCAAATATCAAGACATATTCTCCAAGGACGAAAATGATTTGGGATTAACAGACCTTGCTGAGCATGCCATTGACAGGTGATGCTCATCCCTTGAAGCAACCCCCCAGACGTGTACCATTAGCTCTGGCAGCAGAAGAAAAAGCAGCCATTGAACAGCTTGAGAAGCAGAGGGTGATTAGAAAGTCCAATTCACCTTTGGCCAGCCCTATCGTTCTAGTTAGGAAGCGATCTGGGAAAATCAGACCATGCGTAGACTACCGACGACTCAATGCGGTGACAAAAGTAGACGCATTTCCACTACCTAGGTGCCAAGACTGTATTGATGCGGTGGCTGGAGCAACTTTATTCAGCACATTCGATTTGACCTCTGGCTATCATCAGATTAGAGTCAAAGAAGAGGACATCCCAAAGACAGCCTTCACGACCAAGTATGGCTTGTACGAGTTTGTGACAACCCCGTTCGGGCTTACCAATGCACCAGCCTCCTTCCAGCGTGTCATGGAACTTGCCCTTCAAGGCTTGCAGTGGCTTACCTGCCTTATCTATCCGGACAAGGCTCATGGAATCCCACCATGTGGCTAGACGACGGCTGGGAAAAAATGCAAGAAGACATAAAGCCCTATACGACAGCAAGACAAATTTTATAGATTATAAAGATGGTGATGCAGTATGGTGTCTGGCCGAGACCAGAAAGGTGGGAATTTGCCCAAAGCTGCAGCCGAACTATGAGGGACCTTACGTTGTGGTCCAAAAACTGAGCGATCAGGACCTTGTCATTCAACGGGAACGGAAGGGGAAGAAGTTGCTAATACACCATGACAAGCTGAAACGATATACCGGAAGTAACCAACCGAAATGGTTTAGCAACTTCCATAGTTAAGCCAAATATGATAAGGTTATTAAGTTTCATCCACCCCCTAACACAGACGGAAGAATGACAGAATGAATGAAAAAGAGACGTGAAGCTGCAGGACTATTCCAGAATTATAGTCATCTCATTCTACTTCCAGAAATATGGCGGAGTCAAGTCTTCGTGGAAGAGCCTATTCATGTACATGTGGGAAGTTTGTGGGGGAAAAGACAAAAGTTATCGCCCACATCTACAAGCACCACCAGCCCTTGGAGGACTGCCCGTTCTACTGTACGCTGTGCTTGTTTCGGTGCCTTCGCCGCAGCGACCTGGACAGACATGTCCACACATATAAGGCCCACCTTTCCCAGCTGAGAGGACGAACTGGACCCCCTCCAAACTGCCTCAGAGAAAGCGCCAACCCGTACGAGATTACGGAGAAGGATATGACCCGCCTGTCAAAAGAAGCATCTGAAAAGATCTGGAAACAGAGGAAACAACTGGCAGTTCCGGAATACAACCCCACACCCCTCGCACTCCTGGCCCCTCCCGACTCCTCCCAAGTTGCTGACTTTGACCTTCCTGACCTTCCCCTGCCCACGATTGACTTCACAGACCTTGACCTGGACTTCCTGGCAGATGGCGTTGGGCCACACCCCACCCTGGAGGAGAAGCCTAGGGAACCTATGAAACTGCCTCAGGTTGTGGGGGAAAAGAGCCTCAAGTCCAACCCGAGCCCGCAGCCCACTCCACACCCACAGTCCAACCCGAGCCCGCAGCCCACTCCACCCACAGTCCAACCCGAGCCCGCAGCCCACTCCACACCCACAGTCCAACCCGAGCCCGCAGCCCACTCCACACCCACAGTCCAACCCGAGCCCGCAGCCCACTCCGCACCCACAGTCCAATCCGAGCCCGCAGCCCACTCCACACCCGCATTCCACCCCGAGCCCGCAGCCCACCCCGCACCCGCAGTCCACCCAGAGCCCGCAGCCCCACATCCTATCGCCGCCACCACCAACCTGCTCATCAGTATCAACCTGCACGGCATTATCACCATGTCCCAGGGTTTCGGCGTTAAATTTTGAACTGTCTATATCGAGCCGGAGCTGAACTGTATATATCGAGCCGGAGCTGAACTATATATATCGAGCCTGAGTTGTGAACTAGATGATGAATGATGATGCAGAAATGAAAGGAGACACGAAAGATGTAGTTATATCGTTAAAATCTGACCGTATTTACATGTTCAGTGAAATGACTTGGTCACATTGTCATTAGTTAAGGATTGGTTGTCTGTGGGACAGACAAATTAAAGGAGGGGATAATGTGACAGAAATGGATTTGACTTGTCTTATCATTACGCCTGGCTATTGGGACTTGGATTTGTAATAAAATTGGGCGGCTACTCATCACAGATTCAGGAAACATAGGCCACACAACATGCTTCAGATCCAGGACAAATTACTTCACTCAGTCTGATCAGCTGATCACCAGATGGCAGACCACATGATGAGCATTGCTGGCACATCTCAAATGAAACCGGACCAAAAAATATCTCTTCCACCTGAAATCTATGGATCTAGAAATCAACTCTTCCGATCAACGCCATTTAGTTCTACTTACTTCAAGGAGAAGAATATCCAATTCTCAAGTGATGTCAACTACCCGAGATAGCAGTATTTCCAGAAACAGAGGATTCGACCCACGAGGGACCGACATCGCAAGACACCAAGCGGCCATGACCGGGCAAGGTCATCGTGACCTTATTTAAATAGTAAAAAAAAAAGCCCATGTATTCGGTAGTAGCGGACTTGCTACTACCGAATACATGATTTTTTATTATTTCGTTATTTCGTACCATTTGTCGCGTATTTCCGCCGCATCAGCAGAGACGATCCTAAATGAAGTAATCAGGTTTGGTTGCCCACACGACATTCATTCTGACAGAGGGCGGAACTATGAGAGCGACATATTCAGAGAATTATGTAAATTACTAGAAATCCGGAAGACAAGGACAACTAACTCCAAGGAACCCAAGGGAAAACGGACAGCCAGCGCGATTCAACCGCACCATGGTTAAGATGATCAAGGCATACCTAAAAGACCAGCAAACCGACTGGGATCTCAACCTAGGATGCCTGGCCGGAGCATATAGAGCAACCCCCACGAATCCACAGGGTTATCACCGAATATGATGATGCTGGGCCGTGAAGTTCGTATCCCAGCCGAAATAATCACTACTGTAGAGGGTGATTGATGTCAGCAGCTACGAAAAATATGTGCAAGTACTGAGAGACCGCATGCAAAAAAAGGCCCACCAAGTGGTTAGGAAACGTCTGAAGAACAATGCCAGACGACACAAGCAGCTGTATGACCGAAATTGTCACATATCTAAATACCAAGAAGGAGATGCAGTATGGTGCCTAGCTGAAGCTAGCAAGACCGGGATATGCCCCAAACTGCAGCCAACCATCGAGGGCCCATACCTAATAACACAAAAACTCTGCGATCAGGATTATGTGATACAAAGAAAGAAGAATGGGCCCCAGCAAGTCATCCATCATAACAAGCTGAAGCCCTATGAGGGGACCAACCCACCCAAGTGGCAGAAACGGGGAATAATATTTAAGGCTAATTAAGCTACGATGAGCTAAGCCTACTGCTAAGGGTATAGGAAAAAATATGGCTCGCACTAAAAGAAAAACCATTTTTTGTTTACTCTCCTTTCTCACAGAAATGGCTTCAAAAACTACAGGGACGGGACGCGGCCGAGCCTACATGTGCTGCCACTGCAAAGAGTTTGTGGCGGAAAGGCAGAGGGTTGCAAGCCACGTGTACAAGCATCATCTGCCGCTGGAGGTCGCCCCATACTACTGTACCCTGTGCTTGTTTCGCTCTACAAAAAGAAGAGAACTGGAGCGTCACCGCAATAACTACCAACCACACCGGAACTGGATGCAGAAGACGCAAGCCAGATGACAGCTTCCTGCGCACCAGCCAGACTCCACATCTCATCTCAGACTCCGACATCAGGATCCTGGACAAGCACGTCTGAGGCCATATGGCAAGACCGAAGTAGCCTAAGCCGGTGCCGCCAGACTATCCCAACCCCTATCGCCACCCTGGTGGAAACAACGCACACGCTTCAGCCAGAGGGAGACAGTATCCCCCAGCCGCCACCCAACAACGAAACTGAAGAGCCCAGCCAGTCTGCCCAACCCCCTATTGATCTTCCCCAAGCTGCCTACCCGACATACTCCCTGGATGACTCACTACCGTCAGTCAGTATGGCCAGCCCATCCAACTTCCTGGAGGGGTTGACCCTCTCCGACGAGCTGTTGGACGCCACATTCACCCAGCTGGTGACCTCTACGACGGAGAGCACCGCTACCCGATGGCCCACGGCCCGTTCAAAGGACATCTCCCACGCTCGGGAAACTGAAGAAAAACGAGCTGACGGGCTGCAAGCACTACGGCGGAAGAGGACTTGGCGCCTTTCTACAACTCGCCCCGGAAATACCCGAACCTGCCCAGCAGCCCCCAGCTTGCCATTGCAAGGACCTCGGCATAGAAATGAGGACTCTGAGCAGCACTTCCCCACCCAGACCTCTTGCTGGCAGCTAAGCAGGCCGAGACTGGTCAGCAAAGAGCATCTCCACCCCCCAAATCGTCCCGCCATGGTACCCGCGCAAGGTCACACACCTACAGCCGACCCCACCAGCGCTCATAAGAAAACCCAGGCCCCTTGACCCCTGCAGTGTTTTGTATACCACTCTAAGCTCATCTCTGTTATACAGCTGGGTGTTATTGTAATGATATTACGTTGGGATAACTGTGAGGACCTGATTTTCCAGGAGACTGTTGAATCTGCTTGGTTTGGATGTTAAATAAGTTTCCCGGTTCAGTACAAGCCTGCCGCAGATGTTACATTCCTGGGGCTTTGTACAAGGTACGTAGGGGTCAGATTTATTCATGAAAGTCTATAGTGACTAACTTAAAAGAGGGCGTTATGATTTAGTGCTCCGCCGGGACGACCGGATCTACAACAGACGTGACATTCCTGGGGTCCGGGTCTGTTCTTGTGGTTGCACTGTTAGTGGGCGGTTGTAGCCGTAGCTATCCGAAAGAGAGAGGAGGGTTAGCCCCAACCCCGAGTATTAAAAGAACGCTTATTTTACCTTAGCAATAAACTGCCTTATTTCCATAGGTGCGGCGATGGTACTGCGCTACATTTAACCCTTTAGGTCACGGTGACCTCTTCAACTGCTGAGGCGATGGTACTGCGCTACATTCAACCCGTTAGGTCACGGTGACCTCTTCAACTGCAGAGGCGATGGTACTGCGCTACATTCAACCCGTTAGGTCACGGTGACCTCTTCAACTGCTGAAGCTATAGTTAGGTCACGGTGACCTCCTCGATTTGTTAGGTCATCATGACCTATCGTTATTTTACGAACCAATAGCGTGCCACCATGGAGCGTTTTGATTGGACAGATTTTAGCTTCGTTCTAAGCCACCCAATGAGAAAACGAACAATCTTTTCGCCACGCCCAACCCCGTAGTTTAGCAAACCAGATTCCGTTTCACCCACAAATGCTATTGACCAATCCAAAGCAGGCTGCTCAAGTAGGCTTGGGCAACGCTGAGGTGGTCAGTCGCATGCTAAAGTTCAACCGGACAAGATGGTCATCGTTCTTCGCTCCCGAGTCGTCGGCCGTTCCGCCTCTGGCGGACGCAGCAAGAGCCGAAGCAAAAGCCGAAGCCCGAGGAGCAAGAGCCAAAAGAGGAGCAAGAGCCGAGCGCGCAGCAAGAGCGTTAAGCGCCCCAAGGTAAGTTTTTTGGATAAACTCGAGATTATTGACTTAATTGGATCTTGAATTGGTCAATAATTTAATCGCGAATTTGTCAATAATCTAATTTTAATTTTAATTTTGGCTTTTGCAGTCTCGCAGCCGCAGCCGATCCACCCGACGCCGCTCCCGCAGCACCGTCCGTCGCGCCGGCAAAAAGACTGCCCGGGCCGTACGCCGCGCCAGGAGTAAGAGCTCGGGACGCAAGGCCGGACGCCGCACCAAGTCGCGCAGGAGGGCCGCAGCCAAAGCCGCCGTGCGACGCACGCGCCGCAGGAGCAGCAGCCGCCGCCGCCGCTGAGGCCAAGTATTGCTGGACCGTGTTTCACTAAAGGGGCTTGTTGCATACGTTCTTCCATTATGTAAATGTTCCGGCAAAGTTGAGAGGGTTCCATGTATTTTAATTTTAATAAATTGATTTAGGCGACGGTGTATGCATGTGTATTTTAAGTGTCTGCTCGTGAAGCAGTTCCGAGGGTAAGGTACGAACTATTACGAAATAGTACGACGGTAATTACCCGTCGTAGTTACTGGCGATAGGTCACCGTGACCTCATTAAAAAAGTTGCTGGCGATAGGTCACTGTGACCTCATTAAATGAATGACGTCACCGTGACGTCATTAAATGAACCAATCACGTCAGGGGTGATCGGTCGGCGTTACTGGCGTTAGGTCACGGTGACCTAATTAAAAATCCCGTCACGGGTGATCGGTCAGTGTCGTTACTGCCGTTAGGTGACTAACGGTGACTCATTAAATGAACTAATTACGTCACGGGTACTTGGTTAGGTCACCGTGACCTAAGTACGAAATAGTAAGCACGTACCGAGGGTAAGGTACGCGTTCGTACTATTTCGTACTATTAGATCATAGTGACCTGATTAAATAAACAGCATTGTGTTAGGTCACCGTGACCTAATTAAAAATCCCGTCACGGGTGATCGGTCAGTGTCGTTACTGGCGTTAGGTCACCGTAACCTCATTAAATGAACCAATTACGTCACGGGTGATTGGTTCATTAAATGAACCGTCCTGTAGTTACTGGCGTTAGGTCACCGTGACCTAATCAAATAGGTTACCGTGACCTAATCACCGTGACCTCATTAAATGAAACGTTACGTTACGTTAGGTCACCGTGACCTAATTAAAAACCGTCACGGGTGATCGGTCACGGTGACCTAACCAAGTACGAAATCGTAAGACGTACCTTACCATCTGTACGCGTTATTTCGTACTCAAAGAGGTCACCGTGACCTGACCTGATTAAATAACGCGTACCTTACCGATTAGGTCCTGTAGTTACTGGCGTTAGGTCACCGTGACCTAATCAACGCGTACCTTACCATCTGTACGCGTTCTTACTATTTCGTACTCAGAGGTCACCGTTTGTCGCGGTTACTTAACATCGGGAGCATTGTGTTAGGTCACCGTGACCTGGCGCGAAATAGTAAGAATGCGTACCTTTCCAATTAGGTCCTGTTGTTACTGGCGTTAGGTCACCGTGACCTAATCAAATAGGTCACCGTGACCTAATTAAAAATCAATTTACGGGTTGGTCATGGTCGTTACTGGCGTTAGGTCACCGTGACCTCATAAAATGAACCAATTACGTCACGTTAGGTCACGGTGACCTAACCAAGTACGAAATAGTAAGAACTAAGAACGCGTACCTAACTGGAGGCTATGGTACTGCGCTACATTCAACCCGTTACGTCACGGTGACCGACTCAACTGCTGAGGCGATGTTACTGCGCTTTCAACCCGTTAGGTCACGGTGACCTCTTCAAGTGCTGCGACGATGGTACTGCGCTACATTCAACCCGCTAGGCCTGTACCTCGAAATAGTATGAACGTAAGGTACGGAATAGTACGAACGCCTACCGAGGGTAAGTAAGGTACGCGTTCGTACTATTTCGTACTATTAGGTCATCGTGACCTGATTAAATAAACCAGTACTCTAATGTTCAAGTCACGGTTACCTAACGGGAGAATTGTGTTAGGTCACCGTGACCTAATTAAAAATCCCGTCACGGGTGATCGGTCAGTGTCGTTACTGCCGTTAGGTCACCGTGACCTCATTAAAGGTGACCTCTTCAACTGCTGAGGCGATGTTACTGCGCTACATTCAACCCGTTAGGTCACGGTGACCTCTTCAACTGCTGAGGATATTTGGTAATGCGCTACATTCAACCCGTTTGATCAAGGTGACCCGCCTACCGAGGGTAGTTACTGGCGTTAGGTCGCCGTGACCTGATTAAATGAAGACCGTGACTATTAAATGAATCTTCAGTTACTGGCGTTACAAATTACACATTACACGTACTGCGCTACATTCAACCCGTTAGGTCAAGGTAACCTCTTCAAGTGCTGAGGCGATGGTACTGCGTTACATTCAACCCGCTAGGTCCGTACATTCAACACGTGTTGTCGGTCTTCATCAGTTAGGTCGCCGTGACCTCATTAAATGAACCAGTCAGTACCGGTCTTGCGAATTACTGGCGTTAGGTCACGGTGACACCATTAAATGAACCAATTACGTCACGGGTGATTGGTTAGTACCCTTGCCTGACCGGCATTAGGTCACCGTGACCTGATTAAATTAACCAATTACTTGGGTCCTAACGCAAGTCCTCTTGCTGGCGTTAGGTCACCGTGACCTGATTAAATGAACCATTTGCGACTCTTCCTCGCAGTTGTAGGGAAAGGTATGATGCATCCGGTCAGCGTGAACTCACACAATGACCCAGGTCGCCGTGACCTTGACAAATATCCAATAGAGTCACCATGACCTGACTCTAAGTCACCATGACCTTACTAAGTCACCATGACATGACTCTAAGTCACCATGGTCTGACTCTAAGTCACCATGACCTGACCTATTTATAGAAGGTCACGATGACATTAAGTGAAGATTAAGTGTCGTAGTGACCCAAATGCTCAGTTCCTTGGTAGCTTCCAACGCGTAAACACGTACGAGACCGTGCAACTCTGAATTCACTACAATGGCGAATATGCCTAATATCGATCTGGATGCCGTTCTCCGTAAGAACGGTTACGAACTGAAACATGAAATTGGCGAAGGAGCCTTCGCGCAGGTCCGAGAGGCCGTCGAGACTAAAACCGGCAGGTCACTGGCGGTCAAGGTCATCGACACTTCTCGGGCCCCGCAAGACTTCGTCGAAGAATTTTTCCCTCGGGAAATTGCCATAATGCGAAAATTACGTCACAGTAATATAATCCGAGTGAGGCGAGTACTCATCGTCGGACATTACACTTGCATCGTGATGGACTTGGCCTCTGGCGGAGATTTTTTAGATGTAGTTTTAGAACAAAATCGGGAAAAGTCGGAAATTAAGCGAATGTTCCGAGAGATGACGGACGCAGTGGTTCATTGCCACGCGCTCGACATCTGCCACGGAGACTTAAAATGCGAGAACGTTTTGATTGACGAAAATGGAACCGTTAAACTGGCCGACTTCGGCTTTGCTCGCGAGACTTCCGGGCGTCTGAGCGAGACGTTCTGCGGCAGTCCGGCCTATGTGGCTCCGGAGCTGTTGTTGGCCGAGGCCTACGACTCGCTCAAGGCCGACGTATGGAGCATGGGGGTCATACTCTACATGCTGCTGACCGGGGCCATGCCCTTTGACGAGAGCGACACTTGCCGACAGCTGGCCTGTCAGCTGGGTCGGGTTTGGAGCATTCCGGAAGAGGTTCGGGATGAGTTGGATGCCGACTGTATCGAGCTTTTGGAGCGCATGCTCGAGCCCGACGTTGAGAAGAGGATCTCTGCGGCGGAAATACGCGACAGCAGATGGCTTCAATAAATTACCATTGGTAGGCGTTCGTACTATTTCGTACCTTACCCTCCGGAGGCATTCGTACTACTTCGTACCTTACCCTCGGTACCTTACCCTCGGGAACTATTTAGGCATTCGTACTACTTCGTACGCATTCGTACTATTTCGTACTATTAGGCTTTCGTACTATTTCGTACTATTTCGTACACCCTCGGTAGGCGTTCGTACCTCACCGTACTTAAAAAAAAAGCCCATGTATTCGGTAGTAGCAAATCGGCTACTACCGAATACATGGGCTTTTTTTTTTACTATTTAAAAAGGTCACGATGACCTTGCCCGGTAGCCTGCGGCGGAAATACGCATTCGTACTATTTCGTACGCATTCGTACTATTTCGTACTATTAGGCTTTCGTACTATTTCGTACTATTTCGTACACCCTCGGTAGGCGTTCGTACCTCACCGTACTTTAAAAAAAAGCCCATGCTACGAATGCATATCTCAGATTTTGCAGTTATCGGGCGAGGATACGTCAAAGATGCTTGTGCACGGTATTGAGCCTCTCAATTGAGTATTGACTGTTCAGTTAATTGCTATTCGCTTTCTACATTGATCGCATTTTTTTTAGAAAACATTTTTTTTTAAACATGCCGTCCCTTCCACACTTACGACTGTCGACAACACCGACAGCAATATCTCTTATTTAGGCGCCGCGCGAGAGTGAAACACCGAAACGAATATCATGATATATCATGGTATTCCAAAAGATACGATGATATGCCATGATGTCATGATTAATGATATGATACGATGATATGCCATGATATGTCATGATTAAAATTATTCAACGTTCCCAGAATGTTTTTGGAAGGTTACATTATAACCTAACATTATTCACCGTTCCCAGAACGTTTTTAGAAATGGCGTTATTATTCAACGTTCCCAAAACGTTTTTGGAAGGTTACATTACAACCTAAAAATAATCAACGTTCTCAAAACGTTTTTGGAAGGATCCGTTATAACACTTAAAATATTCACCGTTCCCAAAACGTTTTTGGAAAGAAAGATTATAATCTAAAATTAAGCAACGTTCCCAGAACGTTTTTGGAAGGATGCATTATAACCCTAAAATTATTCAACGTTCCCAGAATGTTTTTGGAAGGTTACATGATAACCTAACATTATTCACCGTTCCCAGAACGTTTTTAGAAGGTTACATTATAACCCTAAAATTATTCAACGTTCCCAAAACGTTTTTGGAAAGTTACATTACAACCTAAAATTAATCAACGTTCCCAAAACGTTTTTGGAAGGTTACATTATAATCCTAAAATTATTCAACGTTCCCATAACGTTTTTGGAAGGTTACGTTATAACGCTAACGAAGTGATATAACTTTCGGTTAACGTTAGCATAACGTTAGGTGTTTGCTGGGGTGCATTCTGAATTTATTTGGGGTGTGCAGAATTTACTTGTAGCACGAAATTGGAACCACCTGTTTTATGAATAAACCATCTGTAATATGTGGGACGCCATGTATTCAGTAAGTAGCAAGTCGGCTACTACCGAATACATGGGATTTTTTTTGTAACTATTTAAATAAGGTCACGATGACCTTGCCCGGTAGCCTGCGGCGGAAATACGCAACAGATGGTACGAAATAACGTACATAATCACATTCGTATGTGATTTTCTTTGGTAAAATTATACCAAAATGTGTTTATTCTTTGCCTTTTTGGAAATCGTATATGCAGTGGCGCGATCTGACGGACATACTAGGAAGTTTGTATAGGTGGTATCAGGGTTAGTTACTACTTAGTTTGAAGGGGGGGGGGGGGGGTGGGGGCATACTATGGGCTCTAGGTTACCCACCAATAGAAACCATCCCCATAAGCAATGAAAGAACCAAAATTTTCAACCCCATGCCAAAGAAAAATCGGTATCCATGTTTGACGGCCATAGGAAATTATATAGCAAATATCTAAATTTAATTTTTAAAACCAGCCGAACAGGTTTACGTGCGATATTGAACCCGCCGAAAATTAAAGGCGTGTATGGGTTTTATTGTGATTATGAAGCCGCGTTTTCGCAAGAGATGAGACCTAACGCCAGTACATTGTGGGTACCACGTCACCACTGGCGCGATTTATTTAATGAGGTAAGGACGGTTCTTTACTGCTCCTACCATCGTATACCTCCTTGGCGTTACCAGTACAATTCAACGAGTCATCATTCAGGATGCACAAAGAAGCCAACACACAACTAATCGCCAGGTGAAATTTGTTTTATTGACAAAAGTTAAGCACCGTGCCGAAGGTAAATTACTACATTCAAAAATTAGAGCTACTTACATCCACCATTAATCCTATCTTTGGTAGGCTGAACCCATGACTACAGCCATGCACACTGTACAGTGTACACCCAATATAGTTCACAGACATTAATAATTATCTAAGAAACCAAAAATTAAATATTGGCACACAATAGGTGCGTTCCCCTTTTACAAGCTTCTGGATGATAAATCGAACTTAGATGTTCTTGAGGTTTATTTGACGGATTTCACCGGTCAAAATCGTCTGGCCATACACCATGATTGATACCTGTACCCCTGCCAGGCATTTCAGTTTCGGCTTAGCTCACAACTAAAAATCATACTAGTGTCCTGGTGCGAATTCGACATGATGATGTCAACAAAGGTCAAACCCGTGTGCCCTCAAAAAATAAATGTTCACACCAATTTCATTGAGCAAAGGACAAACGGATCAGGTCAAGAATTCCTATAAGAAAACCAATAGCAACCGCTAAAGTACATGCCAAACAACTAATCCTATAGCACACCATTCGCCTCGACCCACAAGTAAATCTTGCCAATTAATAAATTAGTGCGTCAATTTCGGTAAAACCCTCATCGTCCAATAATTATTGGTGCGTCATTGTAGACAGCGTCGTCATGGCGACCCGTACGGCATGATTTTCAATAATGAATTCTTAGGATTAAAGTTCATTTGTATCATTAGGTGATGAGGGATATCTAATTGCATAAGACTTCAAGAGATCACTTGACAAAAAGAAGTTTTAAGCAAATGCACTTTTGGCTCAACATTAAAGGAAAATAATGCAGTATCAAAGTAAGCGCGTGTATTTACACAATTAATGCCAACGGAATCTTGCTCAATACGGTTATATTTACTTTATAAAAGCGCAAAACCTGCTTGCATGAAAATAATAAGACCGTCTTAGCAAAGGAAGCCCGGCCAGCATCAGCACGGCACCATATTGAACAGCGGAGATCCACGCTGCAGAGAATACGGAAAACGGAAAGTTCCAGTGCAAACGTACGTACTAAATGTAGGATCACGGCATACCCTAGCAAGTACGCATTATTTTATATATCCAGCTACGAGAGGATGTACTATGTATGTATGTATGTGTCATCAGCAATAACGTGTCCCGAGGACCAATACCTTACCTATGGCGGCTAAGATCCTTTTAATTTAATCTGTACATATCAAAAGCAAGATTGTCTCGATTGTGTGAGGGCAACAAATGTTCGTATATTCTATGAATTTCATAGTTAACGTCTTCTGTTGTCATACATTGTTGCACGAAAGTGGAAAGTGAACCTGACCTGTGGGATACAGCCGGGAGGGGCGGGGGTGGTACAAGACGGTGGCGTGGGATTGACTGTTACAGGTAAGCCTAGGTGTGGGGTGGGATAAAGGGCCTTGTATAGGGAGGGGGCTGCCATATATTGGTCAGGTGGGATAGTGAGGTGGAGTGGCATGCATGAGGTGAAGTAGTATACAGTAGGGTGGGGTGGGGTGGCGTGGTCATCGGCTACACGTGGGTCACGGCCCAAGTCTTCAGACAACTATCCTGACCGGCTGATATCAACGTGTTGTTGTCCAGCCACGCGACACGAGTCACTTGACTCATCGGGTGCGCTCCTGGAACAAAGAAATGAACAAAATACATCATCAGTTGTCCATTTTGTGACATATGTACTCAGACTTGAAAAAGCTCCTGGGTGGGGGCCAACGATCAATCGATCATCATTTTGCACGACAACAAATGGTGCGTTCTTTTTGCTTGACCCCCCACTATTACAAATACATCAAGTATTATTAAATTGATCAGCACAAAAAAATACGTTTCATTGTAAAATATGATTCTATTTTTCATAGCGCGCGAATCCAACCGGGATATAAAACCGATAGAACGTCCACAGTGAGAGATCAAGTTTTACTCCGAGATGTAACTCCTGTGCATCATAATTTTGAGATATTTTTAGTCTCGATTCTAAAATCGCGAGATCTATCTCAAGTAAAACAACTATTTTATCTCGCGATTTTAGAATCGAGACTAAAAATATCTCAAAATTATGATGCATTATGATGCCTCTTGTGCATCATAATTTTGAGATATTTTTATCTCGAGCGGACGTCTTAGCGAGTCGCGGTCGACATCATACAGAATATCGAACAGCGACCAGGCGCGCAGAGATACAAACCCGGCCACCAACTTTTGCTCCGGTGAACAAACTTGCTTCTCTCCGGATAGCCCACAGGCGACAGATTAAACATATTTGACATGGAGAAGAGGTTGGCAATAGAAAACATTACAGAACATACTACTTTAGGCTGAGGCGCCCATCACAATAAACTATTGTCCTTCCCACCTTTGATGGTGACTTGGTGCATCTTTTTCTCGGGTGACCAGACGATGAGGGTGGTGTCGAGGGCGCCGGTCACGATGTGGCGCGAGTCGGGCGTCCAATCCAAGGTGTTGATGCGCGCCGTGTGGTTACTCCACTCCGTCGTCGTCAGGGCCTGGCGGGGAGAGACGCCAAGAGATGGGGGGTCAGACCAAGGTCAAGCGACAGGGGCGGGGAGAGACGCCAAGAGATGGGGCGTCAGACCACGGTCACGCGACAAGGGCGGGAATAGACGCCACGAGACGGGGGGGTCAGACCAAGGTCACGTGACAAGGGCGGGGAGAGACGCCAAGAGATGGGGGTCAGGCCAAGGTCACGTGACAAGGGCGGGGGGTGATGCTAAGAGACGGGGAATCAGACCAATGTCACGTGACAACGGCGGGGGGGGGGGGGCTGTAGTATTGTGGTCGTTATTGGCGTGTGCAGTCCGAATGTACTTATTATATGTTGCGCGTGGTATGTATTCTGAATTTGTTTATAAAAATCACTTATAATGCGGGTGGTATGCGGCTTGAATTTACTTATAACAGCTGTGGTTTGAATTTACTTATAACATAGGTGCGGTGTGAATATTTATAAAACAGTTGGTTCGAATTTTGTGTTCCAAGGAAATTCTCCACACCGCCTCAAGTAAATTCAGTGCGAATAACATAAACGCGGTGTGGTGAGACATTTTGCGACTAGCGAATCACGCCACAAGTACACTTCTACTCTCATGAACAGGTCTTGAGATGGTCTTACATACCTTGTACTCGGGCAATTCGTAGAGCACAACCTTCCTGTTGGAATCGCAGGCCACCAAGTGGGAGCCATCTGGCGAGTAGCGCAAATCGGTGACAGCACCCCCATGCGTCAGTGTGCGCTGTTCCTGGAGAGTGTCGCCAGATAACGTGTACACGTGCACCAGCTGGTCCTGCAAACGAGAGCGGGATATGGTGACGTCATGGCAGTCAGTCCGAGACACGAAACAGTGGGAAGAACCGCTCTCAAGGATGGTTGGTTGGTGCCAGTAGGACGATTTAGCTGGCTCATATCGCGACAAGACCGTAATTATACGCCAACGTGCAAAAGGCATGACGCGTAAGGAATTCTGGGAAATATTTCGGTTATCTTGAATATTTCTACGGAGATATTAATTTGATATATGCCTTGCATATATGCATTTTTCTCCGTAGAAATATTCAGGATAACACCAAAATTTTTACTTAAGTAGATTGACTTAATCGGCGTACACTCACTATGCCCCCGCCCACGGCGTACACTCACCATGCCCCCGCCCACGGCGTACACTCACTATGCCCCCGCCCACGGCGTACACTCACCATGCCCCCGCCCACGGCATACACTCACCATGCCCCCGCCCACGGCGTACACTCACCATGCCCCCGCCCACGGCGTAGTCACTATGCCCCCGCCCACGGCGTACACTCACCATGCCCCCGCCCACGGCGTACACTCACCATGCCCCCGCCCACGGCGTACACTCACCATGCCCCCGCCCACGGCGTACACTTACCATGCCCCCCGCCCACGGCGTACACTCACCATGCCCCCGCCCACGGCGTACACTCACCATGCCCCCGCCCACGGCGTACACTCACCATGCCCCCGCCCACGGCGTACACTCACCATGCCCCCGCCCACGGCGTACACTCACCATGCCCCCGCCCACAGCGTACACTCACCATGCCCCCGTCCACGGCGTACACACACCATGCCCCCGCCCACGGCGTACACTCACTATGCCCCCGCCCACGGCGTACACTCACCATGCCCCCGCCCACGGCATACACTCAACATGCCCCCGCCCACAGCGTACACTCACCATGCCCCCTGCCCACGGCGTACACTCACCATGCCCCCGCCCACGGCGTACATTCACCATGCCCCCGCCCACGGCGTACACTCACCATGCCCCCGCCCACGGCGTACACTCACCATGCCCCCGCCCACGGCGTACACTCACCATGCCCCCGCCCACGGCGTACACACCATGCCCCCGCCTACGGCGTACACTCACCATGCCCCCGCCCACGGCGTACACTCACCATGCCCCCGCCCACGGCGTACACTCACCATGCCCCCGCCCACGGCGTACACTCACCATGCCCCCGCCTACGGCGTACACTCACCATGCCCCCGCCCACGGCGTACACTCACCATGCCCCCGCCCACGGCGTACACTCACCATGCCCCCGCCCACGGCGTACTCACCATGCCCCCGCCCACGGCGTACACTCACCATGCCCCTGCCCACGGCGTACACTCACCATGCCCCCGCCCACGGCGTACACTCACCATGCCCATGCCCACGGCGTACACTCACCATGCCCCCGCCCACGGCGTATACTCACCATGCCCCCGCCCACGGCGTACACTCACCATGCCCCCGCCCACGGCGTACACTCACCATGCCCCCGTCCACGGCGTACACTCACCATGCCCCCGCCCACCGCGTACACTCACCATGCCCCCGCCCACCGCGTACACTCACCATGCCCCCGTCCACGGCGTACACTCACCATGCCCCCGCCCACCGCGTAAACTCACCATGCCCCCGTCCACGGCGTACACTCACCATGCCCCCCGCCCACGGCGTACACTCACCATGCCCCCGCCCACGGCGTACACTCACCATGCCCCCGCCCACGGCGTACACTCACCATGCCCCCGCCCACGGCGTACACTCACCATGCCCCCGCCCACGGCGTACACTCACCATGCCCCCGCCCACCGCGTACACTCACCATGCCCCCGTCCACGGCGTACACTCACCATGCCCCCCGCCCACGGCGTACACTCACCATGCCCCCGCCCACGGCGTACACTCACCATGCCCCCGCCCACGGCGTACACTCACCATGCCCCCGCCCACGGCGTACACTCACCATGCCCCCGCCCACGGCGTACACTCACCATGCCCCCGCCCACGACGTACACTCACCATGCCCCCGCCCACGGCGTACACTCACCATGCCCCCGCCCACGGCGTACACTCACCATGCCCCCGCCCACGGCGTACACTTACCATGCCCCCCGCCCACGGCGTACACTCACCATGCCCCTGCCCACGGCGTACACTCACCATGCCCCCGCCCACGGCGTACACTTACCATGCCCCCCGCCCACGGCGTACACTTACCATGCCCCCGCCCACGGCGTACACTCACCATGCCCCCGCCCACGGCGTACACTCACCATGCCCCCGCCTACGGCGTACACTCACCATGCCCCCGCCCACGGCGTACACTCACCATGCCCCCGCCCACGGCGTACACTCACCATGCCCCCGCCCACCGCCACCTCGGTCTGTCCCGGGTGGATGGCTGCGCTCTGTGGTTCGAACTCCACCTTTTGGCTGAACACGACGCGGCCATTGCGAAGAACAACCACCTGCAAATATTACTTTAAATTATTATTTCAAATTATTATTATTTCAAATTATTATTATTTCAAATTATTATTATTATTATTTCAAATTATTATTATTTCAAATTATTATTATTTCAAATTATTATTTCAATTAATTATTTCAAATTGTTATTTCAATTAATTAATTTCAAATTATTATTTCAAATTATTAATTTCAAATTTATTATTCAAATTATTAATTTCAAATTATTATTTCAAATTAGGCTTTATATAAAAGCAACCACTTCCAAATACAAACATTTAGTATAAAGGTTCATATAACTTGTATCATATATTTCTACACAAACAAGACGATAATAAATGTCAACAAAATTACACTCTGGAGGATTTGAGGTATATAGCAAACTGTCGCCCCCCTCCACCACTACATTGTAGGCCCCATTACCTGGTTGATACAGGCGACGACGGCCAGACCTCCGGGCCCGGCCGCCACACCCTTGGGCTGGGAGGGCAGGGTCACCTTTTGTCTGCAAGACCATCACCATGGGCAACATTAATATCAACAAGTAAATGATTTTTACTGATAATGAGAATACCAGTCAAAGTACGATATTGGTAAAAATAGCGAAAAATGTTTCAAGTCAGTACGAAATATGGTATAAATAACGTTCCTCTAAAGCGCGAATTTGGTCATTAGTAGAAGATACGTGCATGAAACATTCCACAGTGGAAAGTACAATGTAATCGAATGAGGACTCGAACCATGGCATCTGCAACGTTTAATCCAACCATATTTTCCCGGGATTTGTTCTGTCCCAATTTACCACTTCATGCGCGTAAAAGAGTCTTCAAACGCAAGGACGCTTTAACCTTTGTAGGTCGTGTCGCGACAAGTGTCAGGGTCAAGGCCATTCTGACTAACACGGCTGCCGACTCACCCGTACTGCTTGGTGGAAACTGGCGTCACAATGGCGGAGTCGTCCATGCCCACCGAGATCAGCGAGTCCTCGGCCACGGCCATGTCCTGCACCTGGTTACTGTGACCTTTGCCCCCGACCATGTCGTTGTCCGACGTGCTGACATTCCAATGACCTTGTACTGCGTCAAGGTCAACTAGGGTCAACACTTGGAACTATGTATTAAGTATACAGCTATCTATATATATATATAGATCCAGGATACGTATTACACTACCATTGTTATTATAAATAGTAAATAACTAATTAACATTAATTACCATTTCATCGTTCAGTTGGTATATACCTGGAAGCTTACGTGCTTCGGATCGGTATCACCGTAATCTATGTGAATCAAATCAATCGCTATTCTATACCAAGGCGTGGAATCTCATGCGTAAATGTCGAAGTAGTAAACCATGAAAAAGGTTATTTATGTTATGGGAGTAAATCCAAACATTACGGCTATACCGATCCGAAACACGTAAGCTTCCAGGCATGTACTAACTTAACGATGAAAAGGGCGCCGTAGTTGTTCTGACGGCCGCATGGTGGCGGTCTATAAAAGGATACACACAGCGCCATCTGAACTGGCGGTGAAGACTGTAGACTTGTCCGCCGTCAGCGCCATGGCGGTGATCGGCTTGTTGTGGCCCTGCAATAACACAACCTCCACCTTGGTACACACCTGTATCTGACGTCACGACAGAGGGGATCGCGCACCGAGGTAACCACTATAGAGACCGCCGTGAGTCTCGTATACTACAGTACAAACCGCGCAACAAGCCGTCTCTATTGGGTCATGTTCAGCCCTCCATACTTGAACATCATGGCGCCGAATCCCTCCTCATGATGCACGGTTTTACGACAGAACTTCCTTTAACACACATTTTGAAAATGATATCTAGATTCAATTAATATTCAAGGTGAAAAAAAGACACCTTGTAGGAGGTAGGCATTTCCGGTTGTACATTTGTTGCATGTATTAAGAGTAGACATGAGTACAACATATAATTGTAACATGTCTCAGCTGATGTATATCGATATGATAGTAAATTACATCGGTATGGATTTGTTTTTGTTTATATAATAACATTAAATATAAATTACATATTTATTTCATTATCTAATTTACTATATTCAATATTGTGTATATTATATGCAAGTTCGCGATGGAACAATACGAATATCGAACTAAGATCATTTCATTACCTACGTTACATAAAATATTATTGTAGTATAATGCTGGCCACCTTCAGAATCCGCAGTGGGCGACTGCTGTCGTTCTTGTCCAGGTAGTTTATGTAGCCGGACAGAGACACGGTGATGATGTGGTCGCCCTGCCACAGACACCCGACCTGCATGTCCTCCACCGTAGTCCCAAACACATACTCTCTGCAACCACAACCAACATTTTAATAGTCTGTGTCCCCTACAACAGTGCGGTTATTAAAACAGGAGACATGGCTGTATAATAATATATAGAAATTTAGATTAAACATTTCGGCACAACCAACAATCGTGTGGGGGTCACAAGCTGGCGTAAATCCAAGAATTGGAAAATTTGAGAGGGGAGGAAGGGCGGGGATCCAACTTGGGTTTAAAATTTTTACTACCGGGGGAGGGGGTGAACCAAAATAGGGGGTTAACAAAATGGGGGTCCAGTGCAAAAAGGCGGACGTGGCGACCCCATCTTAGCTGGCATCCGATTACCATTGACCAAGAGTATCCTCCCTCAAAAAAGGGGGAGGGGGTCAGACCCCCAAGAACCCCGCTCAGATATCTCTATATTAGATATATCTTGCGGGAAGTAACGGCAAGAACCTGTGACCCCCGTGACCCCCAACTATCTACCAAAGGGGGGGGGGGGTCACAGGTTCTTGCCGTTACTTCCCGCAAGATATATCTAATATAGAGATATCTGAGCGGGGTTCTTGGGGGTCTGACCCCCTCCCCCTTAGGATACAAGGGGGGGTCACAGGGGTCCTGTGACCCCCCCTTGTATCCGCGGCTGACCAATCACCCGGCAGGATACTAGATTCTAATTTCTAATTAAAACCAACCAAAGCTAAACTTTATCTCCTCTCATTGTGCCAGATTTCACTTACTGAACGACTGATCCGGATTCTAAGTCCCAGATCTTGGCGGTCTTGTCCCCGGATACCGTCAGGACCTGCTTGTTGTCCGGGCTGAACGCCACCTGCGGGGAGAGAGAGAAACTCCTTTCAAACTGCCGGCCAGGTCAGTGACTAATAAACAGCAGTGCAGTAGTTAATGTAAAACCCGAAATAAAAATACAGACATAGACTACCGTAGAACCGCCGTTGCTTTTTCATACTGTGTGAATTGTTTGCAAGACCCAGCATCCCACCGTTTGGCTATTTATAGAAACGCCCTTGCACGCACTGGAGGGTTCTACGGTACTCTCAACTACACACAGCATGAATACGTAACGTCATGTTTTAGGGCACGCCGGCGGCCGGCCTCTCCGGGCCTGTAAATCACTACGCATTACAACCCAACGGCGGTTTCAAGGATCACTGAAATTACATCTACAGCAACAGGAAAGCCCAAAGCGTATAGATTTTAGGGCTAGACTAGCATGTAGCCGTCCCACTCACCCCATAAATACCGCCCTTGTGGGCCGGGGCGCCCAGTTCACCTCTCTTCTCCCCGGTCTTGCCATCATAGATGAACGACTGAAACGTAATGCATGAAGGCTGGTTAATCGACCAAAAGCAGTCCGATATGGCTTATTAAGTAACTGATTAGATATTAATCTTGTTTGCTAGTAAAATATAAAAACCATCCTTTAATTATGGAAATAAATAAACTATCCTTTATATATGCAAATAAATAAATCATCCTTTAAATATGACAATAAACCATCTTTTAAAAATAAAAATAAACCATATTTTAAATATGCAAATCAATAAACCATCCTTTAAATAAGCAATTATGCCAACCATCCTTTATATATGCAATTATGCCAACCCTCTAAATATGCAAATACATAAAACCATCCTTAAAATATACGAATCAGAAATACAATTGTCGCACTATATACCGGTAACTACAATAATGTCAAGCTCTGTCTATAAATAAATCTCCATCAGTACTGATAATGGCGGGACCACGTGACTTGGGACACACCTTGCCGTCGGCTCCCCCGGAAATGAAAACCTCGCCGTCCGACGAGTAACGAACCACGTTGACAAAGCGACTGTGATCCTGATAAAGAAATACAGGTTTGGTTCCGAGTCAACTATGAGAAATCTACAGTATGTTTGAGTCATCATATAATAAATATATGCCTTATATCTATATGTATCTTACATCGCCCAAAACGGTAATAATGTCTGTAGTTCTATACGTATTATAGTAATTTGAATTAACTAGACAATGGTGAAGGCGACATAAAACTAGACATAATTACCGTTATGTCCCTAGTATTAGGACATATTCTCCTTTTTCCAGTACCAGTGTGGCCAAAACTGTCTGGATTTAGACTTTTTCTTACGGTGGAAATGAAAATCGTTCTCAATCTCTGCCTTACTATAGTGATATCCACCTATCTTACATACGGGTACTCACGGTCATAGTGAACTGGAACTTGAAGGGCGGTCCATGGAAGAAGGCCAGGGTGTTGTCCTCGCTGGCTGTACATATGCGAAACGGACGCTGTGGCCGGAAGTCTACAGAGTTCAACGCCTTGCTCTGGCCCATGATCTCCCCAACTGAGGTCCCCGTGTCGGCACTGAACACGTGGCCGAAGCTGGCGATAATAGGAGTAAAGAATGCGTTTCAATTGAGGATAGTGGGAATGTCTCTCCAAAGTGATTAATCTGGCGATAATGATCGATAGAGGCATGTCAACTTGCGGGTATGGAGCTATCTCGCATATTACAGGGGTAATAGATAAAAGGCTGCATTTATAACTGCGTCTGCAATCTTTCAATATTGAACATAATTTGCTTTCTTTGATATCTATATAGATATATGAAGTATTATCTGGGTTTTATTGCTTTGAGGACTGCGGAAAGTAATAGATCTGAGGCTGCACTTCCAAATATGTTTGCAATTGTTAAATATTGAACACAATTTGCTATCTGTATATATACAGATGAATTTGGGTTTGACTACTCAGAGGACCCGTTGGAGAACCCGAGTCAATAGTATAAGAGCCACGTCAGATATATAACACACGCCAGCAACCACAACGCAGAAGAGCGCCAATCCAGTCAGATCATCTTACATACCAAGGATCTCGGACATGACTGGTTGTATATTCAGGACTCTCTAGCCACTTTTGGTCATATCGCGTCAATGGGAGAAGGAAGGGAGACTGGAGCCATGTATGTCCCGGGGGTAACCCCCTATTCTTTGCGAAGAATGGCATGGGATCTTTATCCTGCGACCACACAGACATGGCCACAGCGGGGCTCGAACCACCGATTCACGTGCCGTTAGGCTCTCAGATGACCAGAGCACTCCAGGCTAGCGCTCTAACCAACTGAGTTACCCGGGCCGGCCCCTCTCAGACATGACAGTTTTTGCTGCACTCACCGCTCGCGGCCCTCTCCCACTACCACTATTCGCTGACTGTCTCCGGACCAGGCCAAGTCCTTGATGGCGCCTCCTAGCGGTTGGAACTCATTCTTCAGAATGTGTTCTTTCTGCGTCGTGTCCCAGATCCTCACCTTACCATGCTGGTCTGCAATTATTAGTGCACTGCTAATGAATATTCATTTGTGGCGGCCATATGAAGACAATGGGCAATAATATTATACTACTATGACATCACTATTACACTAAAGTTACCAGCAGAAGAGAACATATCCCCCCGCCTCCCCAAATATATAACACTATAGTCACCACCAGAACATATCCCCCCCCCCCCACCCTCCTCCCCAAATATATATGACCAATATACAGGCTGTGTTACTCTGCCGTAAGTACCGGTACTGGTAGTCCTGCAAGATTTTATGCTGATCAACTGACAACTATGGCTTACCTCCAGACGCAATATAAAATCCACTAGGGGAGTACTTGGCTACAGTTGTAAGTGTTGAATGCTCTGTATAAACATCAGCTTTAGCTGGGTTCTGATCCGCCCAAAAATGAAAACAAGAAATAGAATGACTAGTTTGGATACAATTGCTTACAAGAGAATTATGTACATCAAGTATATTGAAAATGTACTGTTGCAAATGTATACATTTTATAAATGTTTCAGCATTCAACATTTGGGTGCTGTTCTTACCTCATTTCAATTGAGGTCACCTCATTCTTTTATAAACATTTTTTTCAAGATATGGGCATCACCCATGTCACTCGTATTACCTGAAACTATCCTTGTCAATAAGAAAAAATTTATTAAAGCCGAATGTCAGTGTACTTACAGCTATATCCCTGATAATGACACTGTTGCCATTACAATACAGGAAGTTCTTTCCTTTAGGGTCTCCACCCAGGACAATAGGCATACCCCGTGTGGTGCGGGGCAAGCACGCAAAGGTTTCCTCTGCAAAGAATAAGTACATGTTAATTACTAGGAGTTAAAGATTTCTAATATATATACAGCAAACATAAGACCACATTTTTTATACACACTATTATTATACTCGACAGATTTATTCACTGATGTATCAATTCACTGGTAGTTCCAATCTGTGAATCTACTTTCCAGCCACTGTGTATGGTGGGGCAATGTTAAAGATACTGGTAAAATATGGATAGAGTTCATTGCTATAATACTCACTGGATAATGGGTGCATATCCCCCCCCCCCCTCAACTTTTCCCCTGTATATACTTAGCGTCCAGCCTTAAAGAGGACGGAAAGCTGCCTTGCATGACTGGTTGCCCTTTTAAGATAATTAAGCTTGATGCACTTGTTGAACGGCACGGAACTAGAGATCTGGCTATCTGCATCATAGCATTGTTTGAATGCATAAAAAAAAACCCAGATTAACAGACAATTCTTCAGATGCCAATCTGTCATAAATAAGTAGAGCCAGGCTCGTTGATGTTTGACTGGTTAAGCATGTGTATTGTGGTTCACTTTGGCGTTACGATACTTGTACTTGGAGAGCTTATCTTGGGGGCAGCCCTTTATTATACAACTCCCTGTTATACAGTGGTGTTTTCCAGCTGACAGAACAAAATTAAGTCCCATAACGCGGACATCTTTTATACATACCACTAATATGCTGGTGCCAGTATGTGGTATCAACCATCACTGATCAGTGACGTGGGTTTATATATGCTTCAGATATATATACATGTATATGCCTGTAAAAGTCTTATCTTCTATAGAGCCAATAACAACAGCTGGATGTAGCTCAGAACGTTTGAAATATCTCAAGTTCCTTCAATTTTGAATTAAGCAGAATTTGTGACTACGCAAAATTGTTAACATGGGACTGTACAGGAAACAGTGTTTAATTTTGAGATTTGCTGCTATAAGCCAAAGTTACTGATGAATGAATCATCAAATGATGTAGGAACACTTGTCATTTGATAATAAAAATCCATCAATACAAATCCATCAATACCTGGGCTCAACACTAACTCCTAACAAGTACTTGTCCTGTACTTCCGATTTTCACTCGTCCTACACCATTAAAAAAACAAGAAGAGGTACTATTGCAAAAGTGAAATGACGATGGATTTTTGCTTTGGTTTAAGTAATAATATACCATGTATACAGGACCTACGAGGCACCCACTTCTTTAACGAACTTGGATACATCAGTATCATGCCACAAGTGTTTGATTAATGCCTAATGACCCATGACACTGGGTAATGGCACAGAGTAGGTATTATACTACAGAATACCTACTCTGTGATAATGGAAAGCATGTTAACTGGCCTTGTCTCAAAATGATGTGATAAGGCAACACTAAGTTGTTTCGGTTATATTTTCGCGAAGAAATGTTGGAGTATACAACTGTTCCCAACCAGCTGTCTGCCATATTTGTTTTTGGCGGATGCCGGTACTTGTGAATGCGACTTGGTTCCTCCTCTTCGTTAGCATATGACTCTCCGCCAGAGGGCCTTATCAGTCGCTCACTTTGAACTTAAGGACAACAGCAGCGCCCCCTTTCACAGGTCATTAACTGTTACAAAGTTTGGGACCTAGGCTACAGATGGTTCAAATGGTGGCAGGATTCGCCAGGTGGCGCTGCATATGCATGGCGGTTGGTAGGGAAAAGTCGCATGCTCCAACATTTGTTTGCGAAAATAGGACTGCAATAATCTAGTGTTGATACACTTTCTTGATGTCAGAAGACAGTATATAGAATATGTAAGCATTATTATTGTACACACCCACATTATAATAAAAGCTACAGTCGATTCCCTACTAACGTCGAAGGATTTTAACATTGTTACCATTATACCTCTAGAGAAGCGGGTTTGTCTGTGGGCACTTGCGCCAAGCCTAGACTTGCCTTAGATCTACCAGTGATTACGTACTTACAGAAAATGCACTTTCGTTATTTTATTCATGTGAATTTGTGTCCAAACCAAACAGATGTCTTCATATGTGACAGCCACCTTGACATATGCAGATGCATATTATTTCTATCTGTTTGCTTGGTGTGCAATCTGATCCAATTAGGTTGTTTGGCTTCGCTAACACGGCAAACTGAATAAATATATCTTCTTAGCATTGAAGCATAAAGACCAGCCCAAGATACCCGCAATTTTTGCACTAGGCACAATGGTTGAGAATATGAGGCTTGTTTTTTTTACCTAGATAAGCTGGTACGTTATCGAATACTAGATCTATGCCTATGGCCTCCAACTCAATGGAACAGAGCTGAATTGCCCGAACAGACGGGTATAGGAAGTAAACAAAACAAGGTCACCTTGCATTAAAACGCAATGTTCCAAACCACTGTGTAAATAAATGGTACGTTAACATGATAAACTGCTCATTAGCAAACGTAGAAACGATGGTTGAAGTTAATAAACGACAGAAAACTTACTTAATTCGTAAGACATGTTGACAGTTTGATCGCAGACCGGCTTCTCGTAAGGCTAAACCCGGATGTGACTTCACGAACAGTTGCGCATGCGCACCATTCTAAAACCATATATGGGCGAAAAGTTTGTTGCATTCGTCAGTCAGTCAGCGGTCAGGTGGTGGGCTGTGTCATGTGGGCGGGGCTCTGGGACTCGACTTTCACGGTGTCGCCAAATATAGGCCTATGGATAGGTAACTGTGATATTGATCGAGGTGTGCAGACGCATGACTTGCTCCTTCGTGATTAAATATAAACTTATATAGCCATCTATAGGCATGAGATAGGGGAATAAAGGGAACGGCGATTGGAGCGATGTTTTAATATTGCCCATACCTATCGGTCAATTATATAAGAATACTGGGGAAGGGGGGTGGGGGGGGGGTCGTGTTCCCAAATTAAATGAATTAAAAAGGATACCTCCCAGTATACATAGGAAGGGCGGATATATATATGATATAGATTAGCGATTTCCTGATCCACTGCCGGTTATCTAATCGTACTAAAATTTCCAGTTTAAGATTAATGAAAATCCTTGATCACGACGGTCGGCTAATATCGCATTCCCAGTTCACGAAGAATGATTTGCCTCAATCCCAGTTCCCGGTGAAATGAAAATCCTATTCCCGAGGAACGGAAATACCCCTTGCCCCCCCCCCCCCCCCCCCGCCCCAATACTGACTCATCGGGAGCGGTATGACATAAGGTGCGTGGGCGGTCATGGAATCCCCAAGTTGGGAAGAGTGGAGGGATTGAGAGGGGTGGCGGGGGGTGGGGGGGGGGGGGTGTACTCCGACACTCATGCATGGTACGTAGGCCTACAGATGGAACTGAATAATAGGCATATAACGGGAGGGGGTGGGGGGGGGCGCTGTCAGATTTGTGCCCGTCCTTCAGCCACAGAACTGAGGCTAAAGTTAGCTACCGGTAATCATTATATGACCGACCGTACCAGGGGCGGATCCAGGTATCTAAAAGGGGGGGGGGGGGGCATAAACTTGCGATCAGGGGGAGCGGGGGCTCTGAACAAAATGGTGACCGGGTGTCGACCCACCAATTTTTTTACGACTCGGCGGCGGGGGAGGGGGGCGGGGGCGTGTCCGCGCAGCTGTAAAATGAAGAATGGAGATTCGAAAAACGCCAAAAAAATACCCCAAAAACGGAGAGGGGTGGGGGTGGGGGGCAGAAGAAGCAAAAACACGGAAAACATGGAGAGTCCAAAACGAAGAAAGCCATTTTGTGTGTATAATGGTTGATCGAAAAAGGGCGGGGGGCCCGCCTCCCGCCCCACCCACCCACGATTGATGCGCCTGTGATTGTCTCATCCATATGCCAAGCAATACGTCTACCTCTATTTGACCTTTAATAGCTTGCCTGTTTATTATAAGATGGCAGTCGCCCCTTGGCCTTGTAGTGCCCCTTGGCCTTGTAACTTTCGCTAGTTACCGCGATTCGTAATATAATAGCACTCTGAATTCCTCGATATTTGCAATATCACTTCCAAGGTCTTTTTTTCCGCGCCTAGCTTTGAGCAGTCCTCATCTTGGAGAATCGATATTACTCTCCCTAATTCGATCTTGGACATTCGCGATTCAGAATATGCCCCCTTGTAGGTGGTACATTTTTCGTTCGGGTATTGTGCGTAAGTCGAGTATGCATGCTCTACTAGCTAGGCCAATACAAGCGGCCAGTGCGCAGCTCGAATCCCATCTGCGCAAGAAAATGTTCGTGCAGGACAAAGATATTATGTCTTTCTTCGCAAACTATAGGGGGTTGTAGTCCCAAAGACATAGGACAGCTCTACGTACGTACCTGTAATTGACCTTTGTCATCATTGCGATAGGAGATACAAGTTTTTAAAGCGTGATACTTATAAAGGAAATTGCTTGATCGCTTAATTAGTCCGGTTTTATGCACAAATAGGCTTTACTGGACCAAGAAACCTCCCAGCACTCGGAAAGATTAATGGGACCTACTATGAATGAGCGCGGGTTATAATCGAGTTTCCCCCGGGGACATAAATTAGGTACGCAGACCCAGATCCCGATTCGAACCAGAATTGACACGCGGGTCTATAGTGCGCTAACCACTACGTTACAGTGATCGAGGCCCAAAACTCGGGGTCCATATGATCGAGCTCCGAACTAGTTACTGGTCCATACCTCTATCTCTATTGGTGTCTTAAGGGTTGGCTTAGTTATGGGCCGGATAATGCGCCTAAATGGGTTGTGCATGGTCGCCGATCAAGATCCTAGCTGACCCGGTTGGCCTCTGAATAACATAATTGTTAAGCAAACACCGGCGGTTATGCCGGGCCGGCGTACATCCGGTATTCCACCATATCATATTGCAAGATGTATATATCTTATCTGTTCGTGGTTCTCACCAATGTCAGAATTAATGTTTTATCACGGGTCTATACTAATATATATATGATGCTGAGTTGACTATATACCCATTTTAACACGAAGGAAAGTCTAAAGGACTGAGTGGCTATACGGTTTTAGTACTCGTGCCGGTGATCTTGTGGCAACATCAAAATAAAACTTCTAAAAAACGCAATGTATCAGCTAGGGAGTGGCTCACCCCGAAGAGGCACTGTTTACCGCAGGACGTGGAGTTCAGCAGTTGAAGGTAAAGTTCTCATTGATCTGATGAACATGTAGGATCAGGAGGAGACAAATCTACTACGTGAATAGGCAAGAAATCAATATTGCGTTATATATTTTGCAGTGTTGTATTGTATTGCAATAAATTTTACTTACTAATTACAATTATTCACAAGAGAAGGAGGTATCAGCTGGTATATACTGGCAGCTGTTTCTTACAATTATTGCTCCGAATCTCGGCCAATGTATTCTTTCTCGTTTCCATCTGAATTGGGAAAATGATATACAATATCGTTAAAAAATGAAATTGCATCCCAGCGTGATTTCATTTCAAATTTTTACAAGCAAGAGTTGAAAATAATTATCCGTTTTCAAATTCAAAGCGAAGGGCAAAATGGCAGCCGGACCGAGCAGATTTTGGCGATAAAACGCCCCGACCGAGCGGAATTGAGCGGTAAAACGCCCCGCCCGAGCGCAATTTGGCAGTAAAACACCCGACCGAGCAGATGTTGGCGGGAAAAAGCGGGAGCTTTACGGCGGACCCCCACCCCCCAACCCAGCCATGTATTTAGTATCAACCCCCCCTCCCCAACCCCCTGGACTGGATGGATGGAGGTCGTTCCTTTCTTTGGCTCCAGAATTAAAACAAAACATTAATATTATACAAGTTGTTTTAGTTGTTTTCATTTCCGTGCGTACGAGACTGAAATCCGTCAAATATGGATCTTTTATTCCTTCATTGTCGTTCGATCGCCGAGTCAATATCACGCTGGTGATCGGGTCACAGATCGAGCGAATTCGATTTTACAGTCAGGACACAACAAAACATTGGCATTCAATCCAACAAGACCCGCCCACCCCTATTTTTCTGGCTACGCGCGTCAATACCACCGCTATGCGCTATGCCTATAAAGGAATGTGACGTCAACACACCAGTGCGGTTTTTAGTTGTTAGGGAAGTACTTGGTCATAACGTGTCCGATGGAAGGGTTCATCAAGCACGGTGCACAGAGGAAAACCATTTTTTTTACAAGCAAGGTATTCTTTCCTTGTTTAGACAAAGGTTTGCATACTGGGACGCGAATACCGTAATTCTCATTCGATGTGTGGTCTGAAGACATCAGAACAAAGCCGAAGGCTATACATTCAACCAGATGACACTGAGGAAAGCACGCGATAACGAAGTTAGAGTATTGGGTTGGGGGAGGGGGTGGGAGGGGTGGGGTCAAGTCACGAAAAAGAATTTTCTTTATCCCCGGGTTACGATGAATTAAATGAAAAACTTCCCGCATACAATGGAAGAGCCCATTCCCCAGGAACGGAAATACTCCCTTGCCCCCCCCCCCCCCAGTATTACTTGGGGTGGACAATAAATCAGGCTCATCGAGGTTTCAAATTTGAACTTGCAAAGGTGAGCTTTTGGCAGAGTTATAGGGTGTTCGAAGAGTTAGCCCTTAATAACTAACGTTGTTCAGCCTTTCGAGCGGCCTCAACTCCACAAGATACAAAGTAAAACACAGACAAAGCGTTAACAGACACATAACATTTATTTCGAGAGTTGTTGGGGTTACATTTTAGATGAAAGAATAAATCTGTATGATTCGAGTCATTGTGACAATGGTTTCAAATGTAAGGCGAAGAGACGGTAACCCAGTCCCATGATAGCGTTGGGTTTTCTCTTCCGTGGCCTATTTCCAGAACATAGTTTAGCCGGCCACGGGGCTTAGTCGGCTAAAATGGCCGAGCATTTACATGGTAACCGTAGTCGGTTAAACTACGTTCGGGAAATCCGCGACTGATGTCACATTCCAACTTCTGACACTATTTAAATTACAATTAATGCTTTGTCTTTCTGACAGGACTCTCAAATAGATCCACGACGACATATTCCACTCGAGCGCTCCCCGCGGATGTTGTGGGTTCTCAATCCTCGGGATATATCGTTTATTCGTTTCATTTTACTTCAATCTGAACATTAAACAATCTGAATTTTTACCTTTGTCACTTTTCCGTTTCACAAAAGGCAGAAACCGTCAAACCAACTCTCTCGATAGTTTCACGGTTTCGAGGAAACCGGTTTCGGTTCTTCTCCACTCGAACAGTCAGTTCGGCAAACCGGTTTTGGTTTCATGTAAATCGAACACGCCCTAAGTCACTCAAGGCAAGTCAGTCTAAGGCAAGTTTCTCTTTGCGCGCCTTCAGATTATGCTTGTCGTTTCTTCTTCCTCGCAAGTCGCGGGGTCTCCCATCCCCTCGCTCTCAGGGTGTCCTTTAGCGTATCCATGGAGACCGCGGGCAGGTAGCTTCCGACGCGCGTGCGCTTCCACCAGGCTGACTTGGCGGCCGCTTTGCCGCCCAGCTTTGTGAACACATAGCGGTAATGTTCAGCCCGGACCCACCTGAAAGGAAATATCGGTGGTTAAGGGCACTGTGGAGTCACATGAAGGTTATACTGGGGCGAGAAATCGTGGGACAACATGGGCAAAGATGGGATTACATGTCCCAGCTGTAGACGCCGGGGCGCGAACCCACGACCTGTTGATCCGCAAGTTCGCCTGCTTACCAACTAAGCTGGGGCGGCTTTCCGCGAGGACGTAGCTAAGAAAGTCCGAGACGACAGAAATACCTTCATGAATATACATAAACCGTTGAAGGCGTGCTTTCAGGCTTTCAGGCGGGTTGTGGGCTATCAGAGCCGTGGTGTCTTCCTTACCTTGGAGGGTCTTTCCCATTGAACGGGTTGTGGGCTATCAGAGCCGTGGTGTCTTCCTTACCTTGGAGGGTCTTTCCCATTCAACGGGTTGTGTGCTATCAGAGCCGTGGTGTCTTCCTTACCTTGGAGGGTCTTTCCCATTGAACGGGTTGTGTGCTATCAGAGCCGTGGTGTCTTCCTTACCTTGGAGGGTCTTTCCCATTGAACGGGTTGTGGGCTATCAGAGCCGTGGTGTCTTCCTTACCTTGGAGGGTCTTTCCCATTGAACGGGTTGTGGGCTATCAGAGCCGTGGTGTCTTCCTTACCTTGGAGGGTCTTTCCCAATGAACGGGTTGTGGGCTATCAGAGCCGTTGTGTCTTCCTTACCTCGGAGGGTCTTTCCCAATGAACGGGTTGTGGGCTATCAGAGCCGTGGTGTCTTCCTTACCTCGGAGGGTCTTTCCCAATGAACGGGTTGTGGGCTATCAGGGCCGTGGTGTCTTCCTTACCTTGGAGGGTCTTTCCCAATGAACGGGTTGTGGGCTATCAGAGCCGTGGTGTCTTCCTTACCTTGGAGGGTCTTTCCCAATGAACGGGTTGTGGGCTATCAGAGCCGTTGTGTCTTCCTTACCTCGGAGGGTCTTTCCCAATGAACGGGTTGTGGGCTATCAGAGCCGTGGTGTCTTCCTTACCTCGGAGGGTCTTTCCCAATGAACGGGTTGTGGGCTATCAGAGCCGTGGTGTCTTCCTTACCTTGGAGGGTCTTTCCCAATGAACGGGTTGTGGGCTACCAGAGCCGTGGTGTCTTCCTTACCTCGGAGGGTCTTTCCCGTTGAACGGGTTGTGGGCTATCAGAGCCGTGGTGTCTTCCTTACCTTGGAGGGTCTTTCCCAATGAACGGGTTGTGGGCTATCAGAGCCGTGGTGTCTTCCTTACCTTGGAGGGTCTTTCCCAATGAACGGGTTGTGGGCTATCAGAGCCTTGGTGTCTTCCTTACCTCGGAGGGTCTTTCCCAATGAACGGGTTGTGGGCTATCAGAGCCGTGGTGTCTTCCTTACCTCGGAGGGTCTTTCCCATTGAACGGGTTGTGGGCTATCAGAGCCGTGGTGTCTTCCTTACCTCGGAGGGTCTTTCCCATTGAACGGGTTGTGGGCTATCAGAGCCGTGGTGTCTTCCTTACCTTGGAGAGTCTTTCCCATTGAACGGGTTGTGGGCTATCAGAGCCGTGGTGTCTTCCTTACCTCGGAGGGTCTTTCCCATTGAACGGGTTGTGGGCTATCAGAGCCGTGGTGTCTTCCTTACCTTGGAGGGTCTTTCCCATTGAACGGGTTGTGGGCTATCAGAGCCGTGGTGTCTTCCTTACCTCGGAGGGTCTTTCCCAATGAACGGGTTGTGGGCTATCAGAGCCTTGGTGTCTTCCTTACCTTGGAGAGTCTTTCCCGTTGAACGGGTTGTGCGCTATCAGAGCCGTGGTGTCTTCCTTACCTTGGAGAGTCTTTCCCATTGAACGGGTTGTGGGCTATCAGAGCCGTGGTGTCTTCCTTACCTCGGAGGGTCTTTCCCATTCAACGGGTTGTGGGCTATCAGAGCCGTGATGTCTTCCTTACCTCGGAGGGTCTATCCCATTGAACGGGCTGTACGCTATCAGAGCCGTTGTGTCTTCCTTACCTCGGAGGGTCTTTCCCATTGAACGGGTTGTGGGCTATCAGAGCCGTGGTGTCTTCCTTACCTTGGAGGGTCTTTCCCATTGAACGGGTTGTGGGCTATCAGAGCCGTGGTGTCTTCCTTACCTTGGAGGGTCTTTCCCAATGAACGGGTTGTGGGCTATCAGAGCCGTGATGTCTTCCTTACCTCGGAGGGTCTATCCCATTGAACGGGCTGTACGCTATCAGAGCCGTTGTGTCTTCCTTACCTCGGAGGGTCTTTCCCATTGAACGGGTTGTGGGCTATCAGAGCCGTGGTGTCTTCCTTACCTTGGAGGGTCTTTCCCATTGAACGGGTTGTGGGCTATCAGAGCCGTGGTGTCTTCCTTACCTTGGAGGGTCTTTCCCAATGAACGGGTTGTGGGCTATCAGAGCCGCGGTGTCTTCATCATTAGTCAGGAACTTTGCCGCCAGGTGAACTATCCAATCGTTGTACTGATAATTCTGCAATCAGAATGAGCAAAGTTAAAACACATCTCATTAGTCATCAGCGATACCCAAAGCTGGTATACAGATTATCTGGTACGTACCTGTCTGAACAAGAAATTCGCCTATTGAATACTACTGTCTTTGTACCTACACCGTGCATTGCACGGGCCCGGCTGCCCGACCCATACATGTATCTGCCACGGGCAGTCGGGCAGTAGTGCCTATCAATGGACATGGAGACACAGAACACCTATAGTGTGGTTGGTTGGTTGTATATTCAGGACGCTTTAACCAATTCTGGTCATATCGCGTCAATGGGAGAAGGAAGGGAAGAGTGGAGCCACGTCCCCGGGGGTAACTTTTTACGAAGGCCGGGATCTTTATCTTGCGACCACACAGATAACAGCGGGGCTCGAACCTACGATCCCCGTGCCGTTAGGCTCTCAGTTGGACAGCATGCGAGCGCTCTAACTCACTGAGCAATCGAGGCGCCCCCCCCCCTACAACGTGGTAACAATACACACAGGTTGCCACCATATACGCCACGGAGCGGCGTCACCTCCATGCAGGGGCGGATCTAGGGGGGCGGGCACCCCCCCGCTCGCAAGTTTTTAGTTTTCAGAGAGCAACCCCCCCGGTCGCAAGTTTTCAGAGAGCACCCCCCCCGCTCGCAAGTTTTTAGTTTTCAGAGAGCACCCCTGCCCCCCTTGCAAATTTCTAGATCCGCCCCTGTCCATGATATCACACCACATGGTGGAGACATAAGCTTGCATTACCTGGAAGGCGGCGAACCACATGAGCCAGTCGAGGCGGTAGTGGTACGGCGATATGAGACATGGACGTCTGGTAACATTGCCTACAAACATAAGACACAGAGACAGAAATCATACCACTGACATCATGTGGAGGAGCGGCACGAAAACAGAACGAGGGCGGATATAGTTTTACGTCCACAACTTTTCATCCTAACCCGAAACTTTCGAGTTGTTGCATATTTCGTGTAAAGATATTTTGTAAAATGTCTAATCCGAAAGTTTCGGGATAGGATGGATCATTTATCGGGATAAAATGGTTAATTTATCGGGATATAATGGTTAATTTACCGAGATAAAATGGTTAATTTATCGGGATAAAATGATTAATTTATCGGGATAGAATGGTTAATTTATCGGGACAGAACAATTAATTGATTGGGATAGAATGGTTAATTTATCGGGACAGAACAGTTAATTTATCGGGATAGAATGGCTAATTTATGGGGATAGAATAGTTACATTATCGAGATAGAATGGTTAATTTATTAGGATAGAATGGTTAAATTATTGGGATAGAATGGTTAAATTATTGGGATATAATGGCTAATTTATAAAGAATATCATGTTAGAGCCTTTAGGGCAGGATATGATAGGATATGTGTGCTCTCACGAGGATCCATGTCATATGTATATTCTCGCACAAACCTGTCCACTTTTTATCCTGCGAGGTGACAATAATTTGTTCTCGAAAATGTCCAGTCGCAGAGTGCGGGATGGGTTTATCCTGCATCTGCGATAGGCGGCAACCAAGTGAGTGAGAGACAAACAGCTTTGGAGGTCTCACCTGGTTTACATTTGAACTCATATTCCTCCCACTTGGCATTCGGATCCTGGGGATCTGAGGCGTACGTCCCTTGAAAGATTACTTCCGTTCTCTCCTTGGTGATACTAAAAGTACACAAGGCGGATTTGGCCGTGGAGGTGTATCCTTAGCGATAATATCGTCAAAATATATCTGGTCACACACGAGAAAGGTTCATAAGGGCGTCTCTTTTATATTAGTAGAGTTATCCTGAAAATGGCTGACAAAACATTCTCTAGTAAGCGAGCACTCCGGCGCAACAAGCAAACAATGAAGGCACACCTACAACCAATAAAACAAACGAGATATTTTAGATAAAATTTAAATCATTAAATAATTTCGTCATTAGTACATACTGCCTGACCATGACAGAAGTTAATTTTTACACGTCCGGCCACAGTTTTGTCAATTTGTTCACGAAATCCTACGGATGGGGTGTGGTCACGCAGAAATGATTAATATCGTTATCATTGGATGTGAGACTTTAGACTGAAACCGACGGGAAACCGAAACCGTTTTTGAAACCGGTTTCGACGGTTTGCCCACCTAAACGCGAACGCACAGTTTCATTTATTTACAGTTTCAGGATGCATTTTTGCAATGGCCATGTGCTTATGAAGTTATGCCAGCATAAATATGCCGTCTGTTTCATTTTCTACCCGCGATTGGACCTTCCGTAAATTAATTATCGTACCTTTGTCCAGAAGTCTCTATTCATTAAATTTATGATTAACTATGGTGTATGTGTTCATTGAACTGACAGTTCCGCGGAACGGAAATCGTCAAACCAGCTATCTCGATAGTTTCACGGTTTCGAGCAAACCGGTTTCGGTTATTCTCCTGTGGAACAGTTAGTTCGGCAAACCGGTTTTGGTTTCATGTAAATCGAACACGCCCTAAGTGCAGCTTACATGCTTGATTTAATGTAATGTTAGAAAATAGACAAACCGGGAGATGGGAACTATAAGGCTTTGAGCCAAGAAATACACATGATACAACCAACAATTTTTTTAATAACAGTAATGCCTAAAATAAGAACAAAATATACCTTCCGAACTTGCCATACGAGTTTACAAGGCGCAATGGGCCAAAGTAATGGTTCATCTTTTGCTTGGCCGACCACATATTCTGGACAACTGGCACACTGAGGTAGACCAGGAGACCCCCAAAGGCACAGTTACCGGCCAGTCTGAGCCACGTGCCTGCCAAGCAAAGGACACAGCCTGTCACGTGTCACTGTCACATGATCACTGTTACAGGACCATATGTAGAACAAACACGACGCCGAGGCAGTTTGATGTCAACTATGAAAGAGTTGTTTTAAATAAATATTTAGGTTCGCGATTGAGGAGTAAGCGAAATACTGTATCTAGACTACAAAGTGAAAACGCCATTTTATCCTTTGAAATTACGGTCAGAGCCATAACCAGGTAAATTATACCTGATTAAAGAAGGAGCAATTCATTCATGACTATATATCACTTCAGACATCCAAATGCATCGGCGCTGTTTAACTGGCGAGGCAAGTAGATACATGTAAAAATCTCGCCAGATGTGAGATTACCTTCCAAAGGCCCCATATGTGTTAACAATCCTCAACGGATCGAAAGACGTGTTCATGATTTGCCGCTGGGAGAAGAGGTTCTGCACAATAGGAATGCTAAGATACGCCAACAAGAGACCAAGGCCTATGTTGAATCCTCGTCGCATGGTTTGGCCTGTAAATCAGGGAATAATACTATAACGATAACATAATTTTTATTATTAATTCATTATTACATAAACAATACAGCTTGAATGTGATTGCTATAAATGTGACACCACGCCTGTCGTACCACTCACCCCATGTGGCACCACGCCTGTCGTACCACTCACCCCATGTGGCACCACGCCTGTCGTACCACTCACCCCATGTGGCTCCACGCCTGTCGTACCACTCACCCCATGTGGCACCACGCCTGTCGTACCACTCACCCCATGTGGCACCACGCCTGTCGTACCCCTCACCCCATGTGGCTCCACGCCTGTCGTACCACTCACCCCATGTGGCTCCACGCCTGTCGTACCCCTCACCCACGCGTGGCGCCACGCCTGTCGTACCACTCACCCCATGTGGCTCCACGCCTGTCGTACCACTCACCCCATGTGGCAACACGCCTGCCGTACCACTCACCCCATGTGGCACCACGCCTGTCGTACCACTCACCCCATGTGGCTCCACGCCTGTCGTACCACTCACCCCATGTGGCTCCACGCCTGTCGTACCACTCACCCCATGTGGCACCACGCCTGTCGTACCACTCACCCCATGTGGCTCCACGCCTGTCGTACCACTCACCCCATGTGGCTCCACGCCTGTCGTACCACTCACCCCATGTGGCACCACGCCTGTCGTACCACTCACCCCATGTGGCACCACGCCTGTCGTACCACTCACCCCATGTGGCACCACGCCTGTCGTACCACTCACCCCATGTGGCTCCACGCCTGTCGTACCACTCACCCCATGTGGCTCCACGCCTGTCGTACCACTCACCCCATGTGGCACCACGCCTGTCGTACCACTCACCCCATGTGGCACCACGCCTGTCGTACCCCTCACCCCATGTGGCTCCACGCCTGTCGTACCACTCACCCCATGTGGCTCCACGCCTGTCGTACCACTCACCCCATGTGGCTCCACGCCTGTCGTACCACTCACCCCATGTGGCACCACGCCTGTCGTACCACTCACCCCATGTGGCACCACGCCTGTCGTACCCCTCACCCCATGTGGCACCACGCCTGTCGTACCACTCACCCCATGTGGCTCCACGCCTGTCGTACCACTCACCCCATGTGGCACCACGCCTGTCGTACCACTCACCCCATGTGGCACCACGCCTGTCGTACCACTCACCCCATGTGGCTCCACGCCTGTCGTACCCCTCACCCCACGCGTGGCGCCACGCCTGTCGTACCACTCACCCCATGTGGCTCCACGCCTGTCGTACCACTCACCCCATGTGGCACCACGCCTGTCGTACCACTCACCCCATGTGGCTCCACGCCTGTCGTACCACTCACCCCATGTGGCTCCACGCCTGTCGTACCACTCACCCCATGTGGCTCCACGCCTGTCGTACCACTCACCCCATGTGGCACCACGCCTGTCGTACCCCTCACCCCACGCGTGGCGCCACGCCTGTTTTACTACTCACCCCATGTGGCACCACGCCTGTCGTACCACTCACCCCATGTGGCTCCACGCCTGTCGTACCACTCACCCCATGTGGCACCACGCCTGTCGTACCACTCACCCCATGTGGCTCCACGCCTGTCGTACCCCTCACCCCACGCGTGGCGCCACGCCTGTTTTACTACTCACCCCATATGGCGCCACGCCTGTTTTACCACTCCCCCCACGCGTGGCGCCACGCCTGTCGTACCACTCACCCCATATGGCGCCACAGCTGTGTTACCACTCACCCCACGCGTGGCTCCAATTCTGTTTCACCCCACGCGTGGCGCCACGCCTGTGTTACCACTCACCCCACGCGTGGCTCCAAGCCTGTTTCACCCCACGCGTGGTGCCACGCGTTTTACCACTCACCCCACGCGTGGCGCCACGCCTCTTTTAACTCACCCCATGCGTGGCGGCCCAGGGGGCGTGCCGGCGCCTCCTGTGCTTGCCACACTTGCCACTTGACCCCACCGCGGCGCGCGGAGAACATCCAGGCCAGACTGGCGTCATCGAAACACGTCAGAGACGGCGTGATCGTCAACCAGTTCAGGAAACTTAGGTTGCCACTGATGATGAGGACCACCTTAAAGCGAAACAAACATCGAACATATGTATGTATTTATCTGTATAATATGTACATTACTTAAGTGTATATTCCGCACATTTACCTGGTCATATTACATATACTTTAGTGTCATTATAGATATACCGTTAAGTGTTTACTTATTTGTTCCTCACTACATTACTTTACTACGTTTACTACATGTATTTTAACCTGTACATGTTTTATGTACATTTACCTGGATATTAAGCATTTACCTGTACATTAAGCACTTACCTGTTCCTGATATACCTTTATCTGTTCATAATGTACATGTGCACTTAGTCGAAAGTTCAGCACATATCTTTATCTGTTCATTGTATATATATATACATTTACCCATTTTCGCCTAATGACCTCATTCCCAACAATAACAAAAAAGATGACATATTAACTGAGCTATAGATTTTAGACGCTTCTCAGAGTTTTGGTCAAGTTATGGATGCCCAACTTTTTGTGATTTCCGTCACTGGATCGGGTATACAAGTCACAGAAATAAGCCAAACCTGTTTACGAGACATTTACCTGTTCATTGTCGACTGCAAAAGGTACCGGCAGACAAAGTTCTGCTAAACTTATCATCACTGTGGTTCACAAAATGCGAACTTGGTGATAAATGACAGAACAATTGTCTACTTACCTGGAATAGGATTTGAATCCCGCCCCCTATTATTCTGAAGCGCCGGGTCAAGAGGAGGAAGAATGGTGCGAGGAGCTCCACAAAATGGTTGGTCAACGTCTCGAACTTGTGGAAAAATTCAGGCTCTTGGTGCATGTAATAGCTTATAGGGTTGGGTACAGGTTGTGTCTGAAATCGAGACATATTGATTGTCATTGGTACAATAAAATAATAGTAATTAAGGTAGACATGTTATGGTGTAATTGTGTATATAAGGTTCATTAATTACCAGCGCAGAAAATACCTGCTAATGAAAATGAAAACGCATTTATGGTGCAATGAAATATTAACATTCACATTTAACAGGCCTGTTGGTAAACGAGGCAGAAGCAAAATTTAATGAACTAATAAAGTCATAAACTAGATGTTATAATTTGTCCCACTTTGCAGCACAAAAACTTTCTATAGCTTAAAATCACAAGAGGGACATGATAGTACAAATGTTTCCTTGTCTGACAAATAACGTATCCTTATAACGAACATGGACAAACACCTTTGAGCCACATACCTCATAATGGTAGTTCATACAGGTCAGATCATGCCAACACTTATCTCCTCGAATCTTTATCAAACCCTAAAAAAAATTCTAGTTTAGTGAAAAGGATCTTTGTGTATGGTAATGGGCTCAGTTATAATGAAGTTGTATTCGTATATATAATTTTTTAAGAATATCGTATCGAAAACATACCCATTTTCATGGTAAATCATGGAGAAAAAGTAAAGAATAAAATATATAAGAGAAAATATATAACATATCCATATTATGTCCCATGGATTATACAATGTGCAGTAATTCTTTTCAATTTTTTTTATGTAATTGTACCACTCACAGCTCCAAGCATGATTCTGAAGATTAACCAACGAAAGCCAAAGATGACAACAATAGATGTTGGAGATCCACGAGGCACAGATTTCATTGACAACAGGGGACATAAGAATGCAGCAAGAAATCCAGTTTCAAGAAGTTGAGATTCCCATCCTGAAGAGAATCACATCAAATATATATATAAACAGCTCAGAACATTGATGAGGAGCTAGTGTAAAGAAGTCATAATGAGATAAAATTTTATTTAAATGCTGAGCTCAAAACACATTAAATAAACCTTCTACAAAGGCAAACATCACTGAAATCATTTATTTTTGGTTTCATTTAAAATTACAGAGCACAGGCACTACATAAGAGTTACTTTCTATTGGACAAATCATAGATATAACAAATCGCAGAGAAGCAAACAAGTGAAGGATAATTGATGTTAATAAATTAATCGATAAAACAAGAATGATCACGAAATGTCTGACTACCATCACTGGGTAAGACTTATATTCATGGTATTCATAAAGTAGATCGACAAAACCAACAAAAATACAAGGGGATACATACCAAATGAGTACCTGAAAAAGTATAGAACAAATTTACTGCCGATAATTCAACTTAATCACCAATCCTACAATAATTTGCATCTATTACTATATTACAAAAGATAGACATATATTATAGACTAATAGACTAATTTAGGTTACACGGAGGCTCCCATACCAGGCCATGAGAATGCAACTTTGGTAATGGGTTAACACAACTCGGGTATTACTAAGTTAATGTGTGTCAAGGGAAAGTAAACTCACCACCGTTGACCCACAGCTACAATGGAGTGGTACAAGATCCATATGGTAAGCATGACAGGGATGTTTGCATATCCTAGCATCATAACTAGACCTGATAGAGCTAGTCCTGTATAAGCTACATAATCTAGCAGAATATCTATATTATCTTCATAGTTGAACAACCATAGCAAGGTTGGCGCATTTGTAAACTTGTCCCATGCTGAGTCTTTGACATGTTTCTTGATGGCATTCAGGTACTTGTCAGCTGGCAGGAGACCATTTTTGCCAATAAGCGCTCTGTTCTGATGCAGGGCAACAAGAAAGGCTATAACTGTAAAGAAAAATAAACTTAATTATCACATTCAAAGGATCAACACAATATATATCAGGAAAATTAAGGATTATTTACTATGTAGACTCATTTAATGGTCCAGCTATAGCTATAAGTGATTTTATTTTCAGCATTTTTTCATAGTTGGATAAGCTGGTTAATTATTTATCATTATAAAGTATGTATAAACCAATATTGAACTATTGAGATGATCAGACTAATATTAACATTATTAAACCATATAGGTCAACATGTTAATTAACACAGATCATAATACTTAACATTAGTAGACCTGTAATACTAACTAACTTTAAATCCTCCCTACCCCTTGGCCAAGCTGTAGTCTGGGTTCTTCATTTATTCAAGGTTATATAGATACCTCTCTACAGATCTTTTCACAAGTACTGTACAGGAACAGAGGGAAGGCTGATATTAGGCCCCATACATACCTCATTACCATACTGTATTACAAAGGGCCCCTTATAATCACCCCCATCTGTTGCATTATACACTCACAGGACCTGTGTCTTTCTGATAACAGATATATTCAAACATAAGCCAATTGTTCTAGGTTTATTAGGAGTTCTGACTAGCAGTGACAGTATATATTTATATAACCTGAAAGTTCCAACGGTACACAATGACTTCTTTATTCTATATAGGCTGTGCGCGACCCCCCGCCCCCCCCAACCTGGTGTATACTCATAATGGCCGAAGGATTTTAGGGGGATGGGGGGGAGGGCGGATATGGGGTGGGGACTGGGATGGTGGGGGGGAAGGGGGTGAGGGGTGTAGCAAGCCAGCGGATTATTCTGCTCGCCTCGACGATTAGGTATCGGCCGGCTGGGAGGGGCCGGGGGTGGGGGGTGGGTGGTCTGGCTCGGCTTCCTGAGGGAATATCACTTTTGCAAATTTTTTTTTGAACATTATGGATAGTATTTCTCACCCCCCCCCCCCCCCGGCCTAGCCATACATGACCATTACAAGCAGAGAGCTCTCTACTTGTAATGGTCATGGATGGCTACCCCCGACCCTGTATCAGTCAATCTGTGGCACCTGTGGTTTAAACTATAGACAGTTTGGCCCACAAACATATAGATATCTATATCTAGTACTACACACTGGCCCCAGGACATCCATCCCCTGAACTGAGTGCGCGTAGACCCAATGTCTGGTAAATTAACCGGCTTCGGTAAAGTTGCAAAACTCACAATACACGAACGCCAGGTATCGAAGGATGACAATTCGCGTCAACCAAAACGATCCGTTGGCGAGTTTGATGCAAGAGTTTGACGATTTCTTGTCGCTGCCGTTTTTCTCCACCATATTGTCTACCGGATTATCATCTTCATCGTGAGAGTCAAACTGGTTAACCCTTTTGCGAAGTCCCTCATTGTCAACGGTTTGGGACATTTTCTCCCCCGGTTTGGCCGTCATGTTGTTGTTGTTCTGTTCTGCTCGTCCTGCGCATGCTCATAACACGTCAGCGTTGTCATTCTCTAGCGTTACTTCGGAACCGGTCCGCCAGGTGTTTATCAGGCTGCACAACGAGGCTGGCTAATCGGGTGGGATTGTGGCAGCCTTTCAATCTGCAAAAGGCGCAGTCGTCGCAGTTATGTCCATGAGCGCTCGACTCCATAACATATTAGAGGACCCCGCCCGCCATACAATGCCTAATATACTTTAGGTATTGTATTATTATGGAATCGAGCACTCATGGATGCAACAACTGCGTCTTTTGCAGACGGAAAGAATATTATCATGATGGAGTCATAATATATTCGAGGACCCCGACTATATATCATGCATACGCGGGCGGGGTCCTCGAATATATATAATAATAAACTTTATTGTACCAAAAGGCCTCAGGCCCACAGTACAACATGAAAGATATAGACAATCGGTCATACATTACTGTTGACCAAATATTCCGTTTGACGTTTAAATGCCGAATACACAAAGGCAGCAAAGTAGTTAAATTTATATCATTTGACATAATCTGTAAAAATATATGTTATGGAGTCGAGCGCTCATGGTCGCATCGAAGATGACCTGTGGATGGGGGGTGGGAGGGGGGGGGGGGCGGGGGGTGGAGGCGCAAGGAGTATTTCCGTTCCTCGGGAATAGGGTTTCCATTTCACCGTGAACTGGGAATGGAGTATTAGCCGAACGCCGTGATCAAGGATTTTTATTAATCGTGAACTGGGAATTTTAATATTGAATATCCGTAAATCGAGAAATCGCTAATTTATATCATGTGTCCGCCGGTTGTATGTATACTGGGAGTTATCTTTTTTAATTCATCGTGACCTGGGAATAAAGAAATTTATTCTTCGTGATCTGGGAACATGCCCCCCCCCCCTTGCCCCCCCCCCCCCACGATGGCTAGATCTTGGACACCTATTTTTTAAAATGCAGTTTTCGTCTAACCAGTGCCCGTCGTGGTGGACCATTCCCTCTCGCACGAAACTTGGAGGAGGCGCACTATTATGCAAATCTGGGGGGGGGGGGGGGGGGGGGTCTAAAACGTTTATAGAGCGGGTAAAAAAAAAAAACGAGCGGATTTTGACGGTAAAACGCCCCGACCGACCGAATTTTGATTGTAAAACGACGGTCTTCCCAAGAATCCGAATCGCCGCCGAAAGCCTTCATGTCACTGTTGCTAGCCTCCTTTGAATTCTATTGGCTATGTCGCTATGTGTTATATGTCGCATGTCTATTTTAAGGCAGCCGCAATGTCGCGTTGTCGATTTTGAAAATCGCCGTGTCGCCGTGTCGCAAAACGCCCTCTGGGGCCCTCCACTTGGATTTTGCGCGCAATCTTTCCTTTGCAGTTTGACCTCTTTATTTTTGGCGGGAAAGAGCTCGATATGCAATTTAGGAAACGTTGTTATCGTGAACATGCGTCGTTTTGTCGCACCTCTCTCCGTCTCCGTCATAACCCCTCTCCTTCTCAGCCTCCGCATGCCACAGATGGGCACTACATTATTGTAGATTTCTGCTTCGGGGATTGAGAGAAAGTGAGAGAAAAAAGGGGTCATTTAGTCGGCACACATGTAGGCCTATATACCTAACTATATGTAGGATCTCTCCCCGTCCCCTTAAGTCTCGCCAATCATTTCCCAATTTCCTCAATCGAAATCAGATTGGAGAATAATTGGTGCAACTGGTGCACCGCAATGCGCCAAGTAATGACAACCTTGGGGGGGGGGGACATAATACATTGCTGCGTTTGGGGTGGGGGGGGGGGGGGGTGCGCAGTAAAGCACCTTCCTTTTTTCACCGCCAAAATCCGCTTGGTCGGTGTCTTACCGCCGATAGCCGATCGGAAGGGTTTTAATTTCGCGGCAACCCGCTCTATAAACGCAAATTTTCAGAGACCCCCCCCCCCCCCCACATGACCCGTTCGGGCCTCTATGATTAAAAATATGTTAATTAAAGCACTTTGGTCCTATTCATGACCGCCGTTTAGGCTACGCCATTAGACTTAGCGGTACGTAGAATATCTGTCGAGCCATTATTCAAAATGCGTAAGTATAGTCACACAAGAGGTGAATTTTCTGAATTAAGTAAGTGCTAAAATTATATTGAAGAGGATTTCTTAATAATGAGCACCTCCACAACGAGCTGGTGAATTAAGCTAAGACGAAAATGCATTTTTCGTGCGTAAGTTTACGCGGCGATTATGAATGGCGCCCCTGGGGCCATGCCATTGTTTAGTTGGTGGGTGCGAGGCAGAGAGAGACATGGGTAGGAAAGGAAGGGGTGGCGGGTGGTAGTGGGGGGGGGGGGGGGGCAGGGGTAATATCAGCAAACAGCGAAACATTTTCCATTTTTATTTATTATCTTCTGTGTCATGTGCCCAGATTAAGGATGGTATCAGTAATCATAACGCGCCTCCTACAAGATCTGCACCATAGCGACGTTTCCTTGTCTCCAAGCCCATTGCTTACAAGCTCAAGTAGGGGAGTAACGTTAGATCTGGTATCCCCTATCCCGTACAATCATGAATGGAGGTGAATATACGATCGAGGCACGCTGATTTATAGGACTCATTATATCGTGATATAAATCACACAACAAGGGGCGACACCAGTCTCGTAGTCCTGCGTCATAATGTCAAAAGGAATATATTTATCATCGGTTTATTTTTCATACAAAGCAAAAATTATCACATAGATATAGTATTGGACATGATGGACCCTGTAAACTGAGATCACCTGATGGAGAAGTGGGACAAATGTGTGTGTGTGTGTGTGTGTGAAAGGAGTATGTGGGAAGGCCCGGGGGGAGGGGGTTGGGGGGGGGGGGGGTGGGTACAGCGATTGATCATGTCCCTTGCCCACTGCATCTATGAATTTGGTAACGCCTCAGTCCTGCATTAAAGTATGCATGCAGCCATCCCTATCAAAAGTCAACATTAATTCCCAACGAATTGCAATTGCTTGGGGAATTATAGGCTACGACTATTCGTACCGTTTCGAATCTCAATATTTCTAAAATAAAAGTTGGTAATGACCGCATGCATAACCAGGGTCGTTATGTAATATCTCAAATTCTTCAATTTACTTTGCGATAAGGAATTTCAGATTGTCTAGTAGACATGATTTGGACGCACGTAAAGTGATTTAGCAATGTATACATTATCAACTATTGTGCTTTTAAATGGCCAAACGCGTCAACAGTGCCCACAGTTTGATGACGTAGTACACAATGTCCACAGTTTGATGACGTAGTACACAATTACCACAGTTTGATGACGTAGTACACAAGGACGCCATTTTTGTTCGCACCGCCATGTACCAGTCTGACAGAAAATGTTTCTAATAAAAGCATCCCCTTTTTGGTTCTTGTACACCACTGTCTTCATGCAATAAATACCTTAATACGATATTTCCGTTTCGAAAGATATAAAGTGTTTCTGATGGAAGTCTATGAAGTGCCAACTAAACATTTTACTGACGAGTAGCTGATAATTGGAATGCCGCTGGAAATTGCCAAAGGGTCTATAGCACGTAGCCCAGGGCTGTGACAAACTCTGTGCCGTCTCTGTGCCGTCTCTGTGCCGTCTTTGTGAACCGTCTCTGTGCCGTTTCTGTGCCGTCTCTGTGTACCGCCTCTGTGCCGTCTCTGTGCCGTCTCTGTGCCGTCTCTTTGCCGTCTGTGTGCCATCTTTGTGCCCTCTCTGTGCCGTCTCTGTGCCGTCTCTGTGCCGTATCTTTGCCGTCTCTGTGCCATCTCTTTGCCGTCTCTGTGCCGTATCTGTGCCGTGTTTGTGCCGTCTTTGTGCAGTCTCTGTGCCGTCTCTGTGCCGTCTCTGTGTCGTCTTTGTGCCGTGTCTGTGCCGTCTATGTGCAGTCTCTGTGCCGTCTCTGCGCCGTCTCTGTGCCGTCTCTGTGGCTGCGCGGTGCCGTCCCTGTACCATCTCTTTGCCGTCTCTGTGCCGTCTCTGTGCCGTCTTTGTACCGTCTCTGTGCCGTCTCTTTGCCGTCTCTGGGCCGTCTCTTTGTATCGTCTCTGTGGCGGCGCGGTGCCGTCCCTGTACCACCTCTTTGCCGTTTCTGGGCCGTCTCTGTGCCGTCTCTGTGCCGTCCCTGTGCCGTCTCTGTGCCGTCTCTGTACCATATCTTGGCCGTCTCTGGGCCGTCCCTGTACCATCTCTTTGCCGTCTCTGGGCCGTCTCTTTGTACCGTCTCTGTGGCGGCGCGGTGCCGCGGCGGTGCCGGGGGCGTCGTGCCCATCGGAAACCTTCCTTTTGGGACAGGGCCCTGGACCTGTTCTGTTTCTCGGCCGCCAGTTTGCGCGCCGTATGACATTTCAGCGAATCAGAAAAAAACAAACATCGCAATTAAGCCCCACACGCATGAGCGGTAACCATGGCGACTGCAGTGAAAGATGAAAAAATGTGTTGCGTCCGGCTAAAATCTCGAAAAAGTAGTTGTCCTGATAAGAAAACAGCCGCCAGCTCTATAGCAAGTCTCACCGATTACAAGGTTGTGACTTGGTGTGTGACGGCATTGCTGATGATCTCCATAGCGATTGGACATTTCCAATTAGATATTCCCATTGAGGCGGATCCCGGATTATGCCTGCAGGGGATGAGAAGTGTGAGAGGACGAGGTGCAGTCAGGGAGAACTTTTCTCGCTGGCAATCAGATAGACAAACTTTGCCAAGTTTCCACGAGGGACGAGACTACTCATGATGTATTAGATTAGGAATGAGTTGTAGGTCATTATTGGGATCGAAGAACTTCGAAGCGTAGCTGAGAAGTTGTGAGAACCCAATAAGGACCTACAATTCATTCCTTATCTGGCTTAATGTTTATTTCTATTGTTTCCTTCGAGGAGGCGGCGGTGGCATGGAGTATGTGAGCGAGGGGTCATTATTGTGACGGAACTATAATGACCCGCTCTGAGAAAATAAGGACCTCCTGCTCATGGTCCGCAGGTCCTTACCGGCAAAACACGACTCTGAGGAAACAATAGAAGTATGCATTAAATACATGTACTGAGTAACGCGGTCAGCACGCCCACCATGCTGCCACCCTACTCTATACTCTACCCCATTTGCCCTCTCCCCCTCCTCTCCGCCCTTCGATTTGCCCTTATATTGTGATGGGCGGGAGAGGAGGGGGGGGGGAAGGGGTGCATTTGCTCAGGCTTGTTACAATTGAAAAAATATGTCATTTTTCCAGGCTAATAGCTTCTTGTAACGGCAAATTAATAAAGTTTGAACGATATTGTTTTTTTCCTGTAGTCATGTAGCCGTATGGTTCTTGTCAATAGCTTTAATCTGCATTCGGGTTGTATGGCGAAAGGTGGTGTTGTCTCGGGTAATGCAAACACCATCTTTTGTGTTTTGTTATACATAAAGAGGCGCGGATGGCAGTCAGTACTGCGTTAGAGTTCGGGGAGTGCAATGATCACTTGTGTGACAAACACCTGAAGAATATCACAGCTTTGCCAACAGGCTTACATAACTATTCTGCCAATACCCGTGTGCAATGTACCTTGGACACATTCTTAAATAAAAATTAAAATTTGCCCACACGTGTCCAATGTCACGGAATGTTACCCGCTGCCGCATGTATACAAGGACCACACAAAACGGCCATTGTCGAAAAGTCATGCAAGTCATACCCCCCTCCCCTCCCCTCCCCCTGGGATTTCTAAATTCGTTAATCCGACATTTCGTTATCCGACACAAATTCGGGTGTAACCGAACGTGTCGGATTAACGGGTAATTTCATTTACCATTTAGAAAACATCCCCATCTATACCAAAAACTTCACCGTTTTAGACCCCACCGCTGACGAATAATGCATGTTTTATACCTGACCTTGCATCCCGTAAATATATGACTGCGTGACCCCCCCCCCCCCCCTTCCCCCCACCTGCCCCCCGTCGTGCAATCATTTCCCCATGCGCTGCAGGCTCTCGTGTGGCCAAGTTTCGTGTCCAGCTGGATATGATTGCTTCTAAATATAGCCCATGACGTCATTTTGGATTACTTGGATCATGTCTCGTTGGTAGGAATCACGAACCAGGGATAAAAGCGACGCCGATTGGGGTTTTCGTGAGTGAGGAACAACCCTATATGTGTCCAATATGCTGGCATCAGCCAGTAGTCTACACAGTGAGCCTCAATGTCGCTGCTTGTCCTGGCTTGCTCAGCCCCAAACTGATCAAACGCATTCGAATAACTCATACGTCACACACACGGCATAGCTTTCTATAGCCTGGTTCCGCGGCCCCAACTTCACTTGTATACTTGTACCAGCTTAGAGTTTCTGAGATTGGGGCTTGTACGAGCAAAAGACCGACGCATGAGCAAGCGACCGGCTATATTAGCAAGCGACTCGATTGGCTAAACCAGAAATATACGCGTTTGAATAATAAAATCAGACCTTCATCTCATGGAATGTGTTCTTAAACAGAATAATTTGGTGCCGCATGTGAGAACTATTTCCTCTCTCGGATATATCTTACCCGGTGATTATGACGTCGTTAATCAAACAGTAAGTAAATCTAGTTCGGAAAAGCGCGGATGAAGCGGCGACAGTTTAATTTGAATTTCATGTTTAAAGTTGCATGTAGAGTTCTTTCCCGCCAAAACTAAGCCCAGGCGAAATTTATATCAAAATTTGCAGAAAACTCGATTGTTCCATTCCATAAATTCAGAAACCTGATAAACCTCGCCGTTTCGGCTGTGGTGTGGAAACGTGTCTATCCCGCGACACCACAGCATTCTGTCGCGGCACTGCTACTTATAACAAAGCATCGCGAAGCACACAAACTGATGACGTTTACCACTGAAATGAAAATTTGTGGTAAATTGATATCACGGGCAAGGCTAAGAGACACTATTTGGCAGTCTGGCATGGGTGGAGTATAGACAAAACCAATCTTGAATGATTCAAGGACTGATTCTTATTTGTATTTTGACCTCTTTAGTTTTGGCGGGAAAGAGCTCCACATGCAACTTTAACTTCACCGTGCCTATCGATCACACTATCTGACAATGCCTATATTGTACCTGCTTGTAAATAAAAAAAAATTGTATTAATTCCGTAGTGACATTTATAACATTTGGGCGTGGAACCAGCCAGCCCAATTCTAGAAGACCCCAACTGGGGTTCTCGATTAGTGAAGTGCTGCCACCTTGTGGGGTCTCTTGGAGACAGCTGCTTGTCTATTGTCTTCCAAGGTCTCTCCCAACACCGGATGTTAGATAAGGGGCCTAGGCAGGGACTTGAACAAGTATGCGCGCCTGCTGCATATTTAATACCTCAGATCCATATTGACCCCTCAGATCCGGCAGCTCTAAAACTGTCGCTGTAGTGAGCATCCTCTCAATTGTTGGCCCCATCCCAAAAGTAAAATCACTCTTTAATTTTGCCCCCAGGCTCAACGATCTTACTCTGTGGACAACTAAAACCAAACTGCCCGTTTATTTAGTTTCGGTCTACATTTCTAGTTTCTACATCCCTACCATGCACATTAGTTTCATAGCAACCAACTCAATCATCCCACCACCCCAGCTTGAACCCACCACCCCAGCTTGAACCCCCCTGCCCCGCCCCGCCCCCCCACAACAGTATGCCTACACTGGCACCGCGGTCGCTGTCACAGCTCGCGACAGTGAAGAGCCTCATTGTAATGTTTTGATGATAAGAAGATTAGCGAGCCGCGCTGTGTTGACATCTTGATAAACCAAGTGACGAGTCACCGGCCACACATCAGTGAAGTCGACCAGCTGTTCTTAATAGTTAATAGCTCTCGTAGGGTCCTATGTTCAAGATTAGCATGTTTTTTGCAATTTTTTGCAGACAAAGTAACTAACAAGATTGCGTCACCCGTAGGGTGAGATGACGTAAAATGTAAAATCCAGATTATGTTTCGGTCCATTACAATGACCTTGCTCTTAACAGTTGACTTGACTGTGACTTTGACCTGTGACCTACAGACGCCGTTAACGTCGGTTACCGGAGATTTTACTTCGTAATAAAAACGATTACTCCCGAACAACAGGATTGCACATGCCTGCACAGCCCAATGTGTACGCAAGTGCGTACGGGGCAGGGTTCCCATGGGTAAGGGAAAACAGGGAAAATTATGAAAAAAAATCCCTGCAGGTAAAAATCAGAGAATTTTATTTTCAAGACAAAATCAGGGAATTTTATTTTCAAGACAAAGTCAGGAAATATGTAAATGGTTATTAATATATGTATGTATGACATATAAGTCCTCTTGCCATCATTTATGAAGTTCACGGTCTAGGACCCACAGCAGTGAGACATGACTTATATGCTATGAACATTTCCAATTCGCTTTTGAAAATTTCAAATGCAGTTTTGATATAATTTACTACTGGTGGTTTCACATCCACCAAAAATATAGTTGTCAGATTTAGCAAATTTTTTTTTTATTTCCAATTTTTTACGTAAAATACACACGGTTAATAACAATATCAGTCAAAACTGTAAGGCATTAATTTTTGATTCAACATATCTGAGCCATTTTTTTGGAGTTTCGTTAATTTATATATTTCGCCGCAGGTAGTATATAATATTTAGCAGGCAGTTATAATTTTAGATGACGCAAAAGACGAGTAAAAGAGTGTTGTTTTTTGTCTAGCGAGGCTGTAGGTAGATCTAATCCGCTCGCCCGGCGTTTTGCGGCCAAAATCCGCTCGGAAGGGGTATTCATACGCGGCAACCCGCTCTATGAACGCACATTTTTCCGCGAAGCCGGGAAAAATCAAGGAATTTGTCTTGCGTTTCCTGTGGGAACCCTGGCGTGGGTACGGCTAGCTACGCCCCAAAACGATGTGGTATAGCGTTTGTTCAATATACGTTTGCAATTAATCGCACAGCATTTAATTATCATCTTTTTAAACATGTTATCTCAAACTACCCTATTTTGCCCGGTTGAAACATGATGTTCATTATCAAAAGTCGCTCATTGATAGAAAGCATGAATTTGACATTCTCATAACATGTCCCACACGGTGGAGCTCTGTACGACCCGTTACCACACGTCCGCATCATAGCCTCCTAGCCTCCTAATGGGAAGTGGCGGAGAGAGAGGATGAAAAAAGTTCCATACCGCACTATCACTCAATTTTTAACCAGAAAGATGTACCCATGGGAAATTTACCACTCAGCAGTTTAAGTGGCAAAAAAATGGTTTGCATGTCATTTGCATACAATGTAGTTATTTTGGAATATATTCGAACTTACATTACATTATTTACAGGGTACATTTTTTGATAGAGGTGATTGTAAAGATGATGTTTTGGCCGCCTTTGTGCACTTCAATGCTAAATTTGTGCAATAAATTGGACTGAGTGACACACGCCCCAGTTGGAGGTGCCAGGGTTCGAACCCACGACCTGGTTTTCTGCAAGTCAAGCTGCTAACCAACTGAGCTAGGGGAGGTATCGTCTGAGGCCGTAGTGGGGGATTAATACGCCAAAAAAGTGTGGCCTTTAAGTTTATATCCTACCGCAGGCCCAAACAGGGGAGGTGATTGCCAGGGCAGGAACCATGAAGGGCTTGTCCGGCACAACAGACTGATGGTGATGAGATCGAAATGAAGATGTATGGGCCTAACGTAAAGACGTATCACTAGATAAAGGAAGGGGTGTAATTCTGGGGGGTCTTTTGTTTAAGCTGTTTTGTCACATTGATGGAATGAGGAAATATTTTGTGTCAAACAAATTGTATTTAAAATGTTTCGTTGACCAGACAGGGGAAGGGGTTGGGGGATTGGGGGTGTTCAGTCTTTGTCACAATTATGCTACGAAGAAATATTTTATGTTGTAATTTTTGTTGTAAAGTTTAAATGTTTCCTTGACCAATATAGTTCTGTCTTGTAATAATATCTCTATTTACATCCATTTGTGAATTTCTTAGGTGCTTTTAATGCTATTTCTACTTGCGAGAAAGTTGTATACATGTACATAGGAAATATTTTATGTGTGACGATTTTTTTTCATACAACATATACTTTTATGCATAATTTTAATATGCTTCATGATATAGCCATGCAGGTTTACCTATTAAAGTTTGTCGTTGTATACATGTTAATAGGAAATATTTAAATACATATCATTTGAGATCATATGAAAACAATATTACCAATCTGATTTAGCAGTGTTTGGTATTGCTGTAAGGTGCTCGATGTAGAGTGGACGATCAAAATATGTAGCCAAAAAATCATGTTAATATTCAGAATGGTGACCCTTGTTTATGCATCATTCGTATTACTATAGATTTCACCCATTTTCATAAAATACTACAACGGTTAGTTATTTTATTACATTTGTAAAGTTTTCGAACGATTACTTGTCTTAATTTGTCGTTAGCTTGTTTCGCAAATTTCTAACATCGTCACCCACTTCCCCTCAAAAGAAACAAGACTGATCACAATCTAATGATGTGTCCTTACGTAGATGATTCCGGAAGTGTAGGGATCGACGAAAATGCCGTCTAAAAACGCTGGATGAACCTTTCAGTATTCGGGTCGACTGACTTAAAATATGGTGCTTGGAAACTTAGTGTGGAAGGGTGCTGACAGCAGATCTATTATCAAGCCAAGGCAAAATGACCCCAGCCTCGTGTTTTACGTATCCTCCCCTACTGCCACCACTTCGTCCCTGTTTTTCCACCCCTTGACCCCCCATCCCGAAACTTACCTCCCTTGTTTTCCCCTCCAATGACCAACACTCTCCTAGATATAGCTTCACTCCCGCGAGTGACCTTCTCTCCTGGTACTACGTCACCCTGAACACCGAATGGACCTGCGGCCCCCCTGCCCCCCCCCCCCGACCCCCTCCCACCCTCCCACCCCCTCCCACCGCCGTTCTGGGGGCGTTGTGTGGGAGAGAAGCCACACCTCATTTCGGTCAAGTCGGACCGACAAAAGGCGCGGCTAAGAGGCCATCGTGTGATGGTGGAGGTTAGGGTGGGGGGCTGAGGGTGTGGCTGAGGGGGGTTGTGGAGGACGCAGACCTGGATATAATACGGGACGGCTGGAAAGGGAGGGTGGATCGGGCAGTGGGAGAGGACGGGTGGTGGTCCGGGCGACGTGGGGGTCACGTGAGGGGTGAGGCGGTGGCGGTGGGCGGGGTCAATCGGGAATGTGACAGACCAGGGAATAGGGTCATTGTATCAAGACGGGAACGGGCTACAAGGGAGCAACTTACTGGCGGACGGCCAGTGCATCAACCCGGAAGAAAATTACCGTTTGTCGGAGAAAGCCGGGACTATAAAGTGGTTAGCGACGGCATTCGCCGCATATAACGCCGCAACAGTGGTTCTTTCACACAAGGAGGAAGGGCTCGTTTGACCTTGAGGGGGGGAGGTTCAAGGTGAGTGATTGCCGTATGGTACAGCACGAAGGTGATAACCTCTATAGCAGCCCAATAGCCTGGTCACTTGGTCGGGAAGGGTGAGGCAGGCGGATGGTATGTAGGAGTGGGACAGAGAGTTAGACAGAGAGTTAGACAGGGAGTGAGGCAGGGAGTGCGGTGGGAGTGGGGTAGGAGATGATGTGGGGGTGGGTTCGGAGTGGGGTTGTAGAGTGATAAGAAGTGGGATGGGGACAGGATGGGAGTGGTGCGGGATTGGGATGGGAGTTGAGTGGGTGTGAGGTGGGGAATGGGGTGGAAGTGGGATGGGAATAGGGTGGGAGTCTGATGAGAGTAGGATGGGAGTGGTGTGGGATTGGGATGGGAGTGGTATGGGAGTGGGAAGGGGGTGGGATGGGAGTGGTATGGGAGTGGGAAGGGAGTGGGATGGGAGTGGGATGGGAGTGGTATGGGAGTGAGATGGGAGTGGGATGGGAGAGGGATGGAAGTGGGTGAGATTAGGGTATGGAGCGCTGTGAGATTACGGTATGGAGTTGGGTAGGAGTAGAGTGGGGTAGGGACGGTATGGAGTGGGGTGTTAGTGGGGTGTTAGTGGGGTATAATAAAAATTGAAATACCTCCAGCGCTCGTTTAGCGTAAGAATGTGGCTGGAGAGTCAAAAAAAATAAATATAATAAATAGTTGCGCTATATTTATTAAACTGAACTTTTAACTGTTAGTCTATATTTTTTCTAACCTGATATCATTTTTTATGATTCTAATTGTAATTGCGTCATACTCATTTACTTTTTACTTTCTTTTGATCATTTCTTCGGATCCGACTCGAAGTGAATGAGTTTTGTTGATGACTATTGGATTGGTTAAAGTTACTACATGTATTTCAACAACGAAATAAACATCCGGGACACAAAGCCTTGTGTACTGACGTCATCACACTGACGTCATCACACTGACGTCATCACACTGACGTAACCCGCGCGAATAAACTCTTCCGATAGAGGGCGCAACAACTTCGCACTTTCCGCATATACACCGACTGTAAAGCCTCCTTGCGGGAGAGTGTTATAGTGTTTATCGCTTTTCCAACAGAGAAGGCGCCTGACCACCTCTGATCTGACCGAACCCTCCCCGCCAAATTTGTTGACTTAGTAACTTTGAAGTGAACACGCGAATACGCTATTTTAATCCACAAATTATATTTGACGCCAATATTGTGTTGCACCGCAGGGAAACCTCACGCGGTGGGTAGTTGCCATAGAGAGACACGAGTCATTTAAGCTATTGTTACCCAAATGCCCGGATCTAACAGAATTACACCTCCAAGGGTACTGCTATCCCGGGATCAATATAAGGTCAAAGGTTGACGAGCAGGCAAAACAAATCAGACCACACGCACATTTTTTTTTCACCCGAAAGACTTAATTTCACGAGAACAAATGCGGGACATAAAAAAAATACCCCCGCAGCGACTATAATTTGTTATTATTGAATTTGTATCGGGTGCTCTCGGAGAGCCGCCATTTGTAATTTTCCGGGGAAATTGGCAACGTCCCCGGCGCATGCGCAGCTGATGCAACCCGATAAGGTCAAGTCGAATGCGACAGTACAAACACGTGGATGGGTCACGCGAGACGACGAAATCTCGAGAGAAATCCAAGGTGTCACATGAACTTCCGTTTGCAGGGGTTGCAACGGAGGACTGAGGCTAGGGTTTGTGAATGCGGGGTACGTGGCAAGGGTTGAGGTTTGGTGGCTAGAGATGGGGGCGTCGTGGGTGTGAGGGTGGCGGCATGGCGGTAAATGGAAACTTGCAGGCCTGTGAATTACAGATAGAGGTAAGGTAGCCAGCCCTCAGGGAGGGAGGGTCGCGGCCGAGGGTTTGGGTGGGTGGAGAGGGAGGGGAGGGTGGAGGGATGGGGTGGATGTGTAGAGTACTCCCCGGCGTCTGTCACTCCCCCCCCCCCACACCGCTGTGAGAATAACGGTAAGAGGCATGGGTTCGTGACTGGCTTGGTAGATGGCGCGACTGCCGCCCACGGGGTAACAAGATCTTTTGCAGACTGCAGTCCAGCTATATTAGGACTCTTTCAGGAGTCCTTGTCGGGACGTCAGGAAGCGCTGCCCCATGCACCAACTCCCAATTTGCACGGTCAATTATACTATGTATTCGTATTTTATTAACCCCGTCAATTAACCTATTCTTAGTGTATGGGAAGACACATTTACACAAATAATCCGCGGGTAACTAAACTAGTATCCCTCTCCCCATGCAGGTGGCGTAGTACATGTCACAATCTACAAACCAAAACTGGTGGATTTTTTACCCCCAAATTGTCGCAAGAAACAGCCAGGTTATGCCACTCGCACTATTTCATCAATACAATAGTAAAGTCGATAGGGACGGAGTGGGCGAACGTTGGCGGAGGATGGGGTGGTGTGTTCAAGGCTTGAATACACCACCCCATAATCTCATAATAAATCCCCAGGCTTGTACAACCTGCTTGAACTAGCGTAAAGATTTATTTATACAACCAGCTTTACCTTCAATGGTAAGTGTCCCCCCGCGTCCACCTAGCGAATCCGCCCCCGGATAGCCGTTATAATACATCCATTGATATATACTAATTGTAGTGGTGTCGCCACACTGTTGAATGGAACACAATTTTCTAACACCCACCCCCCCCCCCACCCCGACCCTTCTCCCCACCAGGACCCGAGAGAGTCACAGACAGACAGAACGAGTGTTCTGATGGGCTGCTTATCTTTGGCCAGTCAGGCAGCGGTGTCACAATGGCGATCATTGAAGCATGGTATGTGGTTGTTCCTGGTTGTAACGAAAGGACTCACCCAACTGACCGATTTAGTCCCATATGACTAAGGTAACGAACGGGAGTAAGTTAATGGTCGGAATGTATGGTTGTTTTTCAATTCATCCAGTATAGCGCGCCCTGGAGGAGCATTGGCGGCGGAACAGATTATATATGGGGAGGGGGGGGGGGGGGGTGGGGGGCACGTTCCGTAAATTCCCTTGTAAATTATTGCGGTTCCGCCGCCTATAAGGAGGAGACCAGGGGACTTGACCTCGCCCCCCGCCTCTCACAGCATTGAGTCTCGTTTTTAAAAATGCAAATTGTGCTCCATTTTAGGGGCGGCGGGGTGGGGGGGGACCCCCTCGGACTCGCGAATCCCCAGTATTATGGAGAGGAATATCAAATCTCAAAGATTGTGACATTTTATAGCTGGGGGCGAAAAAAACCCGCCTTAATGATGATTGTCGACGAATTCGCAGACCGTTATAACGGATCGCGGTAAATAGCGAAAGGGTCTTTGCGTTGAACCAGGAATTGTACGGATAACGATCCTCAAAAATTGCCAACAGCTAATCGCAAGAATTCCTGGATGCCAATCGCCGAGATCGGAAAGGTATCCCCACCCCCTCATTTTAGTCAAGATTTTAGTGGACCCCCCTGTTATATTGAGGCCCCTCTATTTGCATAAGTACCCAGTTCCATGATTGGAAGTAGTTTTGGTCGAATAACTAATATCTGAATTAATATTTTATCACGTGGTCCATCGTTCATGTATTATTAGTTTATAATGCGTAGCATTTGCGCACATTTCACTTTCACGCATACCCTTTTCGCATCTACCATATCATCATAATAGTATGAACTATTTTATATCGCTATGTATGTGTGTATGTTTTGACTCGACTGATCAGCCATCTACTGTCAGCTTGGTGTAACCTGCACTCATTGCGAATAATGACTCAATCGTGCAAAGTAAAGGGTTTTACTGGACCACGTTTCGAATGCCGCAAGTCGTCCCTCATTTCGCAATAACGTACCGACTTTTTCAAGATTTACAGGGATTTTCCACCCATGACGAATCTTTCCCAGACCACCGATGGAATACCCCCCCCCCCACGCCCTCCGCCCATACCTTATGTTGAATACCAATGCGACAGCTTACCTAAAAGACTTAGTCGTGTGCCACGTGTGGCAATCGATTGTCAGCTTTTTTCTCTGTCTTGAGCCGTATTTCCTTATTTTTACGCAATGATAGCTTTCCCTTTGACTCTATTCTTCCATTAATTGCTTCCCCTAGCGAAGCCTATTACCTGTTTTTCCCTTTTAAAAACGTGCCTTATTGGGAGGCTGGGGCTCGACCGCTTTATCAGGGATTGCACCGCTGGAACCTGTCTCCTCCGTTCCAGACGGGTAAGTTAGCCCGCGCCGCCTGGTGACAGACATCACCATGCGGACGACCACGTCCAAGTCCGGCGTCTGAAATTGTCTCCATCAATGCCATCGTTAGCCGTCAGCTACAGACCGAATGCTCCTGGTGGTCGCTATAAGTAGGGTACCTTAAAAGTTGTTAGACTACTGTTCCAAATATATATATATATATATATAGGTCGCTGTTGCCAAAGGCAACGCGTGGTCGTTGTCCGATCCGGAAGCCGCGTCTCGCCATGCCATGCCATGTGTCTAGTTATCCAGACACACCCCTCATCTACCGCCCCCAACGATACCCCCCTCAACCCCACGCCCCTCTCATCCCCGCCCCCCTATCCCTAAACTGCTCACAAGATTGGAAAAAGAGCTAAGTGCCATGGAATCAAATATACGTGAAGCGGTGACCAGTTTAAAAGCGTCTAATACGAATCTTGAGGAACATCTTGACAAAATGGTTTTCATGTTAGAGCCACGAAATGCCCAGTTAAGAAACGAACTTGAAAACCTAAACGGCCCAAACGACTTTCCCACACGAAATGCAACTTTTGGGAAAAATAAATAGGGCATTTGTTTGCTATAGTGTGTTTTCGAATGCCCAACAGGTCTTTGCCGTAAGTCTTTATCCGTATGTTAATCCTCTGTGCTCTTTAGGTTTTCTGCTTTAAAGGAATCCAGCACAACCATCGCCGAGTTAACAACGGTCTGATTGAAACGATTGCCTTTTAAAGGATTGAAAACTGATTTAAATGGTAATTTAACTGAAGAAGAATTTTTTTCGCTTTTTCAAGGCTGTGCCCTATTACTTGATATCTGAAATTCACAGTTTCAATATAGACGTTTGCATCGCATTTTTGCAACAAATAAAACTTGTATGCAGGGGGATTACGAGATCACGATTTATGCTACTTTTGTTATGAAGAGATTTACACAGTATTACATTTATTCGTTGAACTTAAAGCGGTTAAAGGATTCTGGGAACTTATATGAAACTGGATTGAAGAAACGTTTCCAAAAACGTCTGATTTATAACCCAAAACTAATATAGTTCGGAGATGAAGAACGCATTATTGACTTGTTAATAGCAAAGGAACATTTATATTTCGAATGTAAATGTATTTTCCCCTCAGTATTCCACTTTTTTTTTCGCTACAGAAAACATGTTGCTTTAGAAGAAATAACAGAAACAATTCCAATATAGTTAATTACGGAACAAAGAAGGTATCGTGCTTTCATGTAGATGAGTTATGTTGGTATGTTGTGTCGATCCTAAATGGCTTTTCGCCGCTAAGTTTTCAGGCTCATGTTATTTTAGTAACTCTGTTGTAAATGGTCGACACCCGTTTTACTGTTAAGATTGTCAATTTACTTTGTACCTGTTTATTCCGTGTTAGAAAAGCCAATTTAAAATAGAATGCTCCAAAAAAAAAAAAAAAAAAATATATATATATATATTGTAAATGCTAAAAATGCATATCGTAAATATATGAATATATATTTACATGACTAAATCGTTAACACAAAGGTGGCAGGTTAATGGTTTCTGTTGGGCAAAGTTTGTAACCCTGTCGCGGTCATGGGACCGATGCTAATCGGAAAAGCCACGAGGGACAGTAGGCGGGGTTGTCCCTGCCCTGGTGTCAGGTGGCCCTGGGACCAACATAGGGTCTAATCGGCAGCCACTCGCATCATAATGACCGATGCAAAGATAATATTTGTCTGGCCACCCTGATATAAAGGCGATACCCGAAAAAAACGAGACCGAACACAACCTTATTAAGCTGTCGGGAGGTAAGTGAATAGGCTGAAAAGTTGGCTGTCAGCATCCACTAGAGATGAGAGCAATGATAGGGGTGTCTGGGCATAGCTGCCGGATCCAGCAGAGTACGTCTAGTAGGTAATTCCCACCAAGTGGACTAGCGGGTGAGTGTGGGGTTGAGGTTGGGGGCTGGGGTTGATAGGTAGGGTGGTGTGCTTCCCGCTGGGGCTGGGTATATAGCAAGGACATCCCCAAGGACGACTTAATCCACCTCCACCACCCCACCCCCCACGCACCCACCTTCTCAATCACCGCCGCGTCCAATCAAGCCTCCTTCCTCACAGGACAGCTGCTGAGAAATGGACCTGTCGCCAAGGTGAGGGGTTTGGCGGCTGGGCTGCCATGATTCTTACCGGTCTCCCGGAAGTCGCCAAGCGCCGATACCGGAAGCGGAACAGAGGCAATCCCGGTAGTTATGGTTAGCACTCAGCCTCCACGGGCGTCACCTCTGCTGCGATTATTGGCTGGCTTCGTGGATTGCCGGCTGGCTGGCTGGCTGGCTGGATGGCTGGCTGGCTGAATGACTGGCTGGCTGGCTGGCTGGCTGGCTGGATCGGATGGCGGCTGTACAGACCGTAAACCACTTAACCATAACCTGGCTGCAACTCTGACCAGGTCGCTGGCGACTGGCAATTAGACGAGACTCACGCAATCAGAATGTTGGGTTCATTCAGTGACGTGATGGCTGGTGCTTTGGCAAGGGTAGAGAGCGGTATTTTACATTTAAGAATGCCCCCTTTCCATTAACATGGTGATGAAGCCTTATTATGCATAAACACATGGCCATTTATTACCGTCCCGTTCTCTAATGTCTCGTCACGTGGGTGCGTTGTGAGTTTGCTTCCCTCTGGTGAGCGATAATGCAGGTGATAGTCAGGATTTTTTTCTTCTGTCTGCAAGTCTCTATTCTTCTCCCTTGCACGACCGCCCCCACCCCACTCCCCACCCCCTTCCCTTCTCTTCTTTTCCCGCAAGCCAATGTCGGAGAACCAGGACAGTGTCGCTAGCTTTTGCCTGATGGGAAGCACTTACCCCGTCCTCATTATATAATAGCGATGTTTTTCTTTGCCCTGTCCAGACGAATGGGGCGACGGAAGTCGCTACAGGGCTCATGTTCTACGTCACTATAAGAGGCCGAAGCTGAGTAACGGTGGCAGCTGACGAAGGGCAACCAAAGGTCGGCGTCGATACAAAGGTGACCCGGGAGAACCGTATAAGGTTTCATTCCATCTTATTCTAATGAGGACTGGTCCCACGCGGGATGTATATTCAAATAGGACGTATATCACCGCGGAACAGCTGAGGCACATTCATCTTCTGACCGACAACGGGGACATTGGCATTGACTTGTATCTACCTTTATGCCAGAATATTGCACCCGATCCGCCACTATTTCACCTCTTACTCCTGTTGGCAGCGGTGCAGCATATATCGCGACCATGTAAAATATATTTTCTATTATTAGCTTATTTTATAATAAACAAGATTGACTTTATAGTTTGACCAATATTTTCTTTATTATACTTTGATATATTTGTTTGCAATTGTATTTATTGCCTCACAACGACTTTGTGTGCAGAAGATGCACATGGAAAAATACAAAGAAAACATCACCAGAGAAACAATTAAATAGGCGCTGATGAAGATGTTGGCTTGATACAAAGGTATTGGGGCATCGTGACTATTGACAAAAGTGACTATAGACAGTGGACCATAATGATATTTTGACAATACTGATTATAGTCGGAGGGTGAGTTCACTCCATCCTTGCTCCTCCATAATGGCGTGTGTCCGGCAGGCCTACCATAGTCCGAGTGAGTGCCGCTCCAGCGTTCGACTCACTCCTGGGGTGCGTTACTTCTCTGTAGTCGGCTTCCCTCGATGCATTCTTCGCCCGACACGGCCCCGCTGGGCAACGCGATAGAACAAAATGCGCAGCGCATTTCTACAAATCAGTCCCGGGACCCAACCCAGGCGTAGTTACACATGGTATCAGGGAACAAAGGAATTATATAGCTCTCAGTTATTATTTTTTTGCAAAACGGTACACTGCGTGATAAATAAACAAGGCTGGTTATTTGTATGTTATATTATTGAAACATTGTTTTGCAAGAAATTATGCCTAACTTGGCTATTTTTTTTAGCAATCTTGACATTTGCACCCAAGCCGACAACAACGGTTTGAGCGGAGGAACGAAGCTCTCCCTAGCGAATGAGAGCTTGCTATATTGTCCATACATGGGTTTCTGTGTTTTGCGGTACATAAATGCGTCATGCTAGATGTAATGAGCTTCGTTGTGGGGTCAAACAGGACCAGATAAGCATAATAAAACTACACTCCGTTATTCATAGTTTCTTGAAGACAAACAATAAAAATCACAGGCCAAATAATGTCACCATTGGTTGATTTATCCAGAGGAGTATTACATTTATATCCCATGTCAACCTATTTATCGTCAAATTGAGAGCCGGCAGCGTCCGCTGGGCGACATACGTCTCAAAGATCAACATCAAAGACTATACCCTTTTATGTCACATGACCACTTATGGCCGAGCTGGCTGTCAGTAGGTCACGCAGTGAATTAGGTTTGAGCAGGGATCAGATCAGATAAAAGTCAAGTCACGGATGTGAAGGTCGGGTCAGGGACTTGAAGGTCGGCGGGGCATGTTGAGCAATGTGTTAAGATTATAAAAACGAAGTTAATTTCTGGGGTCATAGCATCAAGTTGACATCCCATGATCTGTGTGCGTAACACTTGAGATTCGTTATACCCAGAGGCCTTTTGATGCGTCTCCCCAGTGCGGTACACGGGCCGACGCTACACCACAGGGACTAATAGATATGACACCTAAATGCTAGGATTCTGTTTGATGCTCCCGCGGGAATACGCATCACAGAAACTTTTCATGGTGGGGGACAGATATACCAGTCATGCAGCGTTCTATTGTGGGATGTCGGTACAGGACATACTAATAACGAAAACATCGGAGAATACATCGCGGTACAGCGAACGAACTTGACCACCAGGGAGCAGCACAATTCAGGCACTAATTGCTTTGAAGTCGCTTGGAATTGACCATACGGATCTGTAGGTAGGATCTGTATTTGTGGTCCTAGATTGTTTGCCGGGCATCCCGATGAGATCTATATGGCACAAAAAACCCAAAATCAGATCCAATTGTGCCCATGCACCTCCTACCTCCTCAGGATAGCCCCACCCCCCCACCTCCGCGTTTCCGATGCACGGTAAACGGGCGATCTTTTATAGCGAGCGCAAGCGAGCTCTTAAGGTAACATTCATGCATATTCAATGTCCATTTCAAGCATAGGCTTAGGACTTTCATTTCGCGTAACAACCCCCATGAGACGTTTTCGGATTCGGAGTAAATATCAGCTGTACATAAATATATTCAAGCAAAGAGAGGTTGAAACCTATTATGTCATGTCTTTAATAATTAAATCAGCTGCCCCACAAAATTAAAGAATCAATTATTCAATGTTAACATTGGATGTAGGCCTCTACTTCAAATTAAAGTTTATTTAGTATAAGCGACGGGCTAAATGTCTGTTGCCATGCAGAGTGCTCTTGGTGACCGCCCATCGGCTGCATGGTGAGTAGTTGTAACGTCAAAATGTTATGAACATGACGTCAAAATGGGAGTTCCTGACATATGCCACAACCATGGGCATAGTTAACGTCATCCCGCCAAAGATATTCTTCATGGCAAGCCGAAGTGAGATTAATTTTGAATATTATTCTAGATGTATCGCTTTCGGAATATCTGAATTAATAAATATACGCTCGCATTTTTTAGGTAGCACCTATCCATATTATCTAGACCATACTATTGGCCTATCCCGGTCAGGTTTAACGCACGGAATAGTTTTCGAAATTGGGGTTCCAATTTAGTTGGGTTGAGCCCTCCGACTGAGCGAAGGGCTGGGTGGGTTGGGGTGCGGTTTGGTGGAGTGGAGTTCACATCTAAAATTAAGTAGCGTTTTTATTAAAACCGGGCCTCTACGCTCACAAAACTAGAACGTGCTTCGTCAGTAAACCTCCGAAAACAACATGAAAGAATCTCTATGAAAAAAACCTTACTGCCAGAAGTGATGGCTGTCTTGTTCATCAGAGACTGTTTTGTCCAGAAAACTTATTCGACCATGCCGTCACAACCTGTTCCCCCGTTTCCCTCCCATCCACCCGATTCATCGATCTCATCATGCGATGTTTTTTGTATCGGGGTACAGTGACCCTAACCTTTCAATCTTCATCTACGTACTGTATCCACCCCTCTCCCCTCCTCTCCACCCTACCCACCCCTCCCCACCCCACCCATTCCCTGTCTCTTTCACATTCACAACTTTATGCTCTATCCCTCTAAAGCCATTCATCTTTGTACAGTGTCCTCCTGCTCCACTGCCCCCCCACCCCACCAAGCTCACGCGTCCACCCCTTCCCCTTCTCCTCTTCTTCCGCATCCCTCCCCTGATGCATCCTCACCCCCAAGCCACCCCCCTTCCGTTTCAGACATCTCCTCCTCCTCCTCCTCCTCCCCTCATCATCCTCCAGGTCCCTCCCGCCACCACTCTCTCCCCTCCACCCCAAACCCCCTCACCCTCTATCCCCACCTTCCTCTCCCTCTCCGCTCCTACTCCCACCCATCCATTTACCCCGACCCCACCCAACCCCTCCTTACCCCAACTGCCCCCCAACCTGTCCCCTCCCCTGCACCTAGTCAATGAAGAACGGCCGGTGGATAAATCAGAATGTAAATCAGTTGAAAGTGGCGCTCGCTAGGTGGCGACAGGAGTCGTTAGGGAAGCAGACACGCCGTAAATGGGAAAAGAACGCCATTATGGCTGGGCGCCGTGGGGCGGGTAGGGCCGGGGCGGGGTAGGGTGGGGCGGGGTAGGGCGGGGCGGGTAGGGCCGGGGCGGGGCGGGGCGAGGCGGACTGAGGCAAGGCTGAGGTTAAGCAGACCGCCGGGGCTCAGTGACGGACCCATTACTGCTACTCACCCCCCGACACCGGTTCGTGCATGCGTGTGTGTATGCGGGGTGTGGGGGAGGGGGGGGGGGGGGTTGGTGGTGGCCCAACCGGGATGGGACGTCTGTGCTGGTATACCCGACCATCACCATCCAAATCCAACATTACCATCCAAATCCACCATCACCATCCAAATCCACCATCACCATCCAAATCCACCATCACCATCCGAATCCACCATCAGCATCCAAATCCACCATCACCATCCAAATCCACCATCACCATCCAAATCCACCACCACCGTCCAAATCCACCATCACCATCCAAATCCACCATCACCATCCAAATCCACCATCACCATCCAAATCCACTATCACCATCCAAATCCATCACCACCATCCAAATCCACCATCACCATCCAAATCTACCATCACCATCCAAATCCACCATCACCATCCAAATCCACCATCACCATTCAAATCCACCATCACCATCCAAATCCACCATCACCATCCAAATCCACCATCACCATCCAAATCCACTATCACCATCCAAATCCACAATCACCATCCAAATCCACCATCACCATCCAAATCCACCATCACCATCCAAATCCACCATCACCATCCAAATCCACCATCACCATCCAAATCCATCACCACCGTCCAAATCCACCATCACCATCCAATTCCACCATCACCATCCAAATCCACCATCACCATCCAATTCCACCATCACCATCCAAATCCACCATCACCATCCAAATCCACCATCACCATCCAAATCCATAATCACCATCCAAATCCACCATCACCATCCAAATCTACCATCACCATCCAAATCCACCATCACCATCCAAGTCCACCATCACCATCCAAATCTATAATCACCATCCAAATCCACCATCACCATCCAAATCCATAATCACCATCCATATCCACCATCACCATCCAAATCCACCATCACCATCCAAGTCCACCATCCCCATCCAAATCTACCATCAAAATCCAAATCCACCATCACCATCCAAATCCACCATCACCATCCAAATCCACCATCACCATCCAAATCCATAATCACCATCCAAATCCACCCTCGCCATCCAACTCCACCATCACCATCCAAATCCACCATCACCATCCAAATCCACCATCACCATCCAAATCCACTATCATCATCCAAATCCACCATCACCATCCAAATCCACCATCACCATCCAAATCCACCATCACCATCCAAATCCATAATCACCATCCAAATCCACCATCACCATCCAAATCCACCATCACCATCCAAATCCACCATCACCATCCAAATCCACTATCATCATCCAAATCCACCATCACCATCCAAATCCACCATCACCATCCAAATCCACAATCATCATCCAAATCCACCATCACCATCCAAATCCACCATCACCATCCAAATCCACCATCACCATCCAAATCCACCATCACCATCCAAATCCACCATCACCATCCAAATCCACCATCACCATCCAAATCCACCATCACCATCCAAATCTACCATCACCATCCAAATCCACCATCACCATCCAAATCCATAATCACCATCCAAATCCACCATCACCATCCAAATCCACCATCACCATCCAAATCCACCATCATCATCCAAATCCACCATCACCATCCAAATCTACCATCACCATCCAAATCCACTATCACCATCCAAATCCACCATCACCATCCAAATCCATAATCACCATCCAAATCCACCATCACCATCCAAATCTACCATCACCATCCAAATCCACCATCACCATCCAAATCCACCATCACCATCCAAATCCACTATCATCATCCAAATCCACCATCACCATCCAAATCTACCATCACCATCCAAATCCACCATCACCATCCAAGTCCACCATCACCATCCAAATCCACCATCACCATCCAAATCCACCATCATCATCCAAATCCACCATCACCATCCAAATCTACCATCACCATCCAAATCCACCATCATCATCCAAATCCACCATCACCATCTAAATCCATAATCACCATCCAAATCCACCATCACCATCCAATTCCACCATCACCATCCAAATCCATCACCATCCAAATCCACCATTACCATCCAAATCCACCATCACCATCCAAATCCACCATCACCATCCAAATCCACCATCACCATCCAAATCCATAATCACCATCCAAATCCCCCATCACCATCCAAATCTACCATCACCATCCAAATCCCCCATCACCATCCAAATCCACCATCACCATCCAAGTCCACCATCACCATCCAAATCCACCATCACCATCCAAATCCACCATCACCATCCAAATCCATAATCACCATCCAAATCCACCATCACCATCCAAATCCACCATCACCATCCAAATCCACCATCACCATCCAAATCCACCATCACCATCCAAGTCCATCATCACCATCCAAATCCACCATCACCATCCAAATCCACCATCACCATCCAAATCCACCATCACCATCCAAATCCACCGTCACCATCCAAATCCACCATCACCATCCAAATCCACTATCACCATCCAAATCCACCACCACCGTCCAAATCCACCATCACCATCCAAGTCCACCATCACCATCCAAATCCACTATCACCATCCAAATCCACCGTCACCATCCGAATCCATAATCACCATCCAAATCCACCATCACCATCCAAATCCACCATCACCATCCAAATCCACCGTCACCATCCAAATCCACCATCACCATCCAATCCACCGTCACCATCCAATTCGACCATCACCATCCAAATCCACCATCACCATCCAAATCCACCATCACCATCCAATTCCACCATCACCATCCTCATCCACCATCAACATCCAAATTCACTATCACCATCCAAATCCACCATCACCATCCAAATCCACCATCACCATCCAAATCCACCATCGCCATCCAAATCCACCATCACCATCCAAATCCACCATCACCATCCAATTCCACCGTCACCATCCAAATCCACCATCACCACTACCGCCACTACCACCATTATCACCACCACCACTACCGCCACCACCACTACCACCACATCCTGCACCTCCACCATCATCACCACCACCGTCTTGGGACGTTCCCCCTTCTGGCTTTACCGATACCCCCCCCCCCCCCGTCCGTACCCAGCCACCGACAGCCACCGGCAGTTTCAACCCACCTTACATCACTCACGTGCCTTCAACCACCAACCTGCCCACCCCACCTCCCTTCCGCCCCTCATTCTACCCTCCCATCCAGTCCCTCCCATTTTCACCGCCCCCCCGCCCCCGTCCCCGCCCGCCCCAGCACCTACCCGTCCTTCACGGAATACAAATACCGGGCGCCCACGAAATAACGACAATAAATTTGACGTTATTTTAAGGTTTGACTTGACCTTGAGATGTCCGGACGCCGTGTCGATGGCCTTTTCGTCGTCCGCCCCCTAGTCCCCTCCCCCCTCCCCCCCCTCCTGCCACCCCCGAGAGCCTCCCCCACTAATTGTATGCTTTGCATATATATGTATGCGCGACTTGGTCCCCCCCCTCCACCATCCCCCAAGTGGTTAATCTCTTCATTATCCGTCGACCTGCACCACAGCCAACGAAGCTCGATAGTAAATCTGGATCGCAATCAGGCGAGTTACCGGTCGCCAAAGCCCGTCCTGAACCAAAACGCCCGTAAATTCATCAAACGGGAGAGATTATGGCCTTGGGAATTATGGAACAAGTTTTAGAAACTACTAAATTCCGCTTTGGCCTTCCACCGGAACATGACACCGGAGTCAAGCACAGGTCATACACGGGCTGGCAATATTAATCAGGGAGTGACACCATGTGCTGCTGTGCCATTGATAGGTATCATGGTGCCTTTGGGATGGTGTCCATGGAGACCCCGGGGGAGTCGCAAATCCTTTCCATGACGCCTCCTGTTCCAGCTACAGTTTCATGCGCCGTGGCAACCTATGGAGCTCTCAATCTATACCTGTCTCTAAGAAGGCTAGGGTTATTGGCTCGTCTCTCTCTCTTTTTATCTCTTCTATTCTTTGTCATTTCTCATTCTCTCTCAATCTTTCTTTCACGCAACTTTCTTTCTCCTATTTTTCTCTCTCTGGCTCTCCACATCTATCTTTCGATCTCTCTCGCTCCTTTTCTTTCTGTATCTATGTCTGTCCTTGTCCCTCTTTCTCCCCCCTCTCCTTCTGCCCTCTTATGTCTCTCTTCCTCTCTCAGCCCATCTCTCTCGGTATATATGTATATATACTTGAGGTGAAGGAAGCCATGAGATATGGCTGTTGCCTATTAGAGCATGGGCAGTCGGGAATGGTAGTCGGTCCCATGGCTAACATCTACACGGGAGATAAACGGGCCATTGCCCCCTCCCCATGTGACCCCACCCCCTCCCAACCACCCACCCACCGAACCCCTACCCCTCCGACTGTCCATGGTGATACCAGTCGCCAGCAATTTTACAGGGTGGTGAGTAGTGGTTACGGGGAGGAGGAGGAAGGCGGGAGGGGGTAGGAGGGAACGTGCGAGGCTTCCCCCACTGTGGGTCTTCCCCTTTCCCAGTCTGTTCTTCCTCTCTCTTTTCGGGATACTCCCCGAGGATGCCCGGTCCTTAAACTACGAGGGTATCCAATGAAGGTGTTCCCTGTGGGGGATCTCGCTTAATCATCGATTCCCATACCCCCACCCCCGCCCCCACACGCCCACCCAGACACCGCCACTGCCAACACCCCCGCTCCCTCCTTCCGCTCCCCACACCCCACACCCCACACCACGGGACATCTCCGGACCAATCTCCTAGAGGGTCACTCACCGAGGGATGTGGGGGCTGGTTACCATGGCGGTGTCGTGTAGGGACACCCCGACGCCCACGAAGCACCTCAGCGGTGAGTGAGACCGCCAGATGGAGCCACAGAGACGGACGGCGGTAGAGGGAGCCACGCCCGATATGGGTGACAGTCCCCGCTGCCCAATGGTCGACAATCAGTTCAACACCGGTCGTACTAGATTATGAACAAGCCAAGATGGAAAATAATTGTTATACTTTAAATTAGATGTATGAAAAAACTATCAGAAAAATGTAGAAATGTTGGTGTTTTCAGCCGCATTTGTGCACATGAATGCTGTAAGAACAATTACCGTAATCGTTAATAGAAACGTAAGCTCCATGCGCCCTTATGTTTACTTACATAGTGACACAACTTCAGAATGAATCTGTTGCAACTATATTCTTTCTTTAACAGGTGTCCTTTCTGTTCGCCAATTTGCTTTGTTCTTAAATCGTTTACTGTTTGTCTGTGTTACTGGTTTATTTTTCTGTTGTGTGTGTTTTAAATAGTTTGTTGTTTCGACACTTCTTTATCTGCATTTGTTTTCTGGCGCTGATATATTGATGCATATATATGCAAAACAATAACTGGTCTTACATGTAACATATAATATCGTTATACTATATGTGCCTATTTTCCCCATTGAAGGAAAACTAACGTGGCAGTATACGAGTAATTATGACTGGTTTGCGAATTTTCCAATGGATTTGTTAAAATTTGCATCACCTATACTGTTTATTCAATCAATCTCATCAGCCTGGATATGTGACCCTCACGTACGTGGCACTTCCGAGGGTGGACAACCAATCATAATGATTAGAAGTTGGCTGTTGCTACTATATCAAGGCCCAACACGAAAATTCACTGTTTGTTTTATTTCTGTAAAGCAATCTGTGAGATGAGGGTTTGAGATACGGGACAGCACAGAACCCTTAACGCCAAAATGACAAATGAGGACGTTATTGTTGTCTATTATTTACGATATGATCACCCACAGAAGGGGAAGGCGATCGCATCCATTTCCGCTTTATAACTGAGACATATCAAAGGGAAAGCAAACTAGGAACTTATATATAGGAACGTAAGAGGAAGGGATTGCCAGACAGGGTTAGACTCTTTGTGACGTCATTGATCACCGTCACGTGATTCGCATAGCGCTGTTAAATCAAATTCATGAGAATGACATTATGTTTTATCGTTCCTCCATCATTAGAAATGATCGAACAAGGACATTAAAGTCTCATACCGAAAGCTGTATATCTACATATAACGGCTTGGTACTGGGAATGGGGTGGTGGACGAGGACGATGATGATGATAGTGGTGCTTTGGTTCGGTGTTATATACCAGTCAGATAGCGCGTTAATACTCCCATGGAAACGACTGTCTTCAGATGGCGAGGCGATACGGAGAATAATATTGGCATAAAGGGAGTCGACAAATGGGCCATATATCAGATTGGGTTTGCCAAGCGGGACGAGATGGCCGCTATCTTTATTCGGAGCACACCGACCGGGCGATGGGGGCAAAACAGATAAGAAAAAAAGCAGATCTGTGCAGAAATGTGGCTAGACAATGCTATCAAGCCTAATCAGGCTTATATACCGCCAGGTCCCTATGTGAGGAACATTGTTCTTGGGGACATTTATAGACCTGTAATGGCATTCACGCGTTGTGTAATAGGTGAAGGGTAGGGTTGGAGGGGTGGTTGGGTACGACGGCCCGGGAGGAGCAGGTATTGGTGCTGAGTGGGATGGGGTACTGGCGTGGATACTGGCGTGGCGAGACATGGCGTGGCGTGGCGTGGCGTGGCGTGGCGTGGCGTGGCGTGGCGTGGCGTGGCGTGGCGTGGCGTGTCGTGTCGTGGCGTGGCGTGGCGTGGCGTGGCGTGGCGTGGCGTGGCGTGGCGTGGCGTGGCGTGGCGTGGCGTGGCGTGGCGTGGATACTGGCGTGGCGTGGCGTGGCGTGAAGAAAATAGCTTGGTGTAGATGTACGGGTCCATCACGGAACAGACCATTCAAGGTACAAGAAAGCATAAACAGGGGCATAACAATCACTTACCACGTTGATGCAGTGGCCGCTTATACATATAGAGGTGAACGAAAGAACAGTTCCGCTGGACGTTTTAACACGCAGCCATAATTGTATTGGGTTGCCGCGGCGTTAATTCCCCCCATGACAAGTACTTCCTCCCTTGTCAGTATAGCTACGACTGCTTGTATACTGTGATATATCAGCCTGTTGTTGAATAGCGACCGCCTCGCTGCCCCGTGGCTAATCCCTGCGGATTTCCTGTTTCCTCTCTGGACCGGGTCCCTGTACTTTCTCCTTCCACAGAGCCGGAAGTGACGCATCGGCCACGGCGTTCTGGCCGGAGTCTCGTGTCTCTGATTGCGATTGAGGGGGGCTCTCGAGGCGAGCGAGAACACTGAGTTTGGGATTAGGGGCCCTACTCGCGTGATGCGTCGTATATCGAAACAGAGCGGCGAGACGCGGTGGGTGTCTTATGGGCACCGTTTGTGCCTGAAAAAAAAAATGGATGAATGATAGATGTAAGATGGGTGAAATAATTTATGGTAAGTAAAGAATGACCTTTACATTGAAGGACTGGTTCTTAGGCAAGCCGCGTACTACATGATTATGACTGTTCAAACAGGTTCCAACTGTACTCGATATGTTGTATCTTTGGTTTATATATCAATAATGCAGCGCCAAATAAGTACATGATAGTTGCCACCAAAGTGAAATGGTTTCCACATCTCGCTATGATATCATTATGATACACAACGTTAGATTAAAACCTCAGAAGCAACACCGCGGACACATTGAAAATCAGCCCCAGGGTCTGTACGATTTTTACGCATTTTTACGCATTTTTACGCACTTCGATTCCAGACACATTGTATGACGTGATTCACTAAAAAGTAAGGGATGTGGTTTATATTAGGACCAGTGGTGTATAGTTGGTAACTAAAATAAGTGTCCCCCTCCCTGCCTTCACCAGAATACTAAATGCCCGATAAACCACGGCAAAACTCAACCATCAGTCCGTTCTTGACGCAAAAATGCTGACAAGCGAACCTGCCACTTTCATCCCAACTAGCCCATAGAAAACCAGTATTGCAATACAGCATTAAGATCTTACCCAGGGCGCAGCTTGAATAATGAAGCCCCATACACAATGGTGATCCTAAAATAAGATCATAACATTGATGCTGGAGGGAAGGGGTGGATGTGAGTGTGTTCGTGGGTGGGCGGTGGGGCGGGGGGGGGGGGGGGGGGCGGGGGGTGGAGTACCATGCATGGCTCTCTCTCTCTATCAATACCTGTCGGAAAAACTTTTGATGTGTCAATCGTTGGTCGGCTCACGACTCCCTCTGAGCGAAAGGACAATGAATTGCAGTGTCTACCGATAAAACAATGGCTGATTGTGTGAACGCCTCAGAGCGGATGCGTGGGGGGCTAGCTAGGACTTGGCAGCCAGCTTCCTTCCGCCTACGAGACGAGGACTGAACGGTCGAGGCAGGCCTGCCACTGACAACGTGGCAGGCAACCTTTTGTGTGGTCTCAATTAAGCGACTCCCAATCTCGCTTCTTCCAGACACAACATGTTGAATATATAATCAGACCGGTTTTCATTAAAACCCGCATTCATTATATTTTGGGGCTGCCGCCTCCTCTCCACCGTCCCTCCGCACCATTTTCCACTTTCATTCCCGACAAAAGCCTTTGTATTTGATAGTGTGTGTGGTCCTGTTGAATAGACGCAACATTATTATAGCGGTTGTGTAAACAGACACTGCTCTCTAGCTGCGAACGACCCTCCTTGTGTTTTTTTTTATGGCTCCACGGGATGAAATCAAACGTTGTCAAGGAGAGACAATCGCCGACGAAAGACGTAGGCAGCCCTTCGTCACGTCACGTCACGAGCAAGGAATATTGTGGAACTCCGTTATAGCGGATAACCGACAGAAAGGTCCTCTTCAAATAATTGCATATATGTTAAACTGGAAGTCTTTAAGTGATGTAAATATACGTTCGAGTAAATTCATTTAAAGATGTCTACTGTAGATAATGTGCTTACTCATGCACTACAGCAAGATACAAGTCCGACTATATTACTAATACCATACCTACGGCAGCTTCATGTGCGCATTCATATGCCAGAGTTTGTTGAATTCCGCCATCGAGACACTTTAGATGAAACGATCGTTTAATGGATAAGTTTGATCACAATTTATAGCCTATTTATATGATTAATATATTATTAAATGCGATTTTGCATATCCCTTCAACCAGATATGATCCTTATACTTCTTCCTTAAATGCCTTTGTCTATGTATCGCATAGAGGGGTGTTGCGCCTGGCGTGAAAGGCAAATAAATCACCTGGCCATCTATAATTAAGCTCTTTAAGCAATGTCATTGGTGCATGTGATCCAGCAAACCAGCTGAACGATAAATCACAAAGCCAGCTGGATCGCACCGTTGTTAGATGAAGCTCTGAGAAAGCCATGACAGATTGGGCACTTAACTTCAGCGTAAGGCAATTTAATCAGCTGGAAACGGGCTCTTACTCGGGAAAAATGGGTGGTAAATGTGAACTTTGACCCCGATGTGTCTTCGCCGCAAGCATCAAGGCACGACACACATGCAAAAATCGTTCGTCAGATTCGATGTCTAATTTTCCAAGTATTTGTTTTGTAACAGTACAAACTGGAATAAAATTAAATCTCGTTGGTATTATAATCAAGTACCTCTTGCATTGCAAATAAAATAATATCGTAATAGAATATGAGAACCGTCGTCTTGGCTGCAAAGAGAACACAATCATTCTTGGTTATTCGAGAAAAAAAAGGACAAATCGCCGAGGCGGAAGTATAGTGTTTGCACCATAACTCACTTCCGGTTAGAGGTCACCTGTATTTTTTGCGCTAGTTTTGGATGGCGTCATGCGTCATCGTCAACATATATATATATGAAGAAATAACAGAAATAAGACGGTTGAAGGTCAGCTCTTGCTTTGGTCACTTCCGCTCCTACTTAGGACCGCAGAACAACGTGTCGGGTATGTAGAGGAGTATTTCACGGGCTACCGCGTCCTCTTTGGCATGACCCAACGCCACCGCCATCTAGCGGCAATGAGGCGAGTTTTGGTGGGCGGGAGTGAAGGACGAGGCGCTGGTGAAGTGGGGTCGGCCTAACACCTCGTCATCTTCCTAGGAAGGAGTAACGGAAACGGTTGGAAAGCGGTGGCGCGGAATGGAGTTAGGGAGGTTCGGGGTTGGGGGCTGGGGGAATGGACATGGGGGTGGGATTTTTTCTCGGTGGATGGGTGCGTGCGTGCTGCAGGGGTACCTCGTCGCCTCATTAACCAAGACTCCCTTGGATTGTGTCAACACCCGGGTTTTTTTTCTGCCCACGTATAAATCCAGCAGAGCCAACTACCGTCATACATGCACCTTACCAAGCGAGGCGGAGGCGCAGCGGTTCGGGGTGGGCCGGGGAGCGGAGAGGAAGTGAGGTGGTGGGAGGGGGGGGGGGGGTAGCGGCGAAGAAGTCCCCCAAGGGAGCGACCCCCGTAGGCTGGAAAACGCCTCCAGCTGCCTCAGGTAGGCATACGAGCAGCTATCGATGTAAGGAAATTGTGGCAGACAATATGGCATGTCTTGTCATGGCCAACAAAAGAAAGAAAATGGCGGCAGGGAACGACGCCCAGGTTTTGTGTCCGCTGCATTGGCGCTGTGTTTTTCCCCCAGTTAATCAACCCTGAGTCAAAGGAACAGGGAGAACCAGCTAGGAATTAGGAACAAAGACATAGGTGTAGACATGGATGGTGCATTTCGTACCAGCGTCAAGGAGATTATTATTGGTAATGAAGCTTCAACATAAATTTCAACATAAAACTGCGCGGTTTATTTATATCGCGCGGACATGATAGCGAGCCGCGGTCGACATCACAAACAAAATACGGAACAGCGAACCGGCACGCAGAGATATAAAACCGGCCACCAACTTCTGCTCTGGTGACCAAATTGTTTCTCTCCAGATAGCCCACAGGCTTTCAGGATTTAAATTCAAGACAGAATATACTTATTTCACATGGGGAAGAGGTTGGTAAAACAAACAAATTACAGAATATATTGCTTTAAAGCAATGGAAACATGTTCTTGAGACCCGTGTTTAACAGAATTTGGCCACAGCGGTGACAAATGTGCGACAATATGGAATAAATCAAAGTTCTGATACAACTTTGGCTTGGTGGTCAAATCTAAAATCAGTATATACCTACAAATGTTTCGGAAACCTGGTCTCCGAAACTGTATTTCCGTCGCAACACGCTAATGTGTACCAACATGTTCCCGAAACTTTATGTCCCAAATTTTGTGTCCCAAATGTTGTGTCCGAAGTTGTGGCATGTTTGAACTAGGAAAATCAATCCGGAACGAAAATAAGCAAGATAATATAATTCTATAACTAAGTGATGCATTTATGCTAAATTGACTAGTTGATTAAATTTTAATATTCTTCTCGTCTGATTCTAAAATCTTGGTTTAAATAATGTAACCCGGTTATATTACATGGAGCAGAGGGACTAGCGTTAGCGAAACGCCCTCTTGCGGGAGACTGGCAGGCAGTAACGAACCGTAGTGTGATTAGTAAGTTAGTAGCAGCGAAGTAAACAGCTTTCGTGAGTGGATGGCTGCTTGCTTGTGGCGGATATGTCACCCGTAACGCCGTGGGTTAGACTGCGAATACACAAGGAGACAGGCCAACACCCCACGAATACTAAATACTCCCCGACCGTGTGCCTGGTCTGGCAATACAAGCGACACTGCGCATACACAAAACGATGTGCCGCCAAGGTCCGAATACCAAGTAGTCACTATATTACCTTATTTGTTTCGCGTCTGCCTCTGGTAATAAATCGCTGTATTGTCGGCGAGTTTATTAAAATAAATGGGATTTTCTGTAAGTGGAAGGCGAGGTGGATTTACTTTGAAGGTAGGGTTTATCAGTTGGGACGGCATGGATAGTGTTGGAAAGGGCGTCGGTGTTGTGGTTAGGGAACAGGTTGGGGTTGGGGTGGGGTGTTCAGGGGAGTTTGGTTGGGAGTGAGGGGGTGAGGAAGACGATTATTCCAATGTAAGGTTAGGATTGGGGAGTAGAGGGTGGAGGGAGGTGGAAGTTGCGCCGCTGACTCATTGGGAGAGTTGAAGTATGTTGGGGGTCGGGGGGTCCGGGAAGGTGGGGTGGGGTCGGGGGCTTTAGGCAGGGCAGAGCGGGGCGGAAGCGAGGGTTTTAACCCAAGCCCCGATGTCAAACCGGAAAACGTATGATGACATGGTAAGGCTGGGCGTCTCTGGCACGCACGCTTCATCAATCTCTGAGTTACTACTCGGCATCGGCAGACTACAGGCAGGCCCGTGCCCTAGAACAATACCCGACCTGTTATTAGGGTTTCGTCATTATATACCCGCCCGCACGCTTCCCTCGCTCACCGCCCCCCCCCCTCCCTCCCCCACGGGTCTGCCTGCTGCTGCCCCACGGATAACCCAGGTGTCAAATGTAATTAAGCTTCCGAAGTCGATTGCGGTAATGCGGTCTGAAAGTCCATTTGACTGTCCGGTCGCCGGGCCTTATCCATATGCGTGTGTCGATCTCTCTCTCTGCCTGTGTGTGTATGCCAGGCAGACGACGTGCGGATTACAGGTTGAGGGAGCCGGCATTCGCAATAGTTTTGGTAGCCCCCCACCCAACCCCCTCTAACTATACGGACTCTCGTGTGAGGGCACGTATGGGCAGGGGAGTTGGTGGTTGGTGTATGGACGGGGCGGGGGGGGGGGGGGTTAGCGCAGCCCTTGCTGGGCTGTTTTGGGAGGGCTTTACCGTCACGAAGTCACAGACGTTGGCAACAATGACATTGGTCGTGACCGGAATGAAAGGGATTATCTTAAAATCGAATTGCTTTGCGTGAGTGGGGGATAGGGTAAGGGGCCCGGGAGGAGCCCTGGTTGGGGTGGGGGGTGGGGGAGGGGGGCGGCAGGCGGATTTGTGTGGCGGCACGGGTATCAGGCAAATCTAGCGAAATCCGGCTTACCCAACTGGTTACCTCTGCGAACTGTCATTCTTTACGGTTTTTGTGTTGCCTTTTCAAGTAATGAGACTCAATGAAGTGGTGGAGTATAATTGAAAAAGGAAGGGGGAGGGGGGGGGGGGGCAGGGATCGGGGCCACGGATCAGCGGCTGCACACAAGTTAACGTCAACAATCAGGATTAGGAATATCTCATCCAGGAAATTATCATGCCTCTCGTGACTGAGCCGACTAGCCGCATGATCTGCGACAGGTGGACAGCCAGGGCCGAGGAGTCCCGGGGGATGGGAGGGGAGGGGAGGGGGTAGGGTGCAGGATCGGGGAGGGCGTCATGCTGGGAGCTGGGGGGGAGGGGGCTATATTTAATGACGCCGATCAATCTCGTTTCACCATGAGCACATCCCGGAGTTACTGTCTCCGGCGTTGGCAACGCAACCCCGTGGGGCCCCCTCTCCCCAAGAAATTTTCTCTCCCCAACGCCCCTCCCCCCCACCCCCCATCACCAAATGTCACCCGACGTCTCTGGTACCCATGCCTGCCCATCACTGGGGAGTTGCCTTGACCACACTTTGCCCCCGAATCATTCCCAGCCCCGCACCCCCCGACGCTCCCTCCCTCTTCCCCCTCCCTCCAACCACCCAGCCCCCCTGCCATATCGCCATGATAGCGCCACGTCATGTCGTTGGCCTGTAAAACACACACTGTGCCGTTAAATTATCTCCGGATGAAGAGCTTCTCATTTCCGGTGTCTCGCTGCTTGTGCACCTCTTGACAATCTCGTCAGCGCGACAATGCGAGGTCACATGACGGGTCAAGGTCCCACAGACCCGCCTCCCCCCAGCCCCCACCTCCCACCACCGGCCCCTCTTCCCCCTATAGCGGCCGGCGGCCGAACTATAAGGCGACATGCTTTGATCTGACGTCGCGATGTCATATGACCACGCTATCATTGCTCATATAAATATCTTCGGTCTGTCCTATGGCTCAGGATATTACGTCAGTGATACCCCTCACAAGTAATGAGTTGTCGTGTGAGAGCCCCGAGCTGTGACACTCAGTGGGTAGCGTATTGAGTTTCAGGGTAATAGGTCAAGAAACCTGTCAACTCGGATGTAGTCTCAAAATAGTTGAACTCGCGAAAACCGAGGGCGTGTTCGATTTACATGAAACGAAAACCGGTTTGGTGAACTGACTGTTCGACAAGAGAAGAACCGAAACCGCTTTGTTCGAAACCGTGAAACTATCGAGAGAGCTGGTTTGTCGGTTTCGGTTCTACGAAACTGTCAGTCCGATCAGCCCATATACCACAGTTAATCATAAATGTAAAGAATAGAGACTTCTGGACAAAAGTATGAGACTAATTTATTTTCGGGCAATCCAATTTCGGGTAGAATATGAAACACACGGCATATTTATGCTGGCAAAACTTGGTAAGCATATGGTCAAGGCCCAAATACATGTTGAAACGATGCATTCGCCTTTGGGTGGGCGTTTATTTGAACCGGTTTCAAAAACGGTTTTGTTTTCTCCATCAGTTTCATGTAAATCGAACACGCCCTTAGAGTTGTTCTAACAATGAATTGGGTTTTAATTGTGTGTTAATTAGACCACACCACAACTGGCTCCTTCCCCCATCGCGGCATGCCCGCCTCCTCCCTGCCTGTGCAACATTCTGGAAATAGCATCCATGCAAACCCTCGTTCAATCTGATTCCATTCCCTAATACGCATTTGATTTGATTTGGCCCTAATGTGGAATACAATGCTAAGTTGTAAAATGGTTCCTTTCGTGACCTAATGTGATCGATGATATCCCGTGTGCAATATACCACTTGAGGGGGGATTACATCAACTAAGGGGGGAGGGGGGCTATATATCAGGGTTCACATCACCTGCGACACGACCTCACCTTCCTACTAGGCACCCCCAATACGGTGCACGCACGGAGCCAAGAAGGACAAACACTGAGCACGAAAAAATCTCATCTTTTTTACCTTCTCGCGGCACTGGACGCGCCACCATGACAAGGACCCGGCGATCACGTGACGTGACGTCATTGCTTATGGTTGACCTTGAAAGTCTCTAATGACGGGGCGGCGTGACCTTGGTCATCACGGGGAACTGTGGCAAGGACGTTGGCTGTGGAAGAGGTGACCCCGTTTTAATGAAGTGGAGCTTCGACAGCTGGCGACATGAGGCAATGGCGTGATCGGGTTGCCTGGGAAACAACGGGTCAGGGTCATACGATTGGTTGTGTCGGGCGCACCATGCAAGAGCCTCGACGGGGTCCAAAATCAGGATGAAGCACATGGTCTGTCGGCGTGAGTATCAGTGGCCAGCCAGCGGCAGCGAGGGCGTTGTAATGGGAAATAGACAAAGGGAAGAAATTATATATGAGAGCGGCGAAGTCAGATATAATATAGAGAGACTGGCAGAGAGGAGTGTGAGAGAGAGATAGGGGAGGGAGAGGATAGGGAAAGGGAAAGGGAGAGAGAAAGAGAGAAAGAGAAATTAGAGAAGGAGGGAGAGTTAGACAGGCAGAGAAAGGTGTTTGAGAAAAAGATTCCTGAAACACTATTTGCCATTAGCGGAAAGTCTTTGTCTCGTCAAAGTTAGCCGTTTTTAACTTGATCCCCATTTGGATACTTAGCGTTTCGGCCTAGGACGTTTCGGCGGCCTAGGACGTTTCGACCTAGGACGTTTCGGCCTAGGACGTTTTGCGAGGGCGGTTTAAGCCAAGTATTATTGTAAAAAACTTCGAATATTATGGAGCCTTACAATTTTTATTTGGTAATCACCACAAACTAAAAACTGCAATCACACTTGCTATTTACACATCTAGTTATTGGGCTGCCCAGCTCGCGCTTTAAAAATTGCTTAGAATGAGGTGAACTGACTTAACACGCCTATAAGCAATTCAACAAAACCTGAATTGGCTTAACGCCTTTTTGAACAGAAATCACAATATAGTGAGTGTCTTACATTCTGTTGAATTGCTTAACGCGCTTTTTAGACAGAGATAATATAGCCGGTCACACCACTTTTGCCCGTTAGCTTCAGCAATTTAACATAGCATAAATTGGCTTAACACCTGAGATACATCCGTCCGTAATATCCGAGAAACGTCCGCCCTCGCAAAACTATCTGGCCAAAACATCCTAAGCCGAATCATTCTGGAACGAAACGTCCTAGGCCGAAACGTCCTACATTCGGAGACAGGGTATCACCCCCACCTGGTCCTCACGTTACGGCCGCCATGTTACACCGCCGGAGATGGGTGGGGGGGGGGGGGGGCGCCAGGTCTCGTGTTGGCCTCCCCAGAGAGAGGTCAACCATATACGCATTTCGTCTAGCAACCGTTCATCAGGTGATGACATCACTCGACACCGATGAGCATTGTTCCCGGGTCCTGAGGGTTTTTTAAGATGCTGCTCGTCATGGCAACGGCGCCCTCCTAGCTCTCGGTGGCAGGTGTGGTGAATGTTGGGGGTTGTTCTACATTCTGATAAATTGCCATTAAATTTACCGAGCAATCGCGGTGGCGGCTGTAAAAACGTTACTTCTCGCACGGGTTGCTTTTTATCAATCAGGCGGGAAAAAGTCTGTAATCCAGGAGTCTCGTGCAGCCGCGTTTCAGGTCTCGTTTGTCGGAAAGAAGGCGTGAAATGACACTTGCGGTTTTCAGCCTATGGCATGCCTGGCGCATGTTACAACACGTACCTTTGACATTTCCTCATAGTAAAAATCCGACCGCTTGGATTAGAATGTATTAGAACCACAGTATTATTGTAGCTCAACCAGCTTGTGTTTTGTTTGACTGCCCGGCAGTCTTAATATCAGTCTCCTCGGTCAAGTAATCCATTCCACCGTCATCTTGCTTAGCATTTGCCAATAGTGTATTTTTCTTATTTCTCTTTGTCCTGTTATAAATGCTTGACCGAATAAAAGGATTCTGATTCTAATGAAACAACTTAATGTCAATGTCCTTATAGGGCAATACGGCAGTATCGGCGACATGAGACATGACGAGAGTGTACACATGCCCCCCCTCGTGTACTTCACTAAGACACATACAATCAAATGGTTGCTTAACTGTATGTTGACACCATGGCGAAGTCACGGGAGAGCTTTCCAATCGTCCCCGGACGAGCCTCCGCCATGTCGGTACCCACCCGCCGTCCATCGTCCCCCGGACGAGCCTCCGCCATGTCGGTACCCACCCGCCAACCATCGCTCCCCCGGACGAGCCTCGGCCATGTCGGTACCCACCCGCCAACCATCGCTCCCCCGGACGAGCGTCGGCCATGTCGGTACCCACCCGCCGTCCATCGCCCCCCGGACGAGCCTCCATCATGTCGGTACCCACCCGCCGTCAATCGCCCCCCGGACGAGCCCTTCTCCATGTGGGTACCCTCCCGCCAACCATCGCTCTCCGGACGAGCCTCGGCCACGTCGGTACCCACCCGCCGTCCATCGCCCCCGGACGAGCCCTTCTCCATGTCGATACCCTCCCGCCAACCATCGCATCGCCCTCCGGACGAGCCTCCGCCATGTCGGTACCCATCCGCCGTCCATCGCTCCCCCGGACGAGCCTCGGCCATGTCGGTTCCCAACCGCCGTCCATCGCCCCCGGACGAGCCCTTCTCCATGTCGGTACCCACCCACCAACCATCGCACCCCCGGACGAGCCTCGGCCATGTCGGTTCCCAACCGCCGTCCATCGCCCCCCGGACGAGCCCTTCTCCATGTCGGTACCCACCCGCCGTCCATCGCATCCCCGGACGAGCCTCGGCCATGTCGGTATCGAACGGACAACCCCCCGCCCCCCCCCCCACCTCCAGTACAGTGGCTGACGCACGCATCAGCTCCATTTTAAACCCATTATTAACACCGGCGTCGCCCTTGTTTTTCTAAATGAGCAGGGCTCCTATTTTTAATTCCACATTTGAAAGGTCATTTGTTTCGGCAAATAGGTTCCGGGGCGGTCCGGCTAAGTCGATTGAAAGTCGTTCCCCCCATGCGTGGATATCGAAGTGAGTGGCGTGATGGAAGGCGCGGGGGGGGGGGGGTGGTGTCGTGAGAATAAGGTGTCGTGAGATTCCAAGTGACTACGGCCGTCACTATGACGACAAGGCTAACAGCTCACAGCCTTAATACACGAGCTACCGTCGCAACCAATTTTTGCCTTTTTTTTAAAAACCGGCTTATGGCAATAGAGAACAAAATAAAAGTGTCCTAAGAGGGGGGTAGGTAGGGCAGGGTAGGATAGGGTGAGACGAAGAGCTCGATTCCCTCATCTGTTTACCGGTCACGTATTACTGGCTGCAATGTGGCCAATAGATGGCCGTCTGGGACCCGGCCTGACTACGTGGTTCCAAGTCTTACGATCTAGAAGGAGAGCTCCAGTTGTTCGACACAGTTCCTCCGTTCAAACCTCCCCTGTTGGGGAACGGATGGGTCATGAAATGTGTACGTATGCCGGCCGAATCATTTCAAGGTGGATGATCCTGGAGCTAATTAGTAAGTAATACTTATCTGGCAATACTAAAATTGTCCTTATGTAAAGAAATCCCTGATATTTCAGATATTTCAGAAACACTCTTCACCACGTAAAGTGAGTGATATTCCACTGATGTACTATTACGTAACATCTTAGAGATCAAGTATTTCAATTAATTCCCGTAGAGAAGTAACCTTACCCTTTAATTATTCATACATAGCTTAATTAATGCCAAGATAATTAATTAACAATAATCAGGGGTTCAGCCACACAGCGCGTTGGCCCGGCTGTTGGACCTGTAACCTAATGAGACACGATATTACAAAAAGAATATCTGCCCATGATTGCCGGAAATCGCATGGAAATCGGTCAGGATGAACCCAAGTACATCTCCCGGGTCAATGTCAGGTGTAAGTGCCCAAAGCGGGGCTTATGACTTCAATGCTACGACAGTAACCCCTTTTTTTAGTCACAACCAGTTACTAATCGCTTAGTGACGTCATCCCGAGCCATACATTGAATCCAGACGGGACTTTCACAATACACGTGACTGTGGCTTACAGATGTGCGACCTTCAACGTGCAGCAGAGGACATGACGCTGAAGGAAACGGAAATGACAACGGGTAAAAACTTACAACGGGGATGGGATATACAAAACCGCAAATATCCCAACGCGCTGCGAGCTGTTGTATGTATTGCTAGACATCGTAAACAACATGAGCGAAAAACAAACTGCTGCAAAGAAATGTGCAACACGGGACAAGAACACCTGCCATCACCCTGCTGTTTTCTTGGTGACTTCCGGTTAACGGCAGGTGGCGCCATAATGGCTTCTTCATACCCTATACAAAAAAACACCCGCTCCCCGTTACTATTGAGCGCCCCAAACCTTTTTCGACCCCACCCAGCTCCCTTTCTCCCCAAAGCGTCTCATAGATTTATGTCCTCGTAGCTTTATCGATCCCGGGAGCCAGATCCCAGAGAACACCGGGTTTAATTCACTCGCGCAATAATGTTATCAAGTCGGCTATTGAGTCAGCGAGGCCAGTCGTGACGACAGAGGTAGGCGTCAAATCACGGCAGCGCCTTCTGGAGAAAAAAATCCGGATGAGTGGGTTGGTGCATGAAGCTAACGCATTTGGAACTAATAGGCTCGGTTTTACTGCATGGCCACGGTCAATCCACGTCAGCAGGGTGTGCAAAGACTCCGGCCAGCAACAATGTTTAGTTTTAGTTTGTTACCACCCTTGCCCTTACCACCCCGTCCCCTCCGCTTCTGCCTCCGCTTCCCGTATCAAGTAAAAACGCCCATCTTCATGAGAGATTATCTGAATTAACTCTCAGCTCACCATCTCACTCTCTCTCTCTCTGCCCATCCCTCTCTCACTCCATGCCCCTCTCTCTGTCCTCCTCGCTTTCCCCTCTTCTATGCAATTAATTTCTTCTCCCAAAACCTCTCCTCTTCTGCGTCACATTTTCCTTCCCGCTTAAGATGATGCTGCCCAGCGAGGAAGAGCCGCGGAACCAGCCAAGGAGCCACGGAGTCAAGGAGCCAGGGAGCTAGGGAGACAGGCAACCAGGGGGCGAGGGAACCAGCTTGTCCCGGTGTGGTCCACGGCTTCACCCACTCACGGATCAGCTATCGCCTTCCGCAACCTCCAAGTCACGCCACGGTGACGCCTGTCACGACAATCCTGAAATGTGTCCCCCAAGAGGTCACAGGTCAAGGTCCCTCACCCCAAGGTCAATGAGGACGGGTCGCCCCTTTACCACTACGTCACCCGCTTCGTGAATATATAGTACACCTTCACAAATTTGTCAGACACATATGCGCTCATTGATACTTACAACTCGGGATGGAAAACTGATGTGAAAAATGAATTGAACATAAGGGTTTTACGACGATCGAGTTGGAAATGTACACTCTGCATTCATATTTAGTAATGGTAGATAATACGTTTAAAATATGATTTTATATTGTGCCACCATTTATTTGGGCATTCAGTACACCGCCATATTCTTTCCTCCTGGGAATGACGTAACCGGTCCGGGATGTTTCGCTCAAAGAAGACATGACTAAATAGGTTGCCTCCATACCCGAGGGCCATTAGGCGAGGTCACGGTGAATAATCTGATCACAGCGTAGGGTTCGCTTCCAAAACGAGGCCCAGGTACCAGCCATTCAATGGATTCAATGGCCACGTTGGCCAAGAGTAGGCCAGATACCAGCTACCGACCACAAGATTCCTGACCCAGCAACACCGACCACCATTGTAAGTCACGACAGGAAAAAATAGGGAAAGACGTCACGTGACGTGTGTTTACAGGTGTGCGACCTTCAGCGTACACGGCATTCGGATATGAGGCGGGAATGCGATCTACTGGCAGAGGGCGTTCTGTTTAGGCTATAATACCTCTACCCACGGCCTATTTAATCATCAGAGTTTCTCTCATACGCGGAAATTGAGAATGGCTCTAATAAAAAATATATTCGTTTGGCATTAAATGATCCCTTTTAGGATTAACTGTGCTACTGGTATTGTGCCGGACGAATTCATTCCATCTCGACTAATTAAAAGATGTGTTACTTTCGAACTATGTTGTGGAGTTTGAGCGAGGTCAAAGGCGTGAAGCGCTTTGAACTTTTACCCCGTATAATTTTTAATATTTTTTCTCTTAACTCTTCTATTGTGATCGTATGACTAGGGACGTCAACACTTTTCAAATATCGCATCAAAACCTGCTTAAAGAACCTTCAAAAACAATTCGTGACCCTAGCACCGTTGAGGTCAACCGTGGGGCAGAGTTGATGTGAGGAACAAACTTCCTCTACTGACAGAGTGGCAGAAACGATGTCATTGATGTGGATAGTTATACCGAACACATAATGTCGACCTGTCGATGCAATTCTTTTAATCGTTGGCCTTAATTTAGAGTTCTTTTGTTAAATTCTATATACGCATTAATAAGTAGAACTGGGCTCTTAACATAGCAGGCATATATGTAAAATAAAATGAATGTGCATATTCAAATGTGTTAATTATATTATGGTTTACTTAATGTTCTAGGTGGCACACAGGAGAAAAGAATATCTTGGGTTCTTCACCATAAATGGGGCAATTATTATCTTTAGGAATATCTAAATGTCAAAATCGTTAAATCGGGCGATGAAGAATATTCCACTCCATTTCTATATGTCTCTATGGAAATATATGTCATTGGTCATCGTAAGATCGCTCTAAGTTGCTTGTCGTGACAAATAACTGTAACTACTATAACTAAGGTATCCCAATACAGAATATATATTGGGCATGGGGAACCCTGAAATTATATGAAGTTATACAATTTATACAGAATCGCAATTTTTTCTTATGGGGACCAGTTCATCCTTAACAATGTTGAATAGGGCATAATAACCATGTTGGCATGCCTTTAAACGAAATCCGGTAACATGGGTAATTATTCGTTTAACTACTGTAAGCATTGAAAAGAAAAGCTAGCCAAGAAGAGTACAATGGATCAAACACACTGTATATCGGTACTTGCACAAAATCGGCTTTATTTTCAATGGCGACCGAGACAAAATAAATGAATCGTTCTAACATTTCCACCTTTGTTGTGATGGCCCCAGGCCTAAACACATAGGGGGGACATTTTGTTGTTGACGTGTTGAAAGTTGGATGTTGCACGGGAGCACCAGGATGCAGCTGACACCTATAACAAATGTGTATTCATCCTATAAACACTCCCCGGAGAGGAATAAAGAGAATTCATTTCGGATGCCAAACTAGAAAGGTCGCCAGCCTTTAGGTGCTATCTCCCGCCCCGAGTCTCTGAGGGTGGTGGGGCTCATCACCATTAGGGGCACCAACCCACGTGACGCAAACTGGCCAATTATAAATTGGTGCATCTTTCACGTAACTCGAGAGATTTGGTCTCGGAGAAGCTCACTTATGGTTGCTTCCAGAGATCGCTGCGCTGAGTACTAATTTAGGCGGGATACAGTAGTGCCGAGGCGAGAAGGGAAAATTGCCTTGTTATACCGGCATTAACCAATCAAGTCTAGAAACATTATGTGATCTCCACGCCTGCTCGCTCGCCTGCACATCTGCAGACCGACCATATGATTGGCACTGCTTTGTACGTATAGCAGGCTGTCTACATAACGCATGGACCGTTCTATTTCGTTCCGTACTTGAGGGTTTAAAACGGATTTTATGCATAAAAACAATTCTTTCATCGTTATTTGTTTGTTCTTTTTTCGACTCTATTTACCAATGGGCCAGCGGCCTTTCAGTATTCAATAAAAACATTTATTGCTCTTCCTATACATATCTAAGCTTTTCTTCTGTCGGTTTGTCCTTTGATGGTTTAAAGAGGAACGACATGCGCAACACAAGATGGTGGCATATTGAGAGTGTATTTGCATATGTTCATGTCTTGTATCACCAGTAATATTATTTAAATATCTATTTATTTCGATTCGAATACTGCTCATGGAAGATATGCACAACGCTCCATTTAAAGAAGGAGGTATTGTGCAAGCCAGCTATCTTCATATGAGTAGTATAGTCTCATCAGCATATGCGTTTCAAAACATATCGATATATTTGAACTATTACAATATCATAGGTGTTCCTAGAAATATGCAAACAAATACAATGTATAGATAATGTCTCACACAATGATGACAGTCTGCCCTCTAATTTCTACTCCAGCGGCCCTGCAGCCGTTCTAAGCACCACAAATCAAACTTCTAAGCCTTCCCATTTAATATAAAACCCCTTTTCTAAAAGTGAACAACGGCTCTGGCTCAAAATTCATTGGCCTGGAGAATCCATTCCAGGAAATGACATTCGATAGGAATTGCAACTGTTGTTCTTTGGGTCAGCAGAATGGACTGGTGGTTAGCGCGCTCAACTGCGTGGAGTATTAATTATAGAATATTATCAAGCATTTATCATTAGGGGACACTGAAGAGGAATTGTTTTTTCCACATCTACAGGCGAGCCTGTACTCCCAGGCTACACCTTCTACATAACCGAAGGTCTTCAATGGATTGTGTGAGGGGCGAGGACCCAGTGGGAGCTGCTAGTACCGTCGTACATAATATGCTTTTTAACTACTGCGGACGTGAGAGGACAGCCAGGCGGACGGCCCAGAACATCACCTCTTGAAGTATGAGGCGACGTCTTGTGAACAGTTACCCCATGTATCTTTGAACGAGTTAGTCAAAGACAGGGGCGAAAGGCAAAAATAAGACACGGCGTGTCAGGGCTACCTCTTATGACAAAGACGACTTTGATGCCGGGCGCCAAGTCACCGCCTGTGTGAACATATTGATCAAAAATGAAGATAATGAAGTTATCTCCTAATATCCGGCGTGTTTAAGCTCTATGGTCATATCATTCATACCAACATATTAACTACCAATGTAAGTCAATCTTATTTGAAGATTTCAGTTACTATTCAAGCTAAAAAAAGTCTACATCAACCTGTTGACAATTGCTAAATTCAGTTAGTTTTGAGTAATTCCCGTTAGGCTTCTGAGTAAGGAAAGGAGTGCTAAAATTTGCTTGGGTAAACTAAATAAATCCCTCTCTGTCATAGCCTCTCCTTTGATAACCAAGAAAAAGGAAGCGATTTGTTAGAAGTACAGAATAAGTAATACAATTACTCCACAAAAAGAAGTTGACCACTATTCTCCTTTTTTCTGTTATATATCTTAATTAATAACAATACAATCAATTGTGATGTTTTAAAATGTGCCTCCGCCAAGGCAATGAGATGGTTTGATTATTGAGGGTAAGGAAAAACTTGTTTCACGCAATACTTTTTAAAGATGCCCTTCGTCAACGTGTCAAACAGTATTCATTGTCATATTAGGTACAGGGAAGTGACTGGTGATGTAGACGTGGGATTACTGGTCTGCTTTATTTTTACTGCTCAAATAACAGGTTAGACGCCTACCAAAGGAGGTGGCGCCGCTGTTGGACCTGTACGCTAATGAGACACGATTCTACAAAAGGAAAGCTGGTCAATGCTTGGTGAGACCGCAGTAAACTCATGAGATACGATACTAAAAGGAGAAATGATGGCTAGATGAGACCCTTGTACCCTAATGAGACACGACGCTACAAGAAAAAAAAGTTATTTTTTGGTTGCCAGCGGAGACGTGTGTACACAGCGAGAACGACGAACAAGTTGTCCAATAAAAATCCCGACGGTGTGAGATCTTTATGGTAATGGGTAAGGTCGGGCCAAGAAACTACGGCTGGAGTGTTCTAACAGGACCATCGACCTAGATAACAGAGTATTGTATTGATAACAGGTGGTTTACAAAAATCTTGGAGACTAGTTAAATTTACTGAAGACAGAAAAAACCAAGCGCTGAACCTTGGACTAGGATGTCGAGCTACACGTGACTGACGTGCGACCTTCAGCGTGGAGCAGTGGCCATGACTCAGCAGGATACGGAAATGACACAGTGCGATGACTCCCCGGGGACGCAATAAACACAAGAGCCAACAGCCGACCGCCGTATGAACTGGTGAAGTTATTGCCAGACATGTGCAGCGAATGGTAAACAGCATAACGACAAACGAGCTGCTTCAAGAAATGTATAGCCATGCAAAAAGACATCCCCCTGCTGTTTCCAGGGTGACTTCCGGTGAACGACAGGTGATGCCGCAATGGCTTCCTCATACCGTATACACAGAAAAACCCGCTCCCCGTTATTATTGGGCGCCGCAAACTTAGTTCAACCCCACCCAGCTCCCTTTCTTCCCAAAGAGTCTCATAGAGTTATGTCCTAGTAGATTTATCGATCCCGGGAGCCAGATCCCAGAGAACACCGGGTTTAATTCACTCGCGCAATAATGTTATCAAGTCGGCCATTGAGTCGGCGAGGCCGGTGGTGACGTCAGAGCTATGCGTCAAATCAATGCAGCGCCTTCTGGCGGGAAGAAATCCCGATGAGTGGGTTGGTGCATGAAGCTAACGCATTTAGAACTAATAGGCTCGGCTTTACTGCATGGCCACGGTCAATCCACGTCAGCAGGGTGTGCAAAGACTCCGCGCCGAGCCTTCCGCGCTCGCTCTTGCCCCCGGCCGAATCATTTCAAGTTAGATGATCCTAGAGCTAGATAGTAAGTAATACTTACATGGCAATATTAAAATTTTCCTTGTGTAAAGAAGTCCCGGATATTTGAGATATTTCAGGAACACTCTTCACCACGTGAAGCGAGTGATATTTCACTGATGTACAGTTACGGAACATCTTGGAGATTAAGTATTTCAAATACTTCCAGTAGAGAAGTAAGCCTTACACGTTTATTCATACATAGTTTAATTAATACGAAGATAATTAATTAACAATAATCAGGATTCTCTGCAGTGTACTCCTCCCGTCTATATATCCCGTTCTACAACATAGCCAAGTAGCGAGCTAGATTGTAAATACACAGCAGTGGTGTCGATACGTCTATGTAACGGATCTCTCTGTTTGTCACAGTGGGTCAAAGGCAAACCGCGGTTATTCACTTCACTATCGGTGCCATCATGCCCTCAGCCAATCAGCGGTCCCCGAGCAATAAAACCTTACTCGCGATGTTTTAACATGTGCCTCCGCCAAGGCAATGAGACGGTTTGATTATTGAAGGTAAGGAAAAACTTGTATCCAGGAATAATTTTTAAAGATGTCCTTCGTCAACGTGTCAAATCGGTATTCATTGTCATATTAGGTACAGGGAAGTGACTGGTGACGTAGACCTGGGATTACAGGTCTGCTTTATTTTTACGGCCCAAATAACCTGTTAGACGCCTACCAAGGGAGGTGGGTCGGCTGTTGGAACTGTATCCTATTGAGACATGATGCTACAAAAGGAAAACCGGTCTATCCTTGGTAAGACCGCAGTAAACTCATGAGATACGATGCTAAAAGGAGAAATGATTGCTAAGTGAGATCCTTGTCCCCTAATGAGACACGATTCTGAAAGAAAAAAAAACTGTCCTTTGGTTGCCAGGGGAGACGTGGGTGCACAGCGACGACGAGCAAGTTGACCAATAAAAATGAAGCCGGGCCAAAGAACTACTGCTGCAAGGAGACGGCGGATTTTAACGATGTCAAGCTACACGTGACTGATGTGCGACCTTCAGCGTGCGGCAGGGAACATGACTCAGCAGGATACGGAAATGCCACAGCTAGACATGTGCAGTGCAGGGTAAACAGTGTCACGACAAACGAGCTGGTCCAAGAAATGTATAGCCCTGGAAAAGACATCCCCCTGCTGTTTCCATGGTGACTTCCGGTAAACGATAGGTGATGCCTCAATGGCTTACTCATACCGTATACAGCAAACACCCGCTCCTCGTTATTATTGAGCGCTCCAAACCTATTTCAACCCCACCCAGCTCCCTTTCTCCCCAAAGGGTCTCTTGGAGTTATGGCCTCGTAGCTTTATCGATCCCGGCAGCCAGATCCCAGAGAACCCCGAGTTTAATTCACTCGCGCAATAATGTTATCAAGTCGGCCATTGAGTTAGCGAGGCCGGGCGTGACGTCAGAGCTAGGCGTCAAATCACGGCGGCGCCTTCTGGAGGGAAAAAATCCGGATGAGTGGGTTGTTGCATGAAGCTAACGCATTTAGAACTAATAGGCTCGGCTTTACGGCATGTCCACGGTCAATCCACGTCAGCAGGGTGTGCAAAGACTCGGCCCAGCACCAATGTTTAGTTTTAGTTTGTTACCGTCCCTTCCCTTACCACCTCCTCCCCTCCGCCTTCCGCTCTTACACTCATATTAACTAAAAACACCCATTTTCATGGGAGATTAGCTGGGTTAACTCGCTCTCTCTCTCTCTGTCCATCCCTCACTCCCTCTCCATGTCTATCTCTCTCTCTGTCCTCCTCGCTTTCCCCTCTTTTATTCACTTATCCGCTTCTTCTCCACATTATGGTTCCCGCTTGAGCAGATGCTGCCAATCAGCCCAGCGTCCAGCGAGGAATAGCCGCCAAACCAGCCATGGAACCAGGGAGGCAGGGAGCCAGGAAGCTAGGGACTAGGGAACCAGGGTACCAGGTATCTGGGGAACCGGGAGCCAGGGAGCCAGAAAACCAGGGAGCCAGGGAGCCAGTGAGCCAGGGAGCCAGGGAGCCAGGGTACCAGGTATCTGGGGAACCGGGAGCCAGGGAGCCAGGAAACCAGGGAGCCAGGGAACCAGGGAGCCAGTGAGCCAGGGAGCCAGGGAGCCAGAGAGCCAGGGAGCTAGAGAGCCAGGGAGCCAGAAGGCAGGGAGCCAGGGAGCCAGTGAGCCAGGGAGCCAGGGAGCCAAGGAGCCAGAGAGCCAGGGAGCTAGAGAGCCAGGGAGCCAGAAGGCAGGGAGCCAGGGAGCCAGGGAGCCAGGGAGCCAGGAAGCCAGGGAGCCAGGTAGCCAGGGAGCCAGGGAGCCAGGGAACCAGCTTGTCTCTGTATGATCCACGGCTTTCCCCGCTCACGGATCAGCCGTCGACTTCCGCAGCCTCCAAGTCACGCCACGTGAAACGTGTCCCCCAAGAGGTCACAGGTCAAGGTCCCTCGCCCCCAAGGTCAATAACGACGGACCGTCCCTTTACCACTACATCACCGCTTCAATGAGTGCCCATGCGTCTCGTGTTACGCTCTGCTGGTCACCCGTGCGTAAACCACATGGCTACTACCCCAGGTGCCATCAGCCCCAGTCTTAGGGGTTAAATATATAGGACCCTCACAGATTGGCTTGACACTTATGCGCTTATCGTACTTAGAACTCGGGCTGTGAAAAATGCATACATCATCAACTTTGTACGATGGTTGAAATGGAAATATGCATTCTGATAAACATATTGTATTAGTAGATTTTAAGGCCGGCTATTATATTGTTCCAACATAGTAACACTGAAGAGCATGTGTGGATTGACCTTGTAATTAGGTAGGATTTCCATCTGCTAACGTTAGATATTTTTAAAAGTCGATGGCAGGTTGGCCACCACCATCATCATCGCATCCGAGGTGTTTCTTTTCATACTTTATGCGATGACGTTTACACTAACACGAAGCGTCACTCATCCGGGCATTCATTACCCTCATTACGACACCGCCATCTCCGGTCCCCCGAAAATGCCGTCATCGGACCAGAATGAGTCGGCCAAAGAGGACATGACTAAAGAGGTTGCCTCCATACCTGAGGGCCGCTGGCATCGTTAACGAGGTCACGGTGACTAATCCGATCATAGCGTAGGGTTCCCTTTTGAAACAAGGCCCAGGCACCAGCCAGCCAATGGATTTAATGGTCACAGCAGCCAAGAGTAGGTCAGGTACCAGCTACCGACCACACGGTTCCTGACCCGGCAAACATCGACCACCAATGTAAGTCACGACGGGAAGAAATAGGGAAAGACGTCACGTGACGGGTGTTTACAGGTGTGCGACCTTCAGCGTACATGGCGATCGGATATGAGGCAAGCGAGATCTCGTTAATATGGATAGTAATACTCATACTATGACATATTTTGTCGAACTGTCAATGGAATATTTTGTATATTTAAGAACTTGTCATTTTACTTAATTTACAGTATTGTGTGAAATCATTACGAAGTACTAAGATAAAATGGGGTTCCTTTAAACTTACTCATATGTTCCTCACTTGAAAATCAGTTTAAAATGGAAATTGTGTATTCAAGTTTTAGTGTATTAGTACAAATATAAAGTATGCATGAAATATAAGGGCATGTGTTTTGCCCCTGTGAGGCATATTGTGTGGCAAAGTGCGGCTTTCTTGTGCACTAGGTTATCCAAACGCGGATATTACGGCCATTTTGGGCCTTTTAGCATGGGCAGTCACATCATGGGTCTAGGACGTTTATCTCAAAGACTTTCACAATCATAATGTAGGTGGACATTTTTGGTATGAACAGCTTTAACATACATAGCACACGTTACTGGATATGAATGTTCGTGCCAAAACCTTCAATGTTGCTAAGCTACCTTTATGTTTAAATAGATGAATGTACACATGTGTTAATTAATTTCTCTGTACTTTGACGATGATACCACTTTGTATGAAAATATGTAGTCTTATGCGCCACATTTTGTGCCAAGCTGGCATAAAAGAAGTCTTTGTTCATTGATGAAAGCGTTAAAGGATTGTGCAGTGATACCGTATATCATGCTTTCGTTACAATTGTCAATTACCAACAGACACGTTATCTAACCTGCCGTTCATGATGGCGTGATTGGGTCACGGATTCGGTTTCAAAGCCCAAATTACGACCCAATTGCCGCTTATATCCCTTCCGCTACATCCCTTCCCCAACTCCCTCCGACAACCCCTCGCCCTGCTTCCTCTCTTTCTCGCCTTCCACCACTCCCGGGCTTTCATCTGCTCCATTCCCGAATCTCACCGGACAGGACGAAGGCGCCTTCCAGGCTGTAAGGCTGTTATCCTGAGCCGACAGACACCTCCTACGTCAAGAAAGAAGTCAACAGCCTATGGTCCACCCGCTTGGGGTGGCGTTAACAGGTTTAATCCCGTTGCAATACTTACAGGGTTGTTACCGTGCCGAGCGGTCTGGCCTTTCACACAAGACGTTGGTGCATGGCTTCCGTTGCGGCCATCTCCTCTACCACATTTGTATTTCGAGATTTCTCATCCTTTAATTGACAAAGTCGTTAAATCTAATCAGTATGTCCTCGATTAAATGACTTAATGGCGACCTGTGCTCCCACATAAACCCACCGAGGAAAAGAATCCCATTGATTTTTCCTATAGATGGTGCCATCATTATCTTAAAGAGTCCCTTGAGGTCGAAATCTTCGAATCGGGTAATTGCGAATGATCCATTATGTCACTATTTTATTATTGTTTAATTGGTTATCGTATCATTTAAACAATTATTGCTTGTTGTTAGATGGCTTTTTATTACAAGATTTATGTGTATAATTGTCACAACTATTTCTAATGCGGTGTTAAATAGTTGGTGCCACGCCAAAACAATTTTAGCTCCTATTAATCTTCTGTGTTTCGACGCTTTATATTATCGAGATATAACGCCCCAAATAGTAGAAGAGAATACTTTTTCAACTTGTTTACTCACAAGCCAATTTAACTTATGGAAGCGAGGAAAGTGACGTCAAATGGGAATACAAACGCATGTGCTTTTACACTGAGACTCAGCTTCGCTCTGCTCATTGGCTTGAACTCAGCGAAAAGCACTCAGCCATGAGGACAATACACGCCCTCGACAACAGATGTCTACGCGTTGCATCAAAGCTCACCTGTCAATCTTGTGACATCATTGTGACATCATTATTACAAAAAATGAATATATTGAGAAATGTCTTCTTGTTCAAATAGAAAGTTCATGTCCCTTGGGGTCCATGTTAAAGTTTGAGAAATTAAACTTAGCCATGATTCATGTCATTCGCACAAGAATTCACAGGGCATCAGGTCATATGTCGGTACAATACGTCATTAAAATATATCAGTTTTTCATTTGTGTCTGTTGAAGAATAGTTCGCACACACTCACGCCCCTGCCAGTTATTGAAATCGGACTCCTGTGTTTATCCTTCCTGTGGTATCTGATAACCTGTGGGCATTGCGCAGTTATAATGTTTCGGACAAACAGACAGACAAGCGGAACAGAGCGATAGATGACAAAGAATTACATTTCTAATCATAATAAGAGCAAATGAAAATAATCATACTTCAAACTCCCAACCTGTCCCAACAAGTTGATACTGCACGACTACCACCAGCCATGAGTAGCAGGGCAGTCAGCCCTCCCAGTGGCCGTACATTCAAGTAGGTGCGAGACAAATTCACAAAAATACGCAATAAAGAAAGGGAGATCGAGGAGTGAAAAGAGAGGCAGGGAGGTGAGCAAACATTTGCAAAGATTGCAAGAAATGGGGACATCAAGCGGAACAGAACAAGTCAATCCCAGTGGGGTAGCCCGTATAGCGAAGACGTAAATGCGTTAGAGTGGCATTGTCGGGGGTAAAACCACAGCATACACGGGAAGGGCGTGCCACCTCATTGAAATGCAAGACGGGGCAGGCAGACAGGTCGACTAAAGACTGTGTCCTGCACTCCCTGACAGACAAGCTATTATTCTCCGGCGATTAGTTTCTGTACCTAATTGCCTGGGAGGAGTTCCTCCGCTAACAGCCGCCCGCCCTAACCCCAACCCCTCCCCCTACTGTCCCCCCACCCTCTTCCCGTGACAATAGCCTCTCCCCTTCACTTCATGGCAAGAACGATTCCTCCCGCATACAGGTTTTTCGCCGCTAGATGGCGTGTTATATAGGACATTTCCGTGGCATGAAGTGTCACCAAGGACCGTGTCACATTAGACATGAAGTGGCACCAGCGACCATGTCATATGGGACATAAGTGGCACAAGGGACCGTGCCATCTGGGGTATGAAGTGGCACAAGGGACCCCGTCACAGAGGACACGAATGTGTTACCTGGGATATAATGAAAGTTTAACTATCTCCGTCAGACTGACGAGCATGAAAAAAAGTACCTGGCTACCGCAGCAGCTAGGACCTTGGTTAGCAGTATCAAGGCTTTCACAGCCCAACAGCGCTGTTACGCCAGGCGAAGGATCCTAAGCCATGTCATGCGATAAAACAACACAACCCCGTCGACCTGTTTTCTATATTTGAGGAACGATGGGCATCTCTTAGAGCTGACGCGTGCATTAAATGTAATATATTTTTAAAGCCGTCTAGGACATAAAGTGCCTTCCCGCTGCTTCAAAAATTATGGATACAGACCGGCCTAAAGGCATGATTTAGGAGATGCAGCGACCTGGTGCCATCTGGTTGGCAGGCCGACAAAACCGTTGCGACATTCAAATAGTTTTGGCGTCACGTGGTCAGATTAGCACATGCTGTGAATGAGGCGGTGTCGGCATAAAGCGCAGAATCCATGGAAATTCTGCGCATGCCACCAACAAATGTAACATCTCTTTTTCGCTTTCCGCTATGCTATGTCTGTTTGGCATAAAACTTGTACGGCGCCAATTTGATCGTCATGGTGACAGCCGTTAATGCTGCATCCAGGTCGCCTTATGGGTCGGTCAAATCGGCTTCTAAATACCAACTTCGGGGCTCGCCTACTGGGAAAAGCATTGAAGAGAGAACGATCCTACTGAGTGGGTCAGTCACGTGGGTGATAAAACACAGATAATCTTATCTAGCTTTCCATTAAAAACTATTTTGAATCATGGGAATGACGAGTGGGACACGGATGTTTTCTGTAACTACCACGTTAGAAAGTGAGGTGGGTATATATATATATATGTATATATATATATACTAATAAAATGAAGCTGTCTGACACGCAAGTCACGACCCGTCTCGACTCATGTAATGTCGACAGTTTTCACACCGAAAAACCCAGAATTATGTTACATTTTATTCCTAGCTCGGCTTATAATGTGAGACAATAAGAGGCTTATAATAACTCAAAAATATGACAGAACTGGGAATCTTTCCAATTTCGAATATCACACCATGCGCCTTGTAATATACGTAAATAAAACACGGACCCGGCATATCACACATACATTTTTTCTATCGTGACTTCATTTAACGTATGAACTGGTTTCGTGTCATTACGTTATGGCACACCGCGAGATAAATTGCTTGGCTGTGCACGCGCCAGCCTCTGCTTTGATCTCACTCTAATTACTTTACATTTATTACTCATTCGAAACCGGAGAATGTAGTATCACCCGAGCCGAGTATCGAGGGACAAAACAACGGGAGTAGAAATGTGTCTCTTTTTTCTCGTGTGGCCAGGCCTCTTGTCACAACCTTTGTGTGCAAATGCAAATGTGCATATCATGTCTGTTGATTTTGATACCATGTATCACTTTTATCGCAGTCATAATACTAGTGATTCATTAAGACTAGAAACTAGGCCTACAGGGTTCAAAATACACATATCTATTTTTAATTTGATAACCTTAACAGAGCGCTGGGATATTGGTTACCATGGCTGCACAAGGTACATGGTACCTATTATTATAATGTGATTCCAATATATCTATGTGTCGGCGAATGCTCCTTGCTGGTTTGCCGTTTGATTAGTCACAATAAATAATATACAGTGATATCAATGTCACCACTGATCATTATATGTGATTCGCTCAACTATGACATATGACTACCGCTGCAGATATTCATATTGTGACCCACTAGGATATGTCCAAGCCATGCACATGTCTACTTTCTAGTTTTATGTTTAACCATCAATTGGAGTGACAGACTATATTGCTGACGCAGGAGCTTACTTATAAGACTAAAACAGGCATTGCATTTGACCCGTGGGATAAATTTGTCCATCCCATTTTATTGGTTATTTCATTCTTCCTTGATATCTGCAACTCATGTTAAACAGATACCGCTGTGGTCTCCATGGTGAGAGAAACCAACGGCCATAGAGTAGGAGGGGATACCAGTGGGTCTCCGGTTAGTCGTGATAAACACAAGCCATGAGTAATCCTTGTGGAATCACCCCGTGGTCTAGTATACAGCGCGTTTGGCAATAGTCGAATGTGCTCTACTAGACCCGCCCAAGCGGCCGTTGCTAGGGTCGCGCTCTGCCGGTGCAAATGCATACGTGCGTGCAATATAAAGATATCATAACTATCTTTCGTAAAGAGTAGCGGGTTATATTCCCGTAGCTTCCCTTCTCTCTACTCTGACACTTTCCATTGTCACATTTTACTTACACCACCAACCAATCCAAAACTAGCAATGGCAGTCGCGACTGTGGCCGGGTCGCCAAACTAACAGCATGAGTGAGTCTCCTTGCGCCAATTATCCCCACTGCCTCCGTGACTATGATGGCTGAGATATGTGCCCTGTTAGAACTCACATTTGTCATGTTTGTTCCGCCGGTCGCTGATTTAGGATTTGTAGCTGAATATTCTTTTTTGTACCTTTCTTGTGTCGCGTCACTTATTATCGCCACTTTTTTACTCCCAGCGCCTCCTGGTGTTACACATCCCGGGCCTAATCGGGAGAACGTTTTGCGGGACGCCGGTTCTCGAGGAATGCGGTCTCCACCCTGCGCGATCGCCTATCAACGGGCTCCATAGCCAGGGGCACAACAAACCTCGTCAACCCCCCGAATGAACAAAACTCGGATTCGCCTGCCGTCAGCGATCACAACCAGAATGATTCATGACATGTCAGAAACCCCACTCCTCGACTATTCTGGGGTTGTTGTTGATATATTGTGTTGGTAGAGGAGACTGAGAGAGAGAGAGATAGAGAGACAGAGAGAAAGAGAGAGAGAGAGAGAGAGAGCAAGATAGACAAAGGGAAAGACAGAGAGCAAAAGAGAAAGACAGATGCAAAGAGAGAGGGAGCTACACACTAAGAAAGAACAACTAAGAGAAAAGGGAAGTTATTGTGACTCAGATACAAAGATAGGAAACGATCAAGAACGAGCAAGAAAGCAAGATAGAGAGATTTAGAGAGGGACAGCCAGAAAGAGAGGCAGAGAGGGTGAGAGAAGGGGGAGAGAGAGCGAGGATGAAGGAGTCTAATAATAGGAAGGGAATGGCGGGGCGAAGGGGAGGTAAGGATCAAAGGACAGCTGAGGGGACGGGGGGCGGCAAAGCGACAGAGTGAGACGGAGAGACCGAGCCATGGACCACGGGGAGAGGATGAGGAAAGATAGGAGGGGGTGACGAGGGGGTGACGAGGGGTGGGAGGGGGTGACGAGGGGTAGGAGTGGGTGGAGAGGGGTGCGGAGGGGCAGCAGGGATGACGAGGGGGTGCGGAGGGAGGGCTGAACCGGACCACCGCCTGATCTAAGTACCATATCCGGTCTGCGACCATCGCGTTTTCAACCCGGAAGGAAGTGGCCACCGGTAGCAAAAGTCAAAGGTCACGTGACCCTCTCATCTCCTTGCTTCCTGCACCAGTGACGAATTATAGATCAGAAAGTTACTAATAGCTCCAGCTTTTACACAAGAAGGGGCTGATTACAGGTCCCGCCAACGGTGATCCTTGCTGTGGCGGAATGGATGGGTCTCTAGACACTCGAATTGGAGACTACCCGCCTCATTAAAACATACTCCGCCGGGCAGATTGGCAAGTGAGACGACCAGGGCGTCGAAGTGGGATGGAGGACTGAGAGGGGGAGGGGAGGGGTGGGCGGGGTGGGCCGCGTGAGGGTGGGTGGTGAATTGGTTTATGGAGGCAATCGTAAGAAGTTGTTTTAATAGGGGACGGACGGCGGAACGGAAGTCGTTGTATGGCACGCCATCGGTGAATTATCTCTGAGGAGGACAATTTGCTGCTGAGCGAGAACACTAAGCACCAGGATGTCCGGGTGTAAGCGACCGATGTGGTGACATGATCAGGACCAGTCCTGTGCTGAGTGCCGTATGGGACTGCACGGCTGTCGGGGTGGCAGCGGTCCCCGGTGCCCGTCTAGAAATAGTTCCCCCAGCATAATAAACGAATTCTGACTCGGGTCTTCCTCAACCATGGGCAGGAACCGATTGTCTGCTGATAGGAATAGACGGTGAGCTAGCTAATGCTCAGCTGCCAGGTGTAATGGGCCACGTCCAACTCCGCAATGTCCTTGTACCCCACCGCCCACCTGCACACCCTCCCCCCTCACCGCCCCCTCGCCCATGTTCCCCCTCCCCCCCTCACCTCCCCCTCCCACCTCGCCCCTTCCGTCATGGTTTATCCCTAAGGTTTATCTCCTACTCCTGTGGCGGATTTCACGAACGTAGTTTAGCCGCAAAAGATGGGCGATTTTAGTCGACTAAGCCCAGTAGCCGGCTAAACTATGTACGTGAAATAGAGTACTGGCCATCCGCCTCTGCCAAGGTTATTGTTTCTTATGTTAGCACAAAAGGCAGTTTGAATATAGCTCGCGCATTTCTCATTTTCCAGTCCAAGCGATTTCGCCTTGGCTTAGTAGAAGATGGACCCATATTTGTTTGATTGCTTGTGTATTCAGGACGCTTTAACCACTTTTGGCCAAATCTCGTCAATGGGAGAAGGAAGGGTAAGTGGAGCCATGCCCCTGGGGGTAACCCTCTACTCTTTGCAAAGGAAGACACGATCTTTATCCTGCGACCACACAGACATGGCCACAGCGGGGTGCTAACCACCGATCCACGTGCAGCTAGGCTTTCAGGTGGCCAACGCGCTGAATGCCAGCGCTTTAAAACACTGAGCTATCGACGCGGCCCCTGGGCCCATAGTAGACATGTACATGTATATGCACAAGTAAGTACTGGTATTTGCAGTATAGTTATTGGGCGTTGTATAGCTTCGATACAGTTAGATTTTAAAGATAATTTCACCGTTTTACCATTGTTTTCGTGAAATAACCAATAAAAAAAAGACCATACGCTAAAAAGGACATATTCACTCCAAAATAAGCAAATAGCTATGAAACTTACTAATTTCAACAAAATGTAAACAAGCGAACCGGAAAGGCCGCCTGAACTAACATTTCGATTAGTCTTGTAATAATTGATAACGACATAGGATTTTGATTCAACCAGTGACTACCATAGGAAAGACCATATTTCTCAGCCTGAATAAAGCTCGCTGCCATCAGTAAAGACAAAAACAAAAACAAAGCAAAAAAGAAGTTCCCATCGGGAATTGAAGGCACAAGCCTTCGACCAGAGATTCGCCGCGGTACCGACTACACCACCGACCGGGCTTCATACGGAATAGTGATGTATGAATTTGCCCTGTTCGGGAATCATGCAATCTTTCCCTTCAAATTTTGTGAAATGTTGCTCGTGCAATGTTACCTTTTTGTTGAAATAGTAAACTTTTAAAGCAAATTGAGATAAAATCTTCACTGTCTTAAAGGTGTCAGGTAATAAAGACGGATGCCACGCCCCAGAGGACAAAGACATCCTCTCAAGGTCATCGATAACGGGTTCAACGCACCATTTATATCCTGTCACGTGATCAGTGGCATTGTGGAAACAGCCGGTGGATGACCTTGTGACCAAATGGAAGTTGACCATAATTCAGGGTAACCTGTCCTCCGGGGTTCACCCATAGCGCTCCAACCCTGATAGGGACCACTGCCCGAGAGCCAAATACTGAAAGAGGTCGTAGATCAATAGAGTCTCTCGGTAGTGGTATAATGCATCACATAGACAGGGACATCCATTGCTTCCTCGTGATTAAACCGCTATGGGAGGCATTCCACATGGAAGGCTAAACGATAACATATTAATATTTAATAAATAATAAATCCCGCATTTGTTGCAGATTCATTATTATTGTGATCGGATGCTACTCATCTGTACTCAATAGAGGGCATTATTAGGGCAAGCGGTGCTTCTCGCCTATTTTTAACCCACCCCTACCTCCTCTCCAATGAACCTCGTCTGACCCCTAACCCCTGGCTCCGTCCTGATCACTGGGGCGGTATTTTATGGTGCTTCCGCATTTGTTATAGATTCATTATTATTATTGTGATCGAATTTACCCGATGTAAATTCAAGCCAAAGTGAGCTTCAGCCCGACGACTGGCCTGTCACAGCGGACTCTGCCGTCACAGCTAAACGATGGTTGGGTCAGTCCTCCTTGTACTATAATACCTGTCGTTCAAGACGCATCATTGGAGTTTTACTCAAGATGGACGAGAGTAAGGATAAGATCAACTCGTTCTACATGGCCACCTGGTCTTGTACTGTCGCTTCGATGGTCCGCCCCGATGGCCGAGCCAGGCGCGTGCTCGACCTTTGCACTCAGATAGACATCATGATGTCTTGTATAATGTCAACGCCCATGGCTCTAGCTAGAAATATGCCCAACTAGACTCAGCTGGTCAAACAGTGTTATTCTTTGCCAAAACATTACTTTAACGCCTTAATCGAACCAAGTTAAGTTAATAAATTAGGTTAACTTTATAATAATATTTGTTTTGGCTTTAAGTATATCATTAGAATGCATTAATCATGCAATTTAAACAAGCATCGGAGCAGAAAGTCATGCTTATGAACTTTCAACGCATCAACATATGAATATTCATGATGACCCACGCGCTGATATGAACAGTTCGTGTTTTAATAATACTTAGCTAAAAGGAACGCACTATTTATGGAGTAGACCGGCTTATCGTAGGATCCTAAAATAATGGTCTTAGTAGAAGCAGCTACAGTATCAGATTTGGCTCATTTTGTGATGGCATTCCAGAATCTACGTACTACAATACAGTCGCTGAATCTGTGAATGAGTGCATCTACCTCTGAGCATGAAACACACAAACCACTCTCCGCCAGTCCATTTTTGTTTAGATATTTGTTGTTGGGAGCAAACCTGTAAAGGATTAAAATACTGAAAGGATCGTTCTTTGGTTTGAAAGGTTAATTTAAAAGGCAGTGAACATGTTTTGCCCCAGTCTGATTCATGGCACGAAATGACATCAAGCCACTTGTTCATCTGTACATAACTTTAACTGTCATTAACTTTAACAATGCCACATTTATACCACTTGCCGTAGAGAACCGACTTGTTGCCAATCTGTATGAACGCATTAAACCACAGTATTTTCGGAATACTCTCTGGCATAAAGTGAGCTTTAAGCTTCGCCTATGCTGTTAGAATATTTTGTAAAATAAAGGTACAGATCTAAATACAGATCGGGTATGCAGCATCTGGTATTGAACAGGTCCTGTATACCCATCTAGAGGAATTATGCTTGAAGGCATTCCCTCCAAACCTTAGCCTCCCCGTTATACAATTTCTTGACATAACCCAGTTGAAGGGATGCTAACTTTACTTCCAGAATGGGCATTTGCATGCCTCATTGATTAATAGGTTGCGATATTATATCAAGCTTGACCGTTGGTTTTGCATTTTCCCACACAAACGAATTGCATATTTGACAATACATAACCGAGCCCAGGAATGGCAAGCATTTTAACAATCAAAATTCGTCCAATAAGTGTGAGATTCCGCATTTTCCACATATTCAAGCATTTATTTATTTTGTCCACTTGCGTTCCTGAAGTCAGATAAGCCATTTAAACTTCATCTGAGCTGAGCTTGATACCCAACGTGCTAAAGTTGTTCGCTGATGACCATCTAACTGGAAGATCTCCAGGCGGTTTGCCAGAATTGGCCCCTATCCAAATAGCTTCCGTCTTATCTCTGTAACAGCCTAGACCAGATAACTGTGCATATTGGTTTAGGAGAGTGAGGAGTCTTATCGCTCAGTCCAGATCCGCTAGAAAGCAGGTAGTGTCGTTTGCGAGTTATGCGAGTTTCGAGGCCCTGGAACCACAGTTTATGCCCTTAATTTGTTTATCCCTCCGTATAGCATTCGTATTCCTGTTATATTAACGTAGATTGCACGTAAGATGCATGATCTAACGTTCCAAATTGGAAATAAACCCTTTCTCTTTCATAGTTTCTGGATTGTTTCATGTTGCAAGTCGCGAAAATGTATCATTACTCCGTGTTGTCGGTTTAAATCAAGATCCGTTGAGTCCTCAGTCGCGTGTTACCTTTTGCGCGGATCATATGGATAACATGTATATAACCGGAGAGCCTCTGGCTATGTATATACATATCAATGGCCTGAGGCTCACCGGATAGGCTATATTGCAGCTTTACTCCAGATGGACATGAATAACGATCATTTCAACTCGTTCTGCATGGCCTTGTGGTCTTGTGCTGTCGCGGCAATGGTCCACCCCGAGTTACAGCTTAGGACGGGAGGTTGATAGTGTCGCGGTACGCAGGTTGAGCGGATTGATTTGAATACAAAATGATCGGACTTAGCACGATACGTTTAGAGTTTTTCAGGCTTGCCTTGTATCGTGGGAGCGATAAAATGCGTAAGCGAGACTTCGATGTTTTGTCTTTCTGATGTGAACCATGACTTGAATGTTTCCTTTTCTCGTGTATTGATTGGTTATTATGAAGTTCACCAGTAGGCCCGTAGCTTAAATAACAGCATTAGTGCTTAAAGCGAGCGTACGGCGCATAAATCGAGTTCACCCTCCCCCTGCGTCTACATTGTCCACGTACGGCTACGTGTACGGATAATAAATGGGTCAAAGTCTCAAACCCGTTACAAGTAACAGTATTCCCGCAGTAACCTACTCTTAAATTTTTACCTGCTTATACAAATTCCATATATGCTAAATAATATTTCTGAAGAAGAGGTTTACCTCAACCAGCACGGACAGCGCACTGGAGCCAACTGTGTCGTCTGCTAAACTAGCCGCCCTTTTATTGGCCAAAGCTGATTACGTGACCCATACGGAAACTCATGTGTTCTCATTGGTTTTGGATTTCGAAAGATTCGCGAACAACACAGAGATGCCTTCAGATGCATCGATTACTATTATATGTGACCCGAAATTACAAGCTATATAACAGGAATATCTTATAGTTTGCTGTACTATCATTCCAAGGTGGGTTATCCCATATTAATACTTAAAATGTCGTCAAATACATCAGTAAATTCTGTTATCGTCCACCTTGTTCTCGCGACTGTTAACTGTCAGACTTTGACCAATCTCTCTTTTGCTAGAATTTGTTTGCAATCCATTCCTTATTAAAATAACCAACCAGATCAAGATTTATGTTGCATTGTCTAAGAACTTGCTGCACCTTTACTAGATCTAAGCTTATTCATGCAAACAGTGTCAAACATGTCAAATGACAAATAGCTTTTCTCTTACTAATAGGCTGCTGAAACACATTGCCAAGGAACGAAATAACATTCAGGTTACATCTCTTTTTAGATGCTGCATTAATCACTGTCACCATGACGACCAAATTGACGCAGTACAAGTTTTATATCAAACAAACCTAGCAGATAAGAAAACGAAGGGATTGCAGATTTGCTGGTAGCATACGCAGAGTTGCCATGGATGTTTTTACTTTTACCGACAACGCCTCATGCACAGCACGTGCTAGTCTGACCACATGACGCCAAAACTATTTGAATGCTACAACGGTTTCAAACGTCCGCTTAATAACTGGATGGCACTAAGCCCATGCATCTCATAATAAATCTAGTTTTTAAGCATGGGTCGAGGATCGGGGTTGCAGAGGTAGGCAGGGACACACCTGAAGGTGATGGGGCTTTACCTTCTTTGTTCAAATATGCATAGACGTCATAAAGCCGCGACCACCTGACACAAGCTTATCGCCTACCCAGCGGAAACGCTTGTCTCCATGGAGACAGGGTATCCGCCCAGTTGGTTCTCACGTTACGGTCGCCATGTCACAAGGCTGGGGAGCGCCAGGTCTCGTGTTGACCTCCCCACAGAAAGGTCTACCATATGCGCATTTCGTCTGCCAACCGTTCACAAGGAGATGACATCGCTCGACACCGATGAGCATTGTTCCCGGGTCGTCATGGCAACGGCGCCCTCCTAGCTCTCGGTGGCAGGTGTGGTGAATATTAAACTGTGGGTTTTGTTCATCATTCTGATACATTGGCGTCAACTTAGCCAAGCAATCGCGGTGGCGGCTGTTAAAACGTTACTTCGAACGTGTTATTTATGTCAGTCAGACGAAAAAAAGTCTGTAATGAAGAAGGTTCTCGTTCAGCCGCGTTTCAGGTCTCGTTTGTCGGAAAGAAGGCGTGAACTGATACTTGCGGTTTTCAGCCTATGGCATGCCTGGCGCATGTTACAACACGTGCCTTTGACACTTCGCATAGTAAAAATCCGACCGCTTGGATTAGAATGTATTAGAACCACAGTATTGTTTTAGCTCAACCAGCTTGTGCTTGTTAGGGGAGGCTCGCGTGCCGTCTTAATGAGAGTCTCCTTGGTCAAGCAAGCCGTACCACTGTCATCTTGCTCAGCATTTGCCAGTAGTATGCTCTTTTGTGATTCTAATGATACTGAACCCGACACAATGGATTGGCGCAACAACTTAATGACACTGTCCTTATAGAGCGATAGAGCATTATCGGCGACACGAGACATGTTAACATGAATCCCCCTCTTGTACTTCACCAAGACGCATGAAATCAAATGGTTGTTTAACTGTATTGACACCATGGCGAGATCACGGGAGAGCTTTTCGATCGGCCCCGGACGAGCCCCTCTCATTGTCGGTACCTACCCACCGTCCATCGTCCCCCCGGCCGAGCCTCGGCCATGTCGGTCCCCCCCCCCCTAATTTTTTCAATTTTTTCAATGACCTGTTAGATACCTACCATTTGAGTCAGCCCGGCTGCTGGACCATTAAGCTAATGAGACACGCTATCACGAGAAGAACATTTGCCTATTATTGCCAGGAAAGTCGGTCAGGATGAACCTAGGCACACCTCCTGGGTCAGTGTAAGATGTAAGTGCCCAAAGCGGGGCTGATGACTTCAATCTAACACTTTTTTTTAGCCACAACCAGTTACTAGTCGCTCACTGACATCATCCCGATTTGTACACTGAGTCCAGACGAAACTGTCACAATACACGTGACTGTGGCTTACAGATGTCCGACCTTCAGCGTGCAGCAGAGGACATGTCGCAGAGGGATACGGAAATCACAAGGGGTGAAAACTTCCAACGGGGATGGGATATATAAAACCGCAAACAACCCAACGCGCTGCAAGCTGGTGAATGTATTACTAGACATCGTAAACAACATGAGCGAAAAATAAACTGCTGCAGAGAAATGTGCAACACGGGACAAGAACACCTGCCATTGCCCCGGTGTTTTCTTGGTGACTTCCGGTGAACGACAGGTGGGGCTGCAATGGCTTCCTCACAACGTATACACAAAACCCCCGTTACTATTAAGCGCCCCAAATCTATTTCAACCCCACCCAGCTCCCTTTCTCCCCAAAGCGTCTCATAGATTTATGTCCTCGTAGCTTTATCGATCCCGGGAGCCAGATCCCAGAGAACACCGGGTTTAATTCACTCGCGCAATAATGTTATCAAGTCGGCCTTTGAGTCAGCGAGGCCGGTCGTGACGTCAGAGGTAGGCGTCAAATCACGGCGGCACCTTCTGGAGGAAAAAATGAATGGGTTGGTGCATGAAGCTAACGCGTTTGGGACTAATATGCTGGGCTTTACGGCACGGCCACGGTCAGTCCACGTCAGCAGGGTATGAAAAGACTCTGGCCAGCACCAATGTTTATTTTTAGTTTGTTACCACCCCTTCCCTTACCACCCCGTCCCCTCCGCCTTCCGAATCTTAAACCCACATAAAAAAAACACCCATCTTCATGTGAGATTATCTGGTTAACTCTCAGCTCACCCTCTCATTCTCTCTCTGTCCATCCCTCCCCCCCCCCATTTCTCCATGCCTATCTTTTTCTGCCCTCCTCGCTTGCTCCTCTTATGTCAAATTTATATCTTCTCTTGAAACTTATCGGCTTCTTCGTCACATTTGGCTTCCCGCCTGAGCATATGCTTCCAATCAGCCTAGCGCCCAGCGAGAAATAGCCGCGGAACCAGCCAGGGAACCAGGAAGCCAGGGAGCCAATGAGTCAGGCAACCAGCTTGTCCCTTTGTGATCTGCGGTTTCCCCGCTCACGGATCAGCCGTCACCTTCCACAGCCTCTAAGTCACGCCACGGTGGCGCCTGTCGCGACGATCCTGAAATGTGTCCCCCAAGAGGTCACAGGTGAAGGTTCCTCACCCCCAAGGTCAACGAGGACGCGGCGCCCCTTTACCGCTAAATCACCGCTTCAATGAGTGCCCATGCGTCTCGTGTTACGCTCTGCTGGTCACCCGTGCGTAAACCACATGGCTACTACCCCACGTGCCATCAGCCCCAGTCTTAGGGGTTAAATAAAATAGGTCCATCACAGATTGGCCTGACACTTATGCGCTTGTCGTACTTAGAACTCGGGCTGTGAAAAATGAATACATCATCAACTTTGTACGATGGTTGAAATGGAAATATGCATTCTGATAAACATATTGTAATAGTATATAATAAGGTAAGCTATTATATTGTTCCAACATAGTAACGGTAAAGAGCATGTTTGGACTGACCTTGTAATCAGGCAGGATTTCCATTTGCTAACGTTAGATATGTTTAAAAGTCGATGGCAGGTTGGCCAAGAACTTTGCCCCATATAATTTTTAATATTTGTTCTCTTAACTTCTCTATTGTGATCGTATGACTAGGGATGTCAACACTTTTCAAATTCCGTATCAAAACCTACTTAAGCAACCTTCGAAAAGTGTTGATGTGAGGAACGAGCTCCCTCTGCTGACAGAATGGCAGAAACTTTGTCGTTGATGTGAATAGTTATACGGAACACATAATGCCGACCGGTCGATGGTATTTTTTAAATTTTGTTTGTTATTTAGTTCTTTTGTTAAATTATATATACACATTATTAAGTAGAAATGGGCTCTTAACATAGCAAGCATATATGTAAAATAATGAAAGTTCTCATGACAACCATGCGTATTCAAATGTGTTAATTACTCCACAATTTGATTATCAGATCATTATATATATGAGCAGATGTGGCTTTATTAGCCATATTATTCCCCACATTGGCCTAAATAAATTAATCATTGATGAATGCATAGAAAAAGAACCAGGGATACATTCTTTTTACAATTGTCAATAACTAATAGACACGTGATCTATCATGTTTTTTATGGTTGGGTGATCGAGCCACGATTTTATTGCAATGCCTGAATTACGATCCCAAAATGCGTCACCTTACCTCCGCTCCTGTCCCCTCAACCCCTTCCCTTCCAGGTACCCCCCCCCCCCGTTTGCGTCATCCCCCACATCCGGCGTTTCATCTGCCTCATTCTCGACTCTCACCAGACACGACTGTAAGGTGTTATCCTGGGTCAGCAGACTTTTCCTCCGTCAAGAGAGACGCAGTGGTCAAGCCGTCCGCTTGGGGTGGCATTAACACTATAGTCCCGTTGGAACACTTACAGGGTTCTGACTGTGCCAAGCGGTCTGGTCTTTCACACAAGACTTTGGTCCATGGCTTCCGCTGCGGCGCCTTAAGCTGCCATCTCTCCCACCACATGTATTATTAAAAACTTTCACTATTAAGTCGTTATCCTGATCCTAGTGTTAATATAGCGATATTAATTATGATTTATCAAAATCCTTAAATCGGGCGATGGAGAATATTCCACTATATGTCTATATGTCTATATGGATATATATAGCAATGGTCATCGTAAGATCGTTCTCAGTTGCTTGTCTTGACAAATATGAAACTGTAACTACGATAACAGGTATTCCAATACAGCCAATATATTGGGCATGGGGAACCCTAAAATTATATGAAGTTATACAATTTATACAGAATCGCAATTTGTTCTTATGGAGACCAGTTAATGCTTAACAATGTTGAATATGGCATAATAACCATGTTGGCATGCCTTACAACGAAATCCGGTAACATGGGTAATTATTCGTTTAACTACTGTACGCATTGAAAAGAAAAGCTAGCCAAGAAGAGCACAATGGATCAAACACACTGTATATCGGTACTTGCACAAAATCGGCTTTATTTTCAATGGCGACCGAAACAAAATAAATGAATCGTTCTAACATTTCCACCTTTGTTGTGATGGCCCCAGGCCTAAACACATAGGGGGAACATTTTGTTGTTGACGTGTTGGAAGTTGGATGTTGCACGGGAGCACCAGGATGCAGCTGACACATATAATAAATGTGTATTCATCCTCTGAGACTGTCTAAACACTCCCCGGAGAGGAATAAAGATAGTTCATCTCGGCGGCCTCACTAGAAAGGTCGCCAGCCTTTAGGTGGGCTCCCGACCCAACGGTCTTTTATCTCCGGCCCCGAGTCTCTGAGGGTGGTGGGGCTCATCACCATTAGGGGCACCAACCCACGTGACGCAAACTGGTCAATTATAAATTGGTGCATCTTGCACGTAACTCGAAAGATTTGGTCTCGGAGAAGCTCACTTATGGTTGCTTCCAGAGGTCGCTGTGCTGAGTACTAATTTAGGCGGGATAAAGTAGTGCCGAGGCGAGAAAGGAAAATTGCCTTGTTATACCGGCATTAACCAATCAAGTCTAGAAACATTATGTGATCTCCACGCCTGCTCGCTCGCCTGCACATCTGCAGACCGACTATATGATTGGCACTGCTTTGTACGTATAGCAGGCTGTCTACATAACGCATGGACCGTTCTTTTTCGTTCTGTACTTGAGGGTTTAAAACGGATTTTATGCATAAAAACAATTCTTTCATCGTTATTTGTTTGTTCTTTTTTCGACTCTATTTACCAATGGGCCAGCGGCCTTTCAGTATTCAATAAAAACATTTATTGCTCTTCCTATACATATCTAAGCTTTTCTTCTGTCGGTTTGTCCTTTGATGGTTTAAAGAGGAACGACATGCGCAACACAAGATGGTGGCATATTGAGAGTGTATTTGCATATGTTCATGTCTTGTATCACCAGTAATATTATTTAAATATCTATTTATTTCGATTCGAATACTGCTCATGGAAGATATGCACAACGCTCCATTTAAAGAAGGAGGTATTGTGCAAGCCAGCTATCTTCATATGAGTAGTATAGTCTCATCAGCATATGCGTTTCAAAACATATCGATATATTTGAACTATTACAATATCATAGGTGTTCCTAGAAATATGCAAACAAATACAATGTATAGATAATGTCTCACACAATGATGACAGTCTGCCCTCTAATTTCTACTCCAGCGGCCCTGCAGCCGTTCTAAGCACCACAAATCAAACTTCTAAGCCTTCCCATTAAATATAAAACCCCTTTTCAAAAGTGAACAACGGCTCTGGCTCAAAATTCATTGGCCTGGAGAATCCATTCCAGGAAATGACATTCGATAGGAATTGCAACTGTTGTTCTTTGGGTCAGCAGAATGGACTGGTGGTTAGCGCGCTCAACTGCGTGGAGTATTAATTATAGAATATTATCAAGCATTTATCATTAGGGGACACTGAAGAGGAATTGTTTTTTCCACATCTACAGGTCTTCAATGGATTGGGTGAGGGGCGAGGACCCAGTGGGAGCTGCTAGTACCGTCGTACATAATATGCTTTTTAACTACTGCGGACGTGAGAGGACAGCCAGGCGGACGGCCCAGAACAACATCTCTTGAAGTATGAGGCGACGTCTTGTGAACAGTTACCCCATGTATCTTTGAACGAGTTAGTCAAAGACAGAGGCGAAAGGCAAAAATAAGACACGGCGTGTCAGGGCTACCTCTTATGACAAAGACGACTTTGATGCCGGGCGCCAAGTCACCGCCTGTGTGAACATGTTGATCAAAAATGAAGATAATGAAGTTATCCCCTAATATCCGGCGTGTTTAAGCTCTATGGTCATATCATTCATACCAACATATTAACTACCAATGTAAGTCAATCTTACTTGAAGATTTCAGTTACTATTCAAGCTAAAAAAGGTCTACATCAACCTGTTGACAATTGCTAAATTCAGTTAGTTTTGAGTAATTCCCGTTAGGCTTCTGAGTAAGGAAAGGAGTGCTAAAATTTGCTTGGGTAAACTAAATAAATCCCTCTCTGTCATAGCCTCTCCTTCGATAACCAAGAAAAAGGAAGCGATCTGTTAGAAGTACAGAATAAGTAATACAATTACTCCACAAAAAGAAGTTGACCACTATTCTCCTTTTTTTCTGTTATATATCTTAATTAATAACAATACAATCAATTGTGATGTTTTAAAATGTGCCTCCGCCAAGGCAATGAGATGGTTTGATTATTGAGGGTAAGGAAAAACTTGTTTCACGCAATACTTTTTAAAGATGTCCTTCGTCAACATGTCAAACAGTATTCATTGTCATATTAGGTATAGGGTCGTGACTGGTGATGTAGACGTGGGATTACTGGTTCGCTTTATTTTTACTGCTCAAATAACAGGTTAGACGCCTATCAAAGGAGGTGGGGCCGCTGTTGGACCTGTACGCTAATGAGACACGATTCTACAAAAGGAAAGCTGGTCAATGCTTGGTGAGACCGCAGAAAACTCATGAGATACGATACTAAAAGAAGAAATGATGGCTAGATGAGACCCTTGTACCCTAATGAGACACGATGCTACAAGAAAAAAAAGTTATTCTTTGGTTGCCAGCGGAGACGTGTGTACACAGCGAGAACGACGAACAAGTTGTCCAATAAAAATCCCGATTGTGTGAGATCGTTATGGTAATGGGTTAGGTCGGGCCAAGAAACTACGGCTGGAGTGTTCTAACAGGACCATCGACCTAGATAACAGAGTATTGTATTGATAACAGGTGGTTTACAACAATCTTGGAGACTAGTTAAATTTACTGAAGACACAAAGAACCAAGCGCTGAACCTTGGACTAGGATGTCGAGCTACACGTGACTGACGTGCGACCTTCAGCGTGGAGCAGCGGCCATGACTCAGCAGGATACGGAAATGACACAGTGCGATGACTCCCCGGGGACGCAATAAACACAAGAGCCAACAGCCGACCGCCGTATGAACTGGTGAAGTTATTGCCAGACATGTGCAGCGAATGGTAAACAGCATAACGACAAACGAGCTGCTTCAAGAAATGTATAGCCATGCAAAAAGACATCCCCCTGCTGTTTTCAGGGTGACTTCCGGTGAACGACAGGTGATGCCGCAATGGCTTCCTCATACCGTATACACAGAAAAACCCGCTCCCCGTTATTATTGGGCGCCGCAAACTTAGTTCAACCCCACCCAGCTCCCTTTCTTCCCAAAGAGTCTCATAGATTTATGTTCTAGTAGATTTATCGATCCCGGGAGCCAGATCCCAGAGAACACCGGGTTTAATTCACTCGCGCAATAATGTTATCAAGTCGGCCATTGAGTCGGCGAGGCCTGTGGTGACGTCAGAGCTATGCGTCAAATCACTGCAGCGCCTTCTGGCGGGAAGAAATCCGAATGAGTGGGTTGGTGCATGAAGCTAACGCATTTAGAACTAATAGGCTCGGCTTTACTGCATGACCACGGTCAATCCACGTCAGCAGGGTGTGCAAAGACTCCGCGCCGAGCCTTCCGCGCTCGCTCTTGCCCCCGGCCGAATCATTTCAAGTTAGATGATCCTAGAGCTAATTAGTAAGTAATACTTACATGGCAATACTAAAATTTTCCTTGTGTAAAGAAGTCCCGGATATTTGAGATATTTCAGGAACACTCTTCACCACGTGAAGCGAGTGATATTTCACTGATGTACAGTTACGGAACATCTTGGAGATTAAGTATTTCAAATACTTCCAGTAGCGAAGTAAGCCTTACACGTTTATTCATGCATAGTTTAATTAATACGAAGATAATTAATTAACAATAATCAGGATTCTCTGCAGTGTACTCCTCCCGTCTATATATCCCGTTCTACAACATAGCCAAGTAGCGAGCTAGATTGTAAATACACAGCAGTGGTGTCGGTACGTCTATGTAACGGATCTCTCTGTTTGTCACAGTGGGTCAAAGGCAAACCGCGGTTATTCACTTCACTATCGGTGCCATCATGCCCTCAGCCAATCAGCGGTCCCCGAGCAATAAAACCTTACTCGCGATGTTTTAACATGTGCCTGCGCCAAGGCAATGAGACGGTTTGATTATTGAAGGTAAGGAAAAACTTGTATCCAGGAATAATTTTTAAAGATGTCCTTCGTCAACGTGTCAAATCGGTATTCATTGTCATATTAGGTACAGGGAAGTGACTGGTGACGTAGACCTGGGATTACAGGTCTGCTTTATTTTTACGGCCCAAATAACCTGTTAGACGCCTACCAAGGGAGGTGGGTCGGCTGTTGGAACTGTATCCTATTGAGACATGATGCTACAAAAGGAAAACCGGTCTATCCTTGGTAAGACCGCAGTAAACTCATGAGATACGATGCTAAAAGGAGAAATGATTGCTAAGTGAGACCCTTGTCCCCTAATGAGACACGATTCTGAAAGAAAAAAAAACTGTCCTTTGGTTGCCAGGGGAGACGTGGGTGCACAGCGACGACGAGCAAGTTGACCAATAAAAATGAAGCCGGGCCAAAGAACTACTGCTGCAAGAAGACGGCGGATTTTAACGATGTCAAGCTACACGTGACTGATGTGCGACCTTCAGCGTACGGCAGGGAACATGACTCAGCAGGATACGGAAATGCCACAGCTAGACATGTGCAGTGCAGGGTAAACAGTGTAACGACAAACGAACTGGTCCAAGAAATGTATAGCCCTGGAAAAGACATCCCCCTGCTGTTTCCATGGTGACTTCCGGTAAACGATAGGTGATGCCTCAATGGCTTACTCATACCGTATACAGCAAACACCCGCTCCTCGTTATTATTGAGCGCTCCAAACCTATTTCAACCCCACCCAGCTCCCTTTCTCCCCAAAGGGTCTCATGGAGTTATGGCCTCGTAGCTTTATCGATCCCGGCAGCCAGATCCCAGAGAACCCCGAGTTTAATTCACTCGCGCAATAATGTTATCAAGTCGGCCATTGAGTCAGCGAGGCCGGGCGTGACGTCAGAGCTAGGCGTCAAATCACGGCGGCGCCTTCTGGAGGGAAAAAATCCGGTCGAGTGGGTTGTTGCATGAAGCTAACGCATTTAGAACTAATAGGCTCGGCTTTACGGCATGTCCACGGTCAATCCACGTCAGCAGGGTGTGCAAAGACTCGGCCCAGCACCAATGTTTAGTTTTAGTTTGTTACCGCCCCTTCCCTTACCACTTCCTCCCCTCCGCCTTCCGCTCTTACACTCATATTAATTAAAACACCCATTTTCATGGGAGATTAGCTGGGTTAACTCTCAGCTCACCCTCTCGCTCTCTCTCTCTCTGTCCATCCCTCACTCCCTCTCCATGTCTATCTCTCTCTCTGTCCTCCTCGCTTTCCCCTCTTTTATTCACTTATCCGCTTCTTCTCCACATTATGGTTCCCGCTTGAGCAGATGCTGCCAATCAGCCCAGCGTCCAGCGAGGAATAGCCGCCAAACCAGCCATGGAACCAGGGAGCCAGGGAGCCAGGAAGCTAGGGACTAGGGAACCAGGGTACCAGGTATCTGGGGAACCGGGAGCCAGGGAGCCAGAAAACCAGGGAGCCAGGGAGCCAGTGAGCCAGGGAGCCAGGGAGCCAGGGTACCAGGTATCTGGGGAACCGGGAGCCAGGGAGCCAGGAAACCAGGGAGCCAGGGAACCAGGGAGCCAGTGAGCCAGGGAGCCAGGGAGCTAGAGAGCCAGGGAGCCAGAAGGCAGGGAGCCAGGGAGCCAGTGAGCCAGGGAGCCAGGGAGCCAGGGAGCCAGAGAGCCAGGGAGCTAGAGAGCCAGGGAGCCAGAAGGCAGGGAGCCAGGGAGCCAGGGAGCCAGGGAGCCAGGAAGCCAGGGAGCCAGGTAGCCAGGGAGCCAAGGAGCCAGGGAACCAGCTTGTCTCTGTATGATCTACGGCTTTCCCCGCTCACGGATCAGCCGTCGACTTCCGCAGCCTCCAAGTCACGCCACGTGAAACGTGTCCCCCAAGAGGTCACAGGTCAAGGTCCCTCGCCCCCAAGGTCAATAACGACGGACCGTCCCTTTACCACTACATCACCGCTTCAATGAGTGCCCGGGCGTCTCGTGTTACGCTCTGCTGGTCACCCGTGCGTAAACCACATGGCTACTACCCCACGTGCCATCAGCACCAGTCTTTAGACCAGAGTTAAATATATAGGTCCGTCACAGATTGGCTTGACACTTATGCGCTTATCGTACTTAGAACTCGGGCTGTGAAAAATGCATACATCATCAACTTTGTACGATGGTTGAAATGGAAATATGCATTCTGATAAACATATTGTATTAGTAGATTTTAAGGCCGGCTATTATATTGTTCCAACATAGTAACACTGAAGAGCATGTGTGGATTGACCTTGTAATTAGGTAGGATTTCCATCTGCTAACGTTAGATATTTTTAAAAGTCGATGGCAGGTTGACCACCACCATCATCATCGCATCCGAGGGGTTTTTTTTCATACTTTATGCGATGACGTTTACACTAACACGAAGCGTCACTCATCCGGGCATTCATTACCCTCATTACGACACCGCCATCTCCGGTCCCCCGGAAATGACGTCATCGGACCAGAATGAGTCGGCCAAAGAGGACATGACTAAAGAGGTTGCCTCCATACCTGAGGGCCGCTGGCATCGTTAACGAGGTCACGGTGACTAATCCGATCATAGCGTAGGGTTCCCTTTTGAAACAAGGCCCAGGCACCAGCCAGCCAATGGATTTAATGGTCACAGCAGCCAAGAGTAGGTCAGGTACCAGCTACCGACCACACGGTTCCTGACTCGGCAAACATCGACCACCAATGTAAGTCACGACGGGAAGAAATAGGGAAAGACGTCACGTGACGGGTGTTTACAGGTGTGCGACCTTCAGCGTACATGGCGATCGGATATGAGGCAAGCGAGATCTCGTTAATATGGATAGTAATACTCATACTATGACATATTTTGTCGAACTGTCAATGGAATATTTTGTATATTTAAGAACTTGTCATTTTACTTAATTTACAGTATTGTGTGAAATCATTACGAAGTACTAAGATAAAATGGGGTTCCTTTAAACTTACTCATATGTTCCTCACTTGAAAATCAGTTTCAAATGGAAATTGTGTATTCAAGTTTTAGTGTATTAGTACAAATATAAAGTATGCATGAAATATAAGGGCATGTGTTTTGCCCCTGTGAGGCATATTGTGTGGCAAAGTGCGGCTTTCTTGTGCACTAGGTTATCCAAACGCGGATATTACGGCCATTTTGGGCCTTTTAGCATGGGCAGTCACATCATGGGTCTAGGACGTTTATCTCAAAGACTTTCACAATCATAATGTAGGTGGACATTTTTGGTATGAACAGCTTTAACATACATAGCACACGTTACTGGATATGAATGTTCGTGCCAAAACCTTCAATGTTGCTAAGCTACCTTTATGTTTAAATAGATGAATGTACACATGTGTTAATTAATTTCTCTGTACTTTGACGATGATACCACTTTGTATGAAAATATGTAGTCTTATGCGCCACATTTTGTGCCAAGCTGGCATAAAAGAAGTCTTTGTTCATTGATGAAAGCGTTAAAGGATTGTGCAGTGATACCGTATATCATGCTTTCGTTACAATTGTCAATTACCAACAGACACGTTATCTAACCTGCCGTTCATGATGGCGTGATTGGGTCACGGATTCGGTTTCAAAGCCCAAATTACGACCCAATTGCCGCCTATATCCCTTCCGCTACATCCCTTCCCCAACTCCCTCCGACAACCCCTCGCCCTGCTTCCTCTCTTTCTCGCCTTCCACCACTCCCGGGCTTTCATCTGCTCCATTCCCGAATCTCACCGGACAGGACGAAGGCGCCTTCCAGGCTGTAAGGCTGTTATCCTGAGCCGACAGACACCTCCTACGTCAAGAAAGAAGTCAAAAGCCTATGGTCCACCCGCTTGGGGTGGCGTTAACAGGTTTAATCCCGTTGCAATACTTACAGGGTTGTTACCGTGCCGAGCGGTCTGGCCTTTCACACAAGACGTTGGTGCATGGCTTCCGTTGCGGCCATCTCCTCTACCACATTTGTATTTCGAGATTTCTCATCCTTTAATTGACAAAGTCGTTAAATCTAATCAGTGTGTCCTCGATTAAATGACTTAATGGCGACCTGTGCTCCCACATAAACCCACCGAGGAAAAGAATCCCTTTGATTTTTCCTATAGATGGTGCCATCATTATTTTAAGGTAGATGCATAGATTACATTTTTTTCAGACAAACTTCTTGACATTTTTTCAACGTATATTAATGTGTATTCAAGACGATAAAATAACATAAAAAAGACATGTCTTCTACCTACTTTTCTGTCAAAATGACGTTGAATAGGTAGGGGGTCACATCTAATTTTATAATGGCCGTCAATGGAGAATTTTAGAATTTCGACACGAAATATTCAACAGAAAAAAAACGGCTCAGACAAAGTTAATAAAAATTTGTCTGTAACAAGCTTGCTCCTTGTTTGTTCAAGTAAAAGCAAAAAATATATGGGTCTTCTACCTCGTTTTCTCGTAAAATGACTCTGAACATGGAAATTGTGCCGGTAATTCTGAGGGTCGGAATGGGAAACATGCTGAACTAGAGATACAAGTACTCACAAGATTGAATAAGATACTTGGTGATATCAAATTTACATGAACACATTTAAGCAACCAAACGTGTAAGCATATAGGCCTACGATGATGTGGGCGATTCTTACACCCCCCCCCCCGCCTCCCCACTGATTTGCTGTGCCTGTGTGGTCAACGCTATGTAATTTGCCGGCTTGTTTCTATTGCCAGTTCGTTCAAAGATATATTTATACATCCCAAAAAGTTCTTTAGTTTGCTTGGACTTGCGTTTGCCTATCAATTTCCCTTTACAGCGCATCAGGTTCGCGACTTTGTTACATAAACAAGAAATAAACGATGACACGCTGCGGACAATAGAGCATTCGCCAGATTAGCCTGGTTCCCCGCCCCAACTTCGCTCGCTCACTCACTTAAAGTATGAGTATAAGCGGCGGTACCAGCTTATCGCCAGATCGCAGCGGCATAGTCCACCAGATGGCGCCACGGTGATGCCGGGAACCTCCTTAAAGAGTCCCTTGAGGTCAAAATCTTCAAATCGGGTAATTGCGAATGATCCATTATGTCACTATTTTATTATTGTTTAATTGGTTATCGTATCATTTAAACAATTATTGCTTGTTGTTAGATGGCTTTTTATTACAAGATTTATGTGCATAATTGTCACAACTATTTCTAATGCGGTGTTAAACAGTTGGTGTCACGCCAAAACAATTTTAGCTCCTATTAATCTTCTGTGTTTCGACGCTTTATATTATCAAGATATAACGCCCCAAATAGTAGAAGAGAATACTTTTTCAACTTTACTCACAAGCCAATTTAAATTATGGAAGCGAGGAAAGTGACGTCAAATGGGAATACAAACGCATGTGCTTTTACACTGAGACTCAGCTTCGCTCTGCTCATTGGCTTGAACTCAGCGAAAAGCACTCAGCCATGAGGACAATACACGCCCTCGACAACAGATGTCTACGCGTTGCATCAAAGCTCACCTGTCAATCTTGTGACATCATTGTGACATCATTATTACAAAAAACGATTATATTGAGAAATGCCTTCTTGTTTAAATAGAAAGCTCATGTCCCTTGGGGTCCATGTTAAAGTTTGAGAAATTTAACTGAGCCATGATTCATGCCATTCGCACAAGAATTCACAGGGCATCAGGTCATATGTCGGTACAATATGTCATTAAAATATATCAGTTTTTCATTTGTGTCTGTTGAAGAATAGTTCGCACACACTCACGCCCCTGCCAGTTATTGAAATCGGACTCCTGTGTTTATCCTTCCTGTGGTATCTGATAACCTGTGGGCATTGCGCAGTTATAATGTTTCGGACAAACAGACAGACAAGCGGAACAGAGCGACAGATGACAAAGAATTACATTTCTAATCATAATAAAACTGAGCAAATGAAAATAATCATACTTCAAACTCCCAACCTGTCCCAACAATTTGATACTGCACGACTACTACCAGCCATGAGTAGCAGGGCAGTCAGCCCTCCCAGTGGCCGTACATTCAAGTAGGTGCGAGAAAAATTCCCTAAAAGAACACTGTGAATACAAATGCGGAATTGCCAATACAAATTCACAAAAATACGCAATAAAGAAAGGGAGATCGAGGAGTGAAAAGAGAGGCAGGGAGGTGAGCAAACATTTGCAAAGATTGCAAGAAATGGGGACATAAAGCGGAACAGAACAAGTCAATCCCAGTGGGGTAGCCCGTATAGCGAAGACGTAAATGCGTTAGAGTGGCATTGTCGGGGGTAAAACCACAGCATACACGGGAAGGGCGTGCCACCTCATTGAAATGCAAGACGGGGCAGGCAGACAGGTCGACTAAAGACTGTGTCCTGCACTCCCTGACAGACAAGCTATTATTCTCCGGCGATTAGTTGCTGTACCTAATTGCCTGGGAGGAGTTCCTCCGCTAAAAGCCGCCCGCCCTAACCCCAGCCCCTCCCCCTACTGTCCCCCCACCCTCTTCCCGTGACAATAACCTCTCCCCTTCACTTCATGGCAAGAACGATTCCTCCCGCATACAGGTTTTTCGCCGCTAGATGGCGTGTTATATAGGACATTTCCGTGGCATGAAGTGTCACCAAGGACCGTGTCACATTAGACATGAAGTGGCACCAGGGACCATGTCATATGGGACATAAGTGGCACAAGGAACCGTGCCATCTGGGGCATGAAGTGGCACAAGGGACCCCGTTACAGAGGACACGAATGTGTTACCTGGGATATAATGAAAGTTTAACTATCTCCGTCAGACTGACGAGCATGAAAAAAAGTACCTGGCTACCGCAGCAGCTAGGACCTTGGTTAGCAGTATCAAGGCTTTCACAGCCCAACAGCGCTGTTACGCCAGGCGAAGGATCCTAAGCCATGTCATGGGATAAAACAACACAACCCCGTCGACCTGTTTTCTATATTTGAGGAACCATGGGCATCTCTTAGAGCCGACGCGTGCATTAAATGTAATATATTTTTAAAGCCGTCTAGGACATAAAGTGCCTTCCCGCTGCTTCAAAAATTATGGATACAGACCGGCCTAAAGGCATCATTTAGGAGATGCAGCGACCTGGTGCCATCTGGTTGGTAGGCCGACAAAACCGTTGCGACATTCAAAAAGTTTTGGCGTCGCGTGGTCAGATTAGCACATGCTGTGAATGAGGCGGTGTCGGCAATAAGCGCAGAATCCATGGAAATTCTGCGCATGCCACCAACAAATGTAACATCTCTTTTTCGCTTTCCGCTATGCTATGTCTGTTTGGCATAAAACTTGTACGGCGCCAATTTGATCGTCATGGTGAGAGCCGTTAATGCTGCATCCAGGTCGCCTTATGGGTCGGTCAAATCGGCTTCTAAATACCAAATTCGGGGCTCGCCTACTGGGAAAAGCTTTGAAGAGAGAACGATCCTACTGAGTGGGTCAGTCACGTGGGTGATAAAACACAGATAATCTTATCTAGCTTTCCATTAAAAACTATTTCGAATCATGGGAATGACGAGTGGGACAAGAATGTTTTCTGTAACTACCACGTCAGAAAGTGAGGTGGGTATATATATATATATATATATATATATATATACTAATAAAATGAAGCTGTCTGACACGCAAGTCACGGCCCGGCCGTCTCGACTCATGTAATGTCGATAGTTTTCACACCGAAAAACCCAGAATTATGTTACATTTTATTCCTAGCTCGGCTTATAATGTGAGACAATAAGAGGCTTATAATAACTCAAAAATATGACAGAACTGGGAATCTTTCCAATTTCGAATATCACACCATGCGCCTTGTAATATACGTAAATAAAACACGGACCCGGCATATCACTAGGTGGGTCACCACGTCTCTTCATTTTTCGGAGGATTTGTGATTCACTAAGCACATGTCATTTTTGCTCTAACGTCTGTTGAAATTACAACAACCACCATGTTATTTATGACGCTGCCAGCATCCTTTTAACCAATTCTTTCATGGTTCTATGTGTACAGAGGAGCAGTTAATTACAGACATGTCTGAAAGTTCCGACAATGATTTCTCTTCAACGAAATTGAATATTTATGATTAAATACTGTACCGTCAGTTAGTTACAGGTATTGCATAATTCGTTCATTGAAAACATGCCGCGACCGTGCATGGACCGCGCTAAGCAACAGCCCATTCCTTTAACCGCGGTCAACAGATTTTAGGCGTTATTAAAGAATTGGTAATAAGAAAGCCGTTGATCACCTTTTGAAAACGGGATTTGTGTAAACGGGGAAGGCTGAAAATGTTCATATTCCGCCTTTAGAATGATTGAGGGCCCGGTGGGTCAAAGGGAAAATTTGAAGCAAGATGGCTTGCGAAAGTATCTGTATTCGTTCAGATGTGTCTTCTTCTTAGAGTTCCTGTATTATAAGTAGTAGTTCATAGATATATGTGAGGCAGGAATTTACATTTTTATGATTTTATTTCCCATTTTTATGATTATTTTATTTCACATTTCTTATGTCATGATTTTATTTCACATTTCTTATGTCATGATTTTTCAATTTACATTTGTATATGATGATTTTATTTGACATTTTTTCTATCGTGATTTCATTTAACGTATGAACTGGTTTCGTGTCATTACGGTATGGCACACCGCGAGATAAATTGCTTGGCTGTGCACGCGCCAGCCTCTGCTTTGATCTCACTCTGATTACTTTACATTTATTACTCATTCGAAACCGGAGAATGTAGTATCACCCGAGCCGAGTATCGAGGGACAAAACAACGGGAATAGAATTGTGTCTCTTTTTTCTCGTGTGGCCAGGCCTCTTGTCACAACCTTTGTGTGCAAATGCAAATATGCATATCATGTCTGTTGATTTTGATACCATGTATCACTTTTATCGCAGTCATAATACTAGTGATTAATTAAGACTAGAAACTAGGCCTACAGGGTTCAAAATACACATATCTATTTTTAATCTGATAACCTTAACAGAGCGCTGGGATATTGGTTACCATGGCTGCACAAGGTACATGGTACCTATTATTATAATGTGATTCCAATATATCTATGTGTCGGCGAATGCTCCTTGCTGGTTTGCCGTTTGATTAGTCACCATAAATAATATACAGTGATATCAATGTCACCACTGATCATTATATGTGATTCGCTCAACTATGACATATGACTACCGCTGCAGATATTCATATTGTGACCCACTAGGATATGTCCAAGCCATGCACATGTCTACTTTCTAGTTTTATGTTTAACCATCAATTGGAGTGACAGACTATATTGCTGACGCAGTAGCTTACTTATAAGACTAAAACAGGCATTGCATTTGACCCGTGGGATAAATTTGTCCATCCCATTTTATTGGTTATTTCATTCTTCCTTGATATCTGCAACTCATGTTAAACAGATACCGCTGTGGTCTCCATGGTGAGAGAAACCAACGGCCATAGAGTAGGAGGGGATACCAGTGGGTCTCCGGTTAGTCGTGATAAAAACAAGCCATGAGTAATCCTTGTGGAATCACCCCGTGGTCTAGTATACAGCGCGTTTGGCAATAGTCGAATGTGCTCTACTAGACCAGCCCAAGCGGCCGTTGCTAGGGTCGCGCTCTGCCGGTGCAAATGCATACGTGCGTGCAATATAAAGATATCATAACTATCTTTCGTAAAGAGTAGCGGGTTATATTCCCGTAGCTTCCCTTCTCTCTACTCTGACACTTTCCATTGTCACATTTTACTTACACCACCAACCAATCCAAAACTAGCAATCTCAGTCGCGACTGTGGCCGGGTCGCCAAACTAACAGCATGAGTGAGTCTCCTTGCGCCAATTATCCCCACTGCCTCCGTGACTATGATGGCTGAGATATGTGCCCTGTTAGAACTCACATTTGTCATGTTTGTTCCACCGGTCGCTGATTTAGAATTTGTAGCTGAATATTCTTTTTTGTACCATTCTTGTGTCGCGTCACTTATTATCGCCACTTTTTTACTCCCAGCGCCTCCTGGTGTTACACATCCCGGGCCTAATCGGGAGAACGTTTTGCGGGACGCCGGTTCTCGAGGAATGCGGTCTCCACCCTGCGCGATCGCCTATCAACGGGCTCCATAGCCAGGGGCACAACAAATCTCGTCAACCCCCTGAATGAACAAAACTCGGATTCGCCTGCCGTCAGCGATCACAACCAGAATGATTCATGACATGTCAGAAACGCCACTCCTCGACTATTCTGGGGTTGTTGTTGATATATTGTGTTGGTAGAGGAGACTGAGAGAGAGAGAGATAGAGAGACAGAGAGAAAGAGAGAGAGAGAGAGAGAGAGAGAGAGAGCAAGATAGACAAAGGGAAAGACAGAGAGCAAAAGAGAAAGACAGATGCAAAGAGAGAAGGAGCTACACACTAAGAAAGAACAACTAAGAGAAAAGGGAAGTTATTGTGACTCAGATACAAAGATAGGAAACGATCAAGAACGAGCAAGAAAGCAAGATAGAGAGATATAGAGAGGGACAGCCAGAAAGAGAGGCAGAGAGGGTGAGAGAAGGGGGAGAGAGAGCGAGGATGAAGGAGACTAATAATAGGAAGGAAATGGCGGGGCGAAGGGGAGGTAAGGATCAAAGGACAGCTGAGGGGACGGGGGGCGGCAAAGCGACAGAGTGAGACGGAGAGACCGAGCCATGGACCACGAGGAGAGGATGAGGAAAGGTAGGAGGGGGTGACGACGGGGTGACGAGGGGTGGGAGGGGGTGACGAGGGGTAGGAGTGGGCGGAGAGGGGTGAGGAGGGGCAGCAGGGGTGACGAGGGGGTGAGGAGGGAGGGCTGAACCGGACCACCGCCTGATCTAAGTACCATATCCGGTCTGCGACCATCGCGTCGTCAACCCGGAAGGAAGTGGCCACCGGTAGCAAAAGTCAAAGGTCACGTGACCCTCTCATCTCATTGCTTCCTGCACCAGTGACGAATTATAGATCAGAAAGTTACTAACAGCTCCAGCTTTTACACAAGAAGGGGCTGATTACAGGTCCCGCCAATGGTGATCCTTGCTGTGGCGGAATGGATGGGTCTCTAGACACTCGAATTGGAGACTACCCGCCTCATTAAAACATACTCCGCCGGGCAGATTGGCAAGTGAGACGACCAGGGCGTCGAGGTGGGATGGAGGACTGAGAGGGGGAGGGGAGGGGTGGGCGGGGTGGGCCGGGTGAGGGTGGGTGGTGAATTGGTTTATGGAGGCAATCGTAAGAAGTTGTTTTAAGAGGGGACGGACGGCGGAACGGAAGTCGTTGTATGGCACGCCATCGGTGAATTATCTCTGAGGAGGACAATTTGCTGCTGAGCGAAAACACTAAGCACCGGGATGTTCGGGTGTAAGTGACCGATGTGATGACATGATCAGGACCAGTCCTGTGCTGAGTGCCGTATGGGACTGCACGGCTGTCGGGGTGGCAGCGGTCCCCGGTGCCCGTCTAGAAATAGTTCCCCCAGCATAATAATAACTCCGCAATGTCCTTGTACCCCACCGCCCACCTGCACCCCCTCCCCCCTCACCGCCCCCTCGCCCATGTTCCCCCTCCCCCCCCCCCCTCACCTCCCCCTCGCACCTCGCCCCTTCCGTCATGGATTGATAAATAAGGTTTATCTCCTACTCCTGTGGCGGATTTCACGAACGTAGTTTAGCCGCAAAAGATGGGCCATTTTAGTCGGCTAAGCCCAGTAGCCGGCTAAACTATGTACGTGAAATAGGGTACCGGCCATCCGCCTCTGCCAAGGTTATTGTTTCTTATGTTAGCACAAAAGGCAGTTTGAATACAGCTCGCGCATTTCTCATTTTCCAGTCCAAGCGATTTCGCCTTGGCTTGGTAGAAGATGGACCCATATTTGTTTGATTGCTTGTGTATTCAGGACGCTTTACCCACTTTTGGCCAAATCTCGTCAATGGGAGAAGGAAGGGTAAGTGAAGCCATGCCCCGGGGGTAACCCTCTACTCTTTGCAAAGGAAGACACGATCTTTATCCTGCGACCACACAGACATGGCCACAGTGGGGTGCTAACCACCGATCCACGTGCAGCTAGGCTTTCAGGTGGCCAACGCGCTGAATGCCAGCGCTTTAAAACACTGAGCTATCGACGCGGCCCCTGTGCCCATAGTAGACATGTACATGTACATACACAGGTAAGTACTGGTATTTGCAGTATAGTTATTGGGCGTTGTATAGCTTCGATACAGTTAGATTTTAAAGATAATTTCACAGTTTTACCATTGTTTTCGTAAAATAACGGTAAAAGACCATACGCTAAAAAGGACATTATTCACTCCAAAATAAGCAAATAGCTATGAAACTTACTAATTTCAGCAAAATGTAAACAAGCGAACCGGAAAGGCCGCCTGAACTAACATTTCGATTAGTCTTGTAATAATTGATGACGACATAGGATATTGATTCAACCAGTGGAGAGACCATATTTCTCAGCCTGAATAAAGCTTGCTGCCATCAGTAAAGACAAAAACTAAAACAAAGCAAAAAAGAAGTTCCCATCGGGAATTGAAGGCACAAGCCTTCGACCAGAGATTCGCCGCGGTACCGACTACACCACCGACCGGGCTTCATACGGAATAGTGATGTATGAATTTGCCCTGTTCGGGAATCATGCAATCTTTCCCTTCAAATTTTGTGAAATTTTGCTCGTGCAATGTTAACTTTTTGTTGAAATAGTAAACTTTTAAAGCAAATTGAGATAAAATCTTCACTGTCTTAAAGGCGTCAGGTAATAAAGACGGATGCCACGCCCCAGAGGACAAAGACATCCTCTCAAGGTCATCGATAACGGGTTCAACGCACCATTTATATCCTGTCACGTGATCAGTGGCATTGTGGAAACAGCCGGTGGATGACCTTGTGACCAAATGGAAGTTGACCATAATTCAGGGTAACCTGTCCTCCGGGGTTCATCCATAGCGCTCCAACCCTGATAGGGACCACTGCCCGAGAGCCAAATACTGAAAGAGGTCGTAGATCAATAGAGTCTCTCGGTAGTGGTATAATGCATCACATAGACAGGGACATCCATTGCTTCCTCGTGATTAAACCGCTATGGGAGGCATTCCACATGGAAAGCTAAACGATAACATATTAATATTTAATAAATAATAAATCCCGCATTTGTTGCAGATTCATTATTATTGTGATCGGATGCTACTCATCTGTACTCAATAGAGGGCATGATTAGGGCAAGCGGTGCTTCTCGCCTATTTTTAACCCACCCCTACCTCCTCTCCGATGAACCTCGTCTGACCCCTAACCCCTGGCTCCGTCCTGATCACTGGGGCGGTATTCTATGGTGCTCCCGCATTTGTTATAGATTCATTATTATTATTGTGATCGAATTTACCCGATGTAAATTCAAGCCAAAGTGAGCTTCAGCCCGACGACTGGCCTGTCACAGCGGACTCTGCCGTCACAGCTAAACGATGGTTGGGTCAGTCCCCCTTGTACTAGAATACCTGTCGTTCAAGACGCATCATTGGAGTTTTACTCAAGATGGACGAGAGTAAGGATAAGATCAACTCGTTCTACATGGCCACCTGGTCTTGTACTGTCGCTTCGATGGTCCGCCCCGATGGCCGAGCTAGGCGCGTGCTCGACCTTTGCACTCAGATAGACATCATGATGTCTTGTATAATGTCAACGCCCATGGCTCTAGCTAGAAATATGCCAAACTAGACTCAGCTGGTCAAACAGTGTTATTCTTTGCCAAAACATTACTTTAACGCCTAAATCGAACCAAGTTAAGTTAATAAATTAGGTTAACTTTATAATAATATTTGTTTTGGCTTTAAGTATATCATTAGAATGCATTAATCATGCAATTTAAACAAGCATCGGAGCAGAAAGTCATGCTTATGAACTTTCAACGCATCAACATATGAATATTCATGATGACCCACGCGCTGATATGAACAGTTCGTGTTTTAATAATACTTAGCTAAAAGGAACGCACTATTTATGGAGTAGACCGGCTTATCGTAGGATCCTAAAATAATGGTCTTAGTAGAAGCAGCTACATTATCAGATTTGGCTCATTTTGTGATGGCATTCCAGAATCTACGTACTACAATACAGTCGCTGAATCTGTGAATGAGTGCATCTACCTCTGAGCATGAAACACACAAACCACTCTCCGCCAGTCCATTTTTGTTTAGATATTTGTTGTGGGGAGCAAACCTGTAAAGGATTAAAATACTGAAAGGATCGTTATTTGGTTTGAAAGGTTAATTTAAAAGGCAGTGAACATGTTTTGCCCCAGTCTGATTTATGGCAGGAAATGACATCAAGCCACTTGTTCATCTTTACACAACTTTAACTGTCATTAGCTTTAACAATGCCACGTTTATACCACTTGCCGTAGAGAACCGACTTGTTGCCAATCTGTATGAACGCATTAAATCACAGTATTTTCGGAATACTCTCTGGCACAAAGTGAGCTTTAAGCTTCGCCTATGCTGTTAGAATATTTTGTAAAATAAAGGTACAGATCCTAAATACAGATCGGGTATGCAGCATCTGGTATTGAACAGGTCCTGTATACCCATCTAGAGGAAGTTTGCTTGAAGGCATTCCTTCCAAACCTTAGCGTCCCCGTTATACAATTTCTTGACATAAGCCAGTTGAAGGGATGCTAACTTTACTTCCAGGATGGGCATTTGCGTGCCTCCTTGATTAATAGGTTGCGATATTATATCAAGCTTGACCGTTGGTTTTGCATTTTTCCACACAAACGAATTGACCCGGCTTTGAATGTTTTTTACAATGGTAGGAGGAACATGCATATTTGACAATACATAACCGAGCCCAGGAATGGCAAGCATTTTAACAATCAAAATTCGTCCAATAAGTGTGAGATTCCGCATTTTCCACATATTCAAGCATTTCTTTAGTTTGTCCACTTGCGTTCCTGAATTCAGATAAGCCATTTCAACTTCATCTGAGCTGAGCTTGATACCCAACGTGCTAAAGTTGTTCGCTGATGACCATCTAACTGGAAGATCTCCAGGCGGTTTGCCAGAATTGGCCCCTATCCAAATAGCTTCCGTCTTATCTCTGTAACAGCCTAGACCAGATAACTGTGCATATTGGTTTAGGAGAGTGAGGAGTCTTATCGCTCAGTCCACATCCGCTAGAAAGCAGGTAGTGTCGTTTGCGAGTTGTGCGAGTTTCGAGGTCATGGAACCACAGTTTATGCCCTTAATTTGTTTATCCCTCCGTATAGCATTCGTATTCCTGTTATATTAACGTAGATTGCACGTAAGATGCATGATCTAACGTTCCAAATTGGAAATAGACCCTTTCTCTTTCATAGTTTCTGGATTGTTTCATGTTGCAAGTCGAGAAAATGTATCATTACTCCGTGTTGTCGGTTTAAATCAAGATCCGTCCAAGAGTCCTCAGTCGCGTGTTACCTTTTGCGCGGATCATATGGATAACATGTATATAACCGGAGAGCCTCTGGCTATGTATATACATATCAATGGCCTGAGGCTCTCCGGATAGGCTATATTGCAGCTTTACTCCAGATGGACATGAATAACGATCATTTCAACTCGTTCTGCATGGCCTTGTGGTCTTGTGCTGTCGCGGCAATGGTCCACCCCGATGGCCGAGTTACAGCTTAGGACGGGAGGTTGATAGTGTCGCGGTATGCAGGTTGAGCGGATTGATTTGAATACAAAATGATCGGACTTAGCACGATACGTTTAGAGTTTGCCAGGCTGGCCTTGTATCGTGGGAGCGATAAAGTGCGTAAGCGGGACTTCGATGTTTTGTTTTCTGATGTGAAAACATGACTTGAATGTTTCCTTTTCTCGTGTATTTATTGGTTATTATGAAGTTCACCAGTAGGCCCGTAGCTTAAATAACAGCATTAGTGCTTAAAGCGAGCGTACGGCGCATAAATCGAGTTCACCCTCCCCCTGCGTCTACATTGTCTGCGTGCGGCTACGTGTACGGATAATAAATGGGTCAAAGTCTCAAACCCGTTACAAGTAACAGTATTCCCGCAGTAACCCACTCTTAAATTTTTACCTGCTTATACAAATTCCATATATGCTAAATAATATTTCTGAAGAAGAGGTTTACCTCAACCAGCACGGACAGCGCACTGGAGCCAACTGTGTCGTCTGCTAAACTAGCCGCCCCTTTTATTGGCCAAAGCTGATTACGTGACCCATGCGGAAACTCATGTGTTCTCATTGGTTTTGGATTTCGAAAGATTCGCGAACAACACAGAGATGCCTTCAGATGCATCGATTTCTATTATATGTGACCCGAAATTACAAGCTATATTACAGGAATATCTTATAGTTTGCTGTACTATAATTCCAAGGTGGGTTATCCCATATTCATACTTAAAATGTCGTCAAATACATCAGTAAATTCTGTTATCGTCCACCTTGTTCTCGCGACTGTTAACTGTCAAACTTTGACCAATCTCTCTTTTGCTAGAATTCGCTTGCAATCCATTCCTTATTAAAATAACCAACCAGAACAAGATTTATGTTTCATTGTCTAAGAATTTGCTGCACCTTTACTAGATCTAAGCGTATTTAAGCAAACAGTGTCAAACATGTCAAATGACAAATAGCTTTTCTCTTACTAAAAGGCTGCTGAAACACATTGCCAAAGAACGAAATAACATTCAGGTTACATCTCTTTTTAGATAGGCACATCACTTTCTCACACGGTAGTCACCGAAAACATCAGTTTCCCCTCCGTCATTCCGTTGCAACTAAATAGGTTTTAATGGGGAGCTAGATGAGATTATGCGCGTTTTATCACCCACGTGACTGACCCACTCAGAATGATGGCGCTCTCTTCAAGGGTTTCCCGGTAGACGAGCCCTGATTTCGGTATTTTCGCCCGCGGAGTTGACCGACCTGTAAGGTGACCTAGATGCTGCATTAATCACTGTCACCATGACGACCAAATTGACGCAGTACAAGTTTTATATCAAACAAACCTAGCAGATAAGAAAACGAAGGGATTGCAGATTTGCTGGTAGCATACGCAGAGTTGCCATGGATGTTTTACTTTTACCGACAACGCCTCATGCACAGCACGTGCTAGTCTGACCACTTGACGCCAAAACTATTTGAATGCTACAACGGTTTCAAATGTCCGCTTGCTAACCGGATGGCACTACGCCCATGCATCTCCTAATAAATCTAGTTTTTAACCATGGGTCGAGGATCGGGGTTGCAGAGGTAGGCAGGGACACACCTGAAGGTGACGGGGCTTTGCCTTCTTTGTTCAAATATGCATAGACGTCATAAAGCCGCGACCTCCGGACACAAGCTTATCGCCTACCCGGCGGGAACGCTTGTCTCCATGGAGACAGGGTATCCCCCAGTTGGTTCTCACGTTACGGTCGCCATGTCACAAGGCTGGGGGGCGCCAGGTCTCGTGTTGACCTCCCCACAGAAAGGTCAACCATATGTGCATTTCGTCTGCCAATCGTTCACAAGGAGATGACATCGCTCGACACCGATGAGCATTGTTCCCGGGTCGTCATGGCAACGGCGCCCTCCTAGCTTTCGGTGGCAGGTGTGCTGAATATTAAACTGTGTGTTTTGTTCATCATTCTGATACATTGGCGTCAACTTAGCCAAGCAATCGCGGTGGCGGCTGTGAAAACGTTACTTCGAACGTGTTATTTATGTCAGTCAGACGGGAAAAAGTATGTAATGCAGAAGGTTCTCGTTCAGCCGCGTTTCAGGTCTCGTTTGTCGGAAAGAACGCGTGAACTGATACTTGCGGTTTTCAGCCTATGGCATGCCTGGCGCATGTTACAACACGTGCCTTTGACACTTCGCATAGTAAAAATCCGACCGCTTGGATTAGAATGTATTAGAACCACAGTATTGTTTTAGCTCAACCAGCTTGTGCTTGTTAGGGGAGGCTCGCGTGCTGCCTTAATGAGAGTCTCCTTGGTCAAGCAAGCCGTACCACTGTCATCTTGCTCAGCATTTGCCAGTAGTATGCTCTTTTGTGATTCTAATGATACTGAACCCGACACAATGGATTGGCGCAACAACTTAATGACACTGTCCTTATAGAGCGATAGAGCATTATCGGCGACACGAGACATGTTAACATGAATCCCCCTCTTGTACTTCACCAAGACGCATGAAATCAAATCGATCGGCCCCGGACGAGCCCCTCTCATTGTCGGTACCTACCCACCGTCCATCGTCCCCCCGGCCGAGCCTCGGCCATGTCGGCCCCCCCCCCCCTAATTTTTTCAATTTTTTCAATGACCTGTTAGATACCTACCATTTGAGTCAGCCCGGCTGCTGGACCAGTAAGCTAATGAGACACGCTATCACGAGAAGAACATTTGCCTATTATTGCCAGGAAAGTCGGTCAGGATGAACCTAGGCACACCTCCTGGGTCAGTGTAAGATGTAAGTGCCCAAAGCGGGGCTGATGACTTCAATCTAACACTTTTTTTAGCCACAACCAGTTACTAGTCGCTCACTGACATCATCCCGATTTGTACACTGAGTCCAGACGAAACTGTCACAATACACGTGACTGTGGCTTACAGATGTCCGACCTTCAGCGTGCAGCAGGGGACATGTCGCAGAGGGATACGGAAATCACAAGGGGTGAAAACTTCCAACGGGGATGGGATATATAAAACCGCAAACAACCCAACGCGCTGCAAGTTGGTGAATGTATTACTAGACATCGTAAACAACATGAGCGAAAAATAAACTGCTGCAGAGAAATGTGCAACACGGGACAAGAACACCTGCCATTGCCCCGGTGTTTTCTTGGTGACTTCCGGTGCACGACAGGTGGGGCTGCAATGGCTTCCTCACAACGTATACACAAAACCCCCGCTCCCCGTTACTATTAAGCGCCCCAAATCTATTTCAACCCCACCCAGCTCCCTTTCTCCCCAAAGCGTCTCATAGATTTATGTCCTCGTAGCTTTATCGATCCCGGGAGCCAGATCCCAGAGAACACCGGGTTTAATTCACTCGCGCAATAATGTTATCAAGTCGGCCTTTGAGTCAGCGAGGCCGGTCGTGACGTCAGAGGTAGGCGTCAAATCACGGCGGCACCTTCTGGAGGAAAAAATGAATGGGTTGGTGCATGAAGCTAACGCGTTTGGGACTAATATGCTGGGCTTTACGGCACGGCCACGGTCAGTCCACGTCAGCAGGGTATGAAAAGACTCTGGCCAGCACCAATGTTTATTTTTAGTTTGTTACCACCCCTTCCCTTACCACCCCGTCCCCTCCGCCTTCCGAATCTTAAACCCACATAAAAAAAACACCCATCTTCATGTGAGATTATCTGGTTAACTCTCAGCTCACCCTCTCATTCTCTCTCTGTCCATCCCTCCCCCCCCCCCCCCCCCATTTCTCCATGCCTATCTTTTTCTGCCCTCCTCGCTTGCTCCTCTTATGTCAAATTTATATCTTCTCTTGAAACTTATCGGCTTCTTCGTCACATTTGGCTTCCCGCCTGAGCATATGCTGCCAATCAGCCTAGCGCCCAGCGAGAAATAGCCGCGGAACCAGCCAGGAAACCAGGAAGCCAGGGAGCCAATGAGTCAGGCAACCAGCTTGTCCCTGTGTGATCTGCGGTTTCCCCGCTCACGGATCAGCCGTCACCTTCCACAGCGTCTAAGTCACGCCACGGTGGCGCCTGTCGCGACGATCCTAAAATGTGTCCCCCAAGAGGTCACATGTGAAGGTTCCTCACCCCCAAGGTCAACGAGGACGCGGCGCCCCTTTACCGCTAAATCACCGCTTCAATGAGTGCCCATGCGTCTCGTGTTACGCTCTGCTGGTCACCCGTGCGTAAACCACATGGCTACTACCCCACGTGCCATCAGCCCCAGTCTTAGGGGTGAAATATATAGGTCCATCACAGATTGGCCTGACACTTATGCGCTTGTCGTACTTGGAACTCGGGCTGTGAAAAATGAATACATCATCAACATTGTACGATGGTTGAAATGGAAATATGCATTCTGATAAACATATTGTAATAGTATATAATAAGGTAAGCTATTATCTTGTTCCAACATAGTAACGGCGAAGAGCATGTTTGGACTGACCTTGTAATCAGGCAGGATTTCCATTTGCTAACGTTAGATATGTTTAACAGTCGATGGTAGGTTGGCCAAGAACTTTGCCCCATATAATTTTTAATATTTGTTCTCTTAACTCCTCTATTGTGATCGTATGACTAGGGATGTCAACACTTGTCAAATTCTGCATCAAAACCTACTTAAGCAACCTTCGAAAAGTGTTGATGTGAGGAACGAGCTCCCTCTGCTGACAGAATGGCAGAAACTTTGTCGTTGATGTGAATAGTTATACGGAACACATAATGCCGACCGGTCGATGCAATTCTTTTAATTTTGTTTGTTATTTACTTCTTTTGTAAAATTATATATACACATTAATAAGTAGAAATGGGCTCTTAACATAGCAAGCATATATGTAAAATAATGAAAGTTCTCATGACAACCATGCGTATTCAAATGTGTGCATTACTCCACAATTTGATTATCAGATCATTATATATATGAGCAGATGTGGCTTTATTAGCCATATTATTCCCCACATTGGCCTAAATAAATTAATCATTGATGAATGCATAGAAAAAGACCAGGGATATATACTTTTTACAATTGTCAATAACTAATAGACACGTGATCTATCCTGCTTTTTATGGTTGGGTGATCGAGCCACGATTTTATTGCAATGCCTGAATTACGATCCCAAAATGCGTCACCTTACCTCCGCTCCTGTCCCCTCAACCCCTTCCCTTCCAGGTACCCCCCCCCCCGTTTGCGTCATCCCCCACATCCGGCGTTTCATCTGCCTCATTCTCGACTCTCACCAGACCCTGTTAGGTGTTATCCTGGGTCAGAAGACTTTTCCTCCGTCAAGAGAGACGCAGTGGTCAAGCCGTCCGCTTGGGGTGGCATTAACACTATAGTCCCGTTGGAACACTTACAGGGTTCTGACTGTGCCAAGTGGTCTGGCCTTTCACACAAGACTTTGGTCCATGGCTTCCGCTGCGGCGCCTTAAGCTGCCATCTCTCCCACCACATATATTATTAAAAACCTTCACTATTTTTTTAAGTCGTTATCCTGATCCTAGTGTTAATATAGCGATATTAATTATGATTTATCAAAATCCTTAAATCGGGCGATGGAGAATATTCCACTATATGTCTATATATCTCTATGGAAATATATAGCAATGGTCATCGTAAGATCGTTCTTAGTTGCTTGTCTTTACAAATATGAAACTGTAACTACGATAACAGGTATTCCAATACAGCCAATATATTGGGCATGGGGAACCCAAAATTATATGAAGTTATACAATTTATACAGAATCGCAATTTGTTCTTATGGAGACCAGTTAATGCTTAACAATGTTGAATATGGCATAATAACCATGTTGGCATGCCTTAAAACGAAATCCGGTAACATGGGTAATTATTCGCTTAACTACTGTAAGCATTGAAAAGAAAAGCTAGCCAAGAAGAGCACAATGGATCAAACACACTGTATATCGGTACTTGCACAAAATCGGCTTTATTTTCAATGGCGACCGAAACAAAATAAACGATTCGTTCTAACATTTCCACCTTTGTTGGGATGGCCCCAGGCCTAAACACATAGGGGGAACATTTTGTTGTTGACGTGTTGGAAGTTGGATGTTGCACGGAAGCACCAGGATGCAGCTGACACCTATAATAAATGTGTATTCATCCTCTGAGACTGTCTAAACACTCCCCGGAGAGGAATAAAGAGAATTCATCTCGGAGGCCAAACTAGAAAGGTCGCCAGCCTTTAGGTGCTATCTCCCGCCCCGAGTCTCTGAGGGTGGTGGGGCTCATCACCATTAGGGGCACCAACCCACGTGACGCAAACTGGCCAATTATAAATTGGTGCATCTTGCACGTAGCTCGAGAGATTTGGTCTCGGAGAAGCTCACTTATGGTTGCTTCCAGAGGTCGCTGTGCTGACTACTACTTTAGGCGGGATAAAGTAGTGCCGAGGCGAGAAGGGAACATTGCCTTGTTATACCGGCATTAGCTAATCAAACCTAGATACATTATGTAGTCTTCAAGCCTGCTCGCTCGCCTGCACATCTGCGGACTGACCATATGATTGGCACTGCTTTGTACGTATAGCAGGCTGTCTATATAACGCATGGACCGTTCTTTTTCGTTCTGTACTTGACGGTTTAAAACTGGTTTGAGCCGCAAGAATATCGCAGTCCAGTAATCCCACGTCTACATCACGTCATGTTCCTGTACCTAATATGACGATGAATACCGATTGACGCGTTGATGAAGGACATCTTTCAAAATCTTTGCGGGATGCAAGTTTGTCCGTACTCTCAATAATCAAGCCATCTCATTGGTTTGGCGGAGGCACATCTTAAAACATCGCGAGCAAGGTTTGATTGCTCGGGGACCGCTGATTGGCTGCGGGCATGATGGCGCCGAGAGTGAAGTGAATAACCGAGGTCTGCCTTCAACACACTGCGACAAACAGATTGATCCGTAACATAGACGTATCGACACCATTGTTGTGTATTTACAATCTCGCTCGCTAGGTGGCTCTGTTGTGGGACGGGATGTATCGACGGGAGGGGGACGCTGCATAAAGTACAATTTGTAATTGATTATATTGAGATTAATTAAGATATATAAGAAAAAAAGGAAAAGGGTGTATTACCTATTCTTGAAACGGAAGCTATATTCCGACACAAATGAACTTTCAAATGTTAAATTAAAAGTAGGAGTCCTAGTAGAAGTAGGAGATGTGTCTGGGTTTAGGACAGGATGACGAGCCACGTGTCCGTTCTCGTCACGTGTTACGTGTCCGATAACATAGCATGGCCGAAAACGCGCCACCTGGTGGGGACAGTGACGTTAGCGCCGCCTGGTGAGGAGAGTGATGTTAGCACCACCTGGTGAGGACAGTGACGTTAGCGCGGCCTGGTGAGGAGAGTGATGTTGGCGCCGCCTGGTGAGGACAGTGACGTTAGCGCCGCCTGGTGAGGACAGTGAGGTTAGCGCCGCCCGGTGAGAACAGTGGCGATTGCCCCGCGCTAACGTGCGGTGCGTACTGGAAATCATGAATGGAAAATATTAGCTGTTGATTGCATAAATACTCAATAATAGCTTAACAAACTTTGGAGACAAACATCTTGCAGGAGTCAAAACTGAACTGTGAATCGCGAGATGGGTTTTTACCATGGTGAACGTGACTCAGAGACGAACCAAAGGTTCTTGTTGTGACATGCGCCAGGCTGAAAACCGCAAAGATCAAATCACGCCTTCTTTCCGACAAACGAGACCTAAAACGAGGCTGCGCGAGACTCTCCTGGATTACAGACTTTTGTCCCGTCCGATTGCTTGGCAAAGTTGATGCCAATGTATCAGAATGTAGAACAAAACCCACAGTTTAATATTCACGCCACCTGCCACGGAGAGCTAGGAGGGCACTGTCGCCAATGCCCATCGGTGTCCAGCGATGTCATCTCCTCGTAAATGGTTCGCGGACGAAATGCGCATATAGTTGACCTTTCTGTGGGGGGTCAACACGAGACCTGGCGCCCCCCAGCTTTGAGACATGGCGGCCGTAATGTGAGAACCACTTGGAGGGATACCCTGTCTCCATGGAGACAAGCGTTCCCGCCTGGCAGATGACAAGCTTGTGTCACGTTGCCGCTGCTTTATGACGTTATGCATATTTAAACAAAGACGGTAAAGCCCCATCACCTACCCACCTGCCCCCCCCCCCCCCACCACCTCCCTCGACCCATCCGGGTCCCTACCTTCATAACGCCATGTCGCTAAGTACCCAGATGGGGATGAAGTTAAAAGTTGGGCTCACTTTGACGACACAAGGCTTCCCGCTAATGGCAAATAATGTCTCAGGAATCTTGCCATCCAACTGACGTCAAACTCTCAAGTCAATCTCCTGTATAGCCGTTTATATTAGCTGCCGCCATACATATTCCAGGAAGGACCATTAAAGAAGACGGGAACCGTGTTTCCGGGGGTTATAATGCCAAATAGACATCATGCTGTCAGGATACGGCAATACATTATTCTGGAGTGACAGCAGCAAATTGAGTTAAATTGTCATAAATTGCAAAATCCTGTCGGGTAAGTTAATAGGGCAATTGATGACCACGAGATGAATGTATAAATTAAATATTTTACTGTAAATGATGCAGAGCCGGAAGGGGTAGGGAGAGGGCGGGGAGGGCGGGGCCGGGGGGGGGGGGGTGCTGCGGTCGTTGTGGGGCCACCACCGGCCAAAGTGGAATGCCACGTGGCCAAGCCTCATACAAAACAGATCACAGGCCCCGGATGTGTGTGGCATGGGGGCCACAGACACGACCAACCGAAAACATTCAAAGGAGTCTACGGTGGTTATTTCGCATTCATGTGTGACAGATAGTGGGCCTAGTTGTCAAAAGAAATATGACATGTCATATGTCATGTGGGGCTCGCAGTGGCACAAAGGGCCAGATCATGTGGGACTCGTAGTGCCACCAGAGACCGGGTCATATGGGACTTGTAGCGGCACCAGTGACCGGGTCACGTGGGACTCGCAGTAACACTAGGGACCGGGTCATGTGGGACTCGCAGTGGCACCAGGGGCCAGGTCATGTGGGACTCGCAGTAGCACCAGAGCCCAGGTCATGTGGGACTCGTAGTGCCATCAAGGGCCGGGTCATGTGGGAATCGCAGTGGCACCAGGGGCCGGGCATGTGGGACTCGCAGTGGCACCAGGGGCCGGGTCATGTGGGACTCGCAGTGGCACCAGGGACCGGGTCATGTGGGACTCGCTGTGGCACCAGGGACCGGGTCATGTGGGACATGAATTAGCACAGACGGGTCACATGTGATATATCGAGAATTTATTGATGTTCTCGTCAGCCTGATAGGTCAAATGCTGAAACCTTGGCGACAGCAGCAGAGCGTTGGTTAGCGCTATCAGGTTTTTCACATGCCATCGGCGAAGGATCCTAATTCGTGTCGTCTCATAAAATGACCCGCATCCTGTTTTGCATATTTTATGACAGACGAGCATGTGCCAGACGGACATTAAATATAATATTTTTTATGTTTATAGACGGCTGCGACATCATTATCCCACTGATTGAAACCTGATGGACACATAGTGGCATGATTAAAAAATAGATTTAGTAGGAGATTCATGGACGTAGTGGCATCCGGTTGGCAGGCCGACAACACCGTTGTAGCATTCCAATAGTTTTGGCGTCACGTGGTCAGATTAGTACGCGCTGTGCATGAGGCGGTGTCGGTATAAGTAAAAAAATCCATGGAAATTCTGCGTATGCTACGATCAAATCTGCAATTAATCACTATCATGGTGACAGTGATTAATGCAGCATCTAGGTCACCTTACGGGTCGGTCAACTCCGCCGGCTAAATACCGAAATCGGGGCTCGTCTACCGGGAAACCCTTGAAGAGAGCGCCATCATTCTGAGTAGGTCAATCACGTGGGTGATAAAACGCGGATACTCTCATCTAGCTCCCCATTGAAATCTATTTAGTTGCGACGGAATGACGAATGGGAAACTGATGTTTTGCGGTGTCTACCGTGTGAGAAAGTGATGTGCTTATCTAAAAAGAGATGTAACCTGAATGTTGTTTCATTCTTGGGCATTAGTATCAATCTCCCACCCTGAGCTGTTACCAGTCGGCCATTGGGGTGGACCATTGCCCGCGACAGCACAAGACCATGGATCCATGCGGAACGAGTTGAGATGATCGTTATTCATGTCCATCTGGAGTAAATCTCCACTATAGACTACCAGGATAGCCATTGATATATCTATACATAGCCATAGGCTGTCCGGTAATGTACATGATAGCAATACTAAATATACCAAACCGGTTAGGCAGCGACACAGCCGCCCTTCTTGCCACCACAGTAAACTTCCAGCTTTCGACGGTCAAGTAAGAAACATAAGAACATAAGGACTAAGGACTCCTCGGAACTTGGTTCAAACCGACGACACGGATTAATGATTCATTTTCTCGGCTTGCAATATGAGACAATCCCGAAACTATGATGGCATATTTCCAATTTCGAACATAACATCATGCATCTTGCATGCAATCTACTTATAATCATATTTTGGGGCTTTGAGAGTTTATAAGGCTTAGCATGACGTTTTGCGGTAACGCCTGTTTAAATTGCGTGCTCAATGCAGGCTGTCTGTTTGAGTGCAAAGGTCGAGCATGCTCCTGGCTCGGCCATCGCGGCGGACCATGGGAGCGACAGTACACGACCACGTGGCCATGTAGAACGAGTTATGATGATCCTTATTCAAGTCCAACTTGAGTAAAACTCCAATGGTGCGTCTTGCACGAAAAGGATTCTAGTAGAAGGTAAGGTGACCAAACTGTTTCGTACGACCACGGAATTATGATAATCTCCTTATCCTTTCTGTTACTATTGATATGGAGAACATGTATCCGTTGCATTCATTGATGCCTGCTTTCATGTTGTGTGTGTAGGCTGTAGTTAACTTAGCTCACAATTAAGTTGTCGATGAGTCGATTTCGAGAAACGTAATTTCAAGAGGCATGTTAATTGGGTTCTAAGGACAACGTAACTTAGCGACATGCAACTCGATGTCTCAGAAAGTCTTAAAACTTTATTTGCTCACGCTATGTCCGCTCCGGCAATTTGCCGTTTGCTTCTTTTTACATGTTGGTGTTTTACGCTGTCGCTCGCGGGGGCGGGAGGGGGGTGGGGGGGTGCGATATTGGCGTGATAATGATTAGGATTGCCTTTAACAAGCTCGGTTACCTATGTGCGATGTATGATAGCTATTGAGTTGATCACACTTAGTTGGCCGCTTCCATTCCTAAAAACTAAAACACTACGGGGTTTTTGGGGCTGGCGCTCAAGTTGCTACAAAATTATCTTCACAATCGCAAACAATATGTAAGCATAGAGAATGTTCAATCACAAGAAGTTCTGATCTCCCGAGGAGTACCGCAGGGGTCAATACTTGGCCCTCTTCTATTTATAATATATATAAATGACATATCAAGAGCGAGTTCAATATTTAGTCCAATTACGCTGACGATACAACCCTTTCTAACACACTAAGTACATCAGCGCCCAAAACTAATGTACGCCTAGGTAGTAAAGTGTTAAACCACGAATTGTCTCTCGTAAGCAATTGGCTTAAACATAACCAACTATCCTTAAGCATTAAAAAGACAAAATTTATGTTATTTTATATTTCACAAAAGCGGGTAACGATACCAGAATTTATATTGAAAATACTAAGCTGGAATGCGTTGACGACTTTGATTTTCTCGGATTGACCCTACATAAACATCTGAAATGGTCCAGTAACGGTGATAAAACGGCCTTTAAAATATCTAAGGTAGTTGGAGTCAAGCAGCATATCAAATATACCCTTCCTCAACATATTCTGCTAACCATTTATAACTCGCTCATTTTATCTCACTTGCACTACTGCATATTAGCCTGGGGATACAAAAGTGACCGGTTGAACAAAATCCAGAAAAAAGCTATTCGCATCATCACAAAGAGTCACTATAGTGCGCACACTGAGCCCTTATTAAAGCGATTGAATCTTCTTAAAATAGTCGACATTCATGAGTTACAGGCATTGAAGTTTTATTATAGGCTGCTGCATGATGATCTCCCTGCATATTTTATTGCCTTTTTCCATTTTCCCCGTGTACTGGACCAACATGAGCATAACACCAGATGTAAGCACAATATAATTATACCCAGAACCAAGCACGCATTTGCCGAACACTGCATCTGCTATTACTTGACTCATTTAATAAACCGAACTTCAAAAGACATTTTAACGAAGATATTGACCCATTCAATAGCGGGATACTCTACATATATTAAAAAAAGACTTATTGATAGATATTGTGTTGACTGTTTTAAAGTTAATTGTTATGTCGGCCACAAAGAATTATAAAGATATTACATTTTACCTAATCCCCCAAATTATTATTTTATGTCATATGTACTATTGTAATGGTGTCTATCGGTAATTGTTTACATACATGTCTTGAATGGTGATCTCCTCGGCCAGGGATTATATTTTGTTCGTTCTTGCTGTATGCTGTATTGTATTGTTGATTTCCTGATCGAAATAAATGATGATTCTCTCATTCTCTCCCTCTTTAGCTGCTGAATCCGCTGTGATCGGCCGGTCGTCGGGCTGAAGCTCTGTCTGGCTTTGGATGCTCGATTCTTTATCTCACACCTGGTAAATGCGATCACAATAATAATAAAGAATCCATAACAAATGCGAGACCACCATAGAATACCGCCCCACTGGTCAGGACGGAGCAAGGGGACAGAGGTCAGACGAGGTTGATCGGAGAGGAGGTTGGGATGGACAGAAAAGCGCGACAAGCACCGCTTGCCTTCATAATGCCCTCTACTTAACTACAGATGAGTGGCAATTAGCACCTCATTCGATCACAATAATAATGAATGTGTAACATATACGGTGTTTTGTTATTTTAATTATAATATATTATCGTTTAGCTTTCCATATGGAATGCCTCCCATAGCGGTTTAATCACGTGGAAGCAATGGATGTCCCTTTCTATGTGATGCATTATGCCACTATCGAGAGACTCTATTGATCTACGACCTCTTTCAGTATTTGGCTCTCGATCAGTGGTCTCTATCAGGGTTGGAGCGCTATGGGTGAACCCCGGATGACAGGTTACCCTGAATTGTGGTCAACTTCTATTTGGTCACAAGGTCATCCACCGTCTGTTTCCACAATGCCACTGATCACACGACTCAGATAGGATATAAAAAAGGGCACTGGGCCCGTTATCTGTGACCTTGAGCGATGTCTTTGTCCTCTGGGGTGTGGCATCCGTCCTCATTATTTATCACCGGGGATGTTATCTCACTTAAAAATTTATTATTTCAAGAAAGAAAAGGGTGCAGGTGGTAAGTGGGGTGCAAGAACATCGCGGGGGTGGACGTGGCCAATTACACCTGGCAGTTGAGCATTAGCTAGCTTACCATCTATTCCTATCAGCAGACAATCGGTTCCTGCCCATGGTTGAGGAAGACCCGAGTCAGGATCTGTTTATTATGCGGGGGGAACTATTTCCAGACGGACACCGGGGACCGCTGCCACCCCGACAGCCGTGCAGTCCCAAAACGCGCTCAGCACAGGACTCGTCCTGATCATGTCGCCACATCGATCATTTATACCCGGACATCCCGGTGCTTAGTGTTCTCGCTCAGCAGCAAATTGTCCTCCTCAGAGATAATTCATCGATGGCGTGCCATACAACGACTTCCGTTCCGTCGTCCGTCCCCTCTTAAGACAACTTCGGACGCTTGCCTCCATAAACCAATCTACCAACCACCCCCTCCGCGCCCACCCCACCCACCCTCTCCCCTCCCCCTCTCACCCCTTATCCTCCATCCCACCTCGACGCCCTGGTCGTCTCCCTTGCGAATCTGCCGGTGGGGTATGTGTTGATGGGGTGCTCAGAAAACGGGTAGTCTCCAATTCGAGTGTTTAGAGACCCACCCATTCCGTCAGAGCAAGGATCACCGTTGGCAGGACCTGTAATCAGCCGCTTCTTGTCTAAAAGCTGGAGCTGTTAGCAACTTTCTGATCTTTAGTTCGTTACTGGCGCAGGAAGCAATGAAATGAGTGGGTCAGGTGACTCTTGACTTTTGCTACTGGTGGCCACTTCCTTCCGGGTTGACGACGCGATGGTCGCAGACCGGATATGGTACTTAGATCAGGCGGTGTTCCGGTTCAGCCCTGCCTCCTACCTCCTACTACCACCTCCTCCTACCCCTGTACGTCCCCTCCTATCCCTCATCACCTCCTCCTACCCCTCCTCGGGGTCCGAGGCTTGCTCCCTCCGTCTTACTCCGTCGTTTTGCCGTCCCCTCAGCTGTCGTTTGCTCCCAATCTCCCCTCCACTTCGCCATCCCCATCCCATTACTGATCTCCCTTATCCTTTCTCTCCTTCTCTCTCGCCCTCTCCCTCTCTCTCTCCCTCTCTTCCTCACTACCTCTCTATCTGTCTGTCCCCCGCAACCTCTCTCCCTCTCTCCCTCTTCCACCCGCTCGCACCCTCTCTCCATCTCCGCCTCTCTTTGTTTTACTCTTTCTCTCTCTAACTCTCACGCCGTCGCTGTTTCTGCTTTGCTCCGTCGAACTCTTGATCTGTCTCTTTTGCTGGCTTTCTCTCTTTCGCTGGACGCCTGTCCCTTTCTCTCTTTCTGTCTCTTATTTGTCTCCCTTTGTGCCTCTACCTCTTGCTTCCCACTTTCTTTCTCGTTCTCGATCGTTCCCTGTCTTTGGGTCTGATTCCCTATATCTTACTCTTTATATCTCGCTCTCAGCTGTTCTTTCTCGGTGTGTATCTTCATCTCTCCCTCTCCCTCACCCTCTCTCTCTTACTCTCTCTCTCCCCCTCTCTCTCAATGTCCGTTACCAACACAATATATCAACGACCACAGAATAGTCAAGGAGTGTTTTTTTTTGACATGTCATGAATCAATCTGGCTGGGAAGGCTGACGACAGGCGAGTCCGAGTTTTGTTAATCCCGGGAGTTGATGAGGTTTATTGTGTCCCTGGCTATGGAGCCCGTCGATAGGCGAGCGCGCAGGGTGGAGACCGCATTCCTCGAGACCCGGCGTCCCGCAAAACCATTCTCCCGATTAGGCCCCGGATGTGTGACACCAGGAGGCGCTGGGTGTGAAAAAGTAGCGATAAGTGACAAAAATGACAAAAAGGGACATTCCGCTACAACTTCTAAATCAGCGACCGGCAGAACAGAAATGACAAATGTGAGTTCTGACAGGGCACATATCACAGCCATCAGAGCCACGGAGGCAGCGGGGATAATTGGCGCAAGGAGACGCTGGGGGACGCTGTTACATTGGGGACACGGCCGCAGTCACGACAGCGATTACTAGATTTTGATTGGTTGGTGGTGTAAGTAAAACGCTTTAACCTCTGTGGGTCATATCGCGACAATGGGAAGGGTCAGAGTAGAGAGGAGGGAACCCACTAATCTTTACGAAAGACAGATATGGAATCTTTATCCTGCCCACACAAATGCATTTGAACAGATAGGGCTCGACCCTAGCACCGGCCGCCTGCGATGGCCTAGTTGAGCACACTCGACTATTACCAAATGCTCTACATACTAGATCACGAGGTGAACCTAGAAGAATAACTCATGGCTTGTGTTTATCACGACTAATCTGAGACCCGCTGGTATCCCCTTCTCGTCTATGGCCATTGGTTTCTCTCACCATGGAGACCACGGCGGTATCGTTTTAACATGAGTTAAACAGATGTCCAAGGAGAATGAAATAACCGATAAAATGGGATGGACAAATTAATCCCACATGTCAAATGCAGTGCCTAGTGCGGTAACGATATAGTTTGTCACTCCAAGTAGTGGTTAAACATATAACTAGAAACTAGACATTTGCAATTTTGGACATATCCTAATTTGTTACAGCATGGATGTTCGCTGCGGTAGTCATACTTGATTATATTTGAGCGAATCACATATAGTGATCAATGGTGACATTAATATCACTGTATATTATGTATTGTGACTAATCAAACGGCAAACCAGCAAAGAGCATTCGCCGACCCATAGAGATAATGGAATCACATTATAATAATAGGTATCGATGCACCTTGTGCAGCCATGGTAACCAATATCTAAACGCTCTTTTAAGGTTACCAGATTAAAAATAGACACGCGTATTTTGTGTCATAGAGGCCTAGTTTCTAGTCTTAATTAATCACTTGTATTATGACTGCAATCAAAGTGATCAATCAACAGACTTGAAATGCATGTTAGCGCGTCACGTGACACAGAGGCCACTGTTAAGCAAAGGTTGTGGCAAGAGGCCTCACCACACGAGAAAAGAGAAACACATTTCTTTTCCCGTTGTTTTGTCTTCGATACTCGGCTCGGGCGATACTACATTATCCGGTTTCGAATGAGTAATAAATTTAAAGTAATTTAAGTGAGATCAAAGCAGAGGCTGGCGCGTGCACAGCCAAGCAATTTATCTCGCGGTGTGCCATACCGTAATGACACGAAACCAGTTCATACGTTAAATAAAGTCACGATAGAAAAAATGTCAAATAAAAACATGATATAAAAAACGTGAGATAAAATCATGATATAAGAAATGTGAAATAAAATTATTATATCAAAAATGTGAAATAAAATCATGATTTTAAAAAATGTGAAAAATCGGCTTCATATGAATATGATTCTCACAGAAAGAGAAATTCCTGCCTCACATATATCTATGAACTACTACTTATAATATAGGAACTCTAAGAAGAAGACACATCTGAACGAATAGAGATACTTTTGCAAGGCATGTTTACAGTCCGCCATTCTGCTTCAAACTTTACCTTTGCCCCACCGGGCCCTAAATCATTCTAAACGCGGAAAATCAAAATTTTCAGCCTTCCCCGTTTGCAGTCCCGTTTTGAAAAAAGTGATCAACGGCTTTCTTACGAATTATTTAATAACGCCTAAAACCTGTTGACCGAGAGCAAAGAAATGGGCTGTTGTTTAGCGCGGTCCACCTAATTAATTCTACCGTTCTACCTAATTAATTCTACCGTTCTACCTAATTAATTCTACCGTTCTACCTAATTAATTCTACCGTTCTACCTAATTAATTATACCGTTCTACCTAATTAATTCTACCGTTCTACCTAATTAATTCGAGTTGACAGTACAGTATTTAATTATAAGGGGACGTTGAAGAGAAATCATTGTCCGAACTTTCAGACGTGCCTGTAATTAACTGTTCATCTGTACACATGGAGCTCATGAAAGAATTGGTTAAAGGGAACCTCGCAATAACATGGTGCTTATTGTAATTTCAACAGACGTTAGAGCTAAAATGAAATGTGCTTAGTGAATCACAAATCCGAAAAGATGAATAGACGTGGTGACCCACCCACTGATTGGACTGGTTCGTGTTTTATTTACGTATATTGCAAGATGCATGGTGCGATTTTCGAAACTGGAACGATTCCCAATTCTATCATATTTTTGAGTTATTATTAGCCTCATATTGTCTCATATTATCTCATATTATAAGCCGAGATCGGAATAAAATGTAACATAATTCTGTGTTTTTCGGTGTGAAAACTATAAACATGACATGAGTCGTGACGGGTCGTGACTGTTGTGTCAGACAGCTTCATTTTATTAATATAGATATATATACCCACCTCACATTCTAACATCGTAGTCACCGAAAACAACCGTGTCTCATTCGTCATTCTCATGACCCGAACTAGTTTTGAATGGGAAGCTGGATGAGATTATCCGTGTTTTATCACCTACGTGACTGACACACTAAGTATGATAGCGCTCTGTTCAATGTTTTTCCCAGTAGACTGAGCCCCGATTTCGGTATTTAGCCGGCGGAGTTGACCGACCTTTAATGTGACCTGGACGCTGCAATAATGGCTGTCACCACGACGACCAAATTAACGCAGTACAAGTTTTATACCAAACAAACATAGTATAGCAGAAAACGAAAAAGACATGTTAGATTTGTTGGTGGCATGCCCAGAATTTCCATAGATTCTCCGCCTTATAGCGACACCGCCGCATACACAGCACGTGCCAATCTGACCCCATGACGCTAAAACTATTTGAATGCCACAACGGTTTTTTCAGCCCGCCGACTGGATGGCACCACGTGGATGCATCTCCTACTAAATATCGGATAACTCATGCCTTTAAGCCGGTCTGTATCCATAATTTTTGTAGCAATGAGAAGGTTATTTATGTCCCAGACGGCCTTAAAAATTGAATATATTACATTTAATGCACGCGTCGGCTTTATGAGATATCCATTATTCACACATATGGCATGGAAAAGGATCCTTCGCCTGGCGTAACAGCACTGTTGGGCGAAACAAGGTCCTGCTGCGGTAGCCAGGCACTTTCTTTCATGCTCGTCAGTCTGACGAAGGGAGTTAAGCTGTCATTATATCCCCGGTGTCAGCTCTATGCGGGATCCCGCAACAGGAAACTATTCGTGTCCCCTGTTGCGCGGTTCACTTCAAGCTTCATGTGACACGGTCCCTTGTGCCACTTCATGTCCAATATGACACGGTCCCTGGTGCCTCTTCATGTCCCAAATTACACAGTCCCTTGTGCCACTTCATGCTTTATGTGACACGGTCCCTTGTGCCACTTCATGTCCAATATGACACGGTCCCTGGCGCCACTTCAAGTCCCATATGAGACGGTCCCTGGTGCCGCTTCATGCCTCATGTGAATGTTTTCTGCCCATCGTATTTGTGGACCCCGTGTCTCCCATCCGGGTCTTGGTAAGTGGGTTGATCTGTGTTGTATGAGCTTCGCCACATTGCATTCCGCTCTGGCCGAGTGATGGCCTCTCAGCGACACCCACCCCCGACACCCACTCCCACCCCCAATCCCTGGTTTATAAAATAAACCTTCAATAGGTAAAAAGTGAACAAAGCTCGACAGCGACCGTCAGCCAACATAGTACAGGCAGAATGATTCATGGCAAGTCGAGTGGTTTTGGGAGAAAGAAAGCGGGGAAATCGGGGGGAGAGTGAAAGAGAGATAATAATAATAATAATAATAATAATAGTTTCTATCATACTGATACTCGTACACCAGACCCCAGAAAAGCTATAACTTTCAAACGAACCAGAATGTTTGAACTTCCATGTCATCTTAAAAGTGCATTATAAGGTAAAGCATGCATCTGGTTATAGTTACTATACCGCACCATGCGCGGGAAAGGTGGTCCCCAGAAGACGACAAGAGGAAGTTGGCCCGTTAAGCACCTAATGGGAGTCAGAGAGAGAAAGGGAGAGAGAGAGAAAGACGGAAAGAGCAAGCGAGAGAGGGAGAGAGACGGGGACAAAGAGGGGAGAGAGGAGAGCAAACGAGTAGGTGAAAGGACACCCCAAAACTCGCGGCAATGCAACATGTAGCAAAGCATCTCGAAGCACACAAACGGATGACGTTCACCACTAAGTTGAAAACCTGTGGTAAATTGATATCACGGGCAAGGCTATGAGACTCCATGTGGCAGTCTGGCAAGCGAAGAAAATATAGACAAAAGAAAATTGGGATGATTCTTTAGTTTAGGCGGGAAAGAGCTCGATATGGAACTTTAACAGTTCAAAATCTACAATATATTCCAACTAAACCTCTTTAGCAATATGCAAGACCCCACGCAGGGAGCTACCTGATATTTTGAAATTTGAAATAAATATTGATTATCTGAAATGGTATATTGTAAGTATTTAAACAAGATAATAGACATGCATCAGATACCTCTGTCACATATACACAAATCTGTGAAGCATGTGACATATAACCATATTCAAAAATTCCAATTATTCCAATTTTAAATATCGACTTTAAAATGGAATTAATGCGCTGCATAATTAGCTTCTCCGTGGTTGTTTTTAAACGATGGTAAGGAAGCGCAGTCTGAAAATCACAAAAAGCTGCAAGTGCTGTTTGCGAAGAAGGTGATTTACATCTTCTTTCGTGACTGGGCCCCGAGGCTGGGTGGATGCCTTGAGTTGTCTTGCTCGCTTAGTCGGCATGGCCAATGTTCAGACCCTCTTGAACGGCGAGGGGGCGCCCCGCATGACACGCCATCTAGCGGCGAAAACCTGTATGCGGGAGGAATCGTTCTTGCCATGAATTGAAGGGGAGAGGCTTTTGTCGCGGGAAGAGGGTGGGGGGACACTAGGGGGAGGGGCTGGGGCTAGGGCGGGCGGCTGTTAGCGGAGGTACTCCTCCCAGGCAATAAGGTACAGAAACTAATCGCCGGAGAATAATAGCTTGTCTGTCAGGGAGTGCCGGACACAGTCTTTAGTGGACCTGTCTGCCTACCCCACCTTGCATTTCAATAAGGTGGCACGCCCTTCCCGTGTATGCTGTGGTTTTACCCATGACAATGTCTCTCTAACGCATTTATGTCTTCGTTATACGGCTACTCCACTGGGAGTGACTTGTTCTGTTACGCTTTATGTCCCCATTGCAATCTTTGCACATGTTTGCTCACCTCCCTGCCTCTCTTTTCACTCCTCGATGTCCTCCTTTCTTGCGTATTTTTGTGAATTTGCATTGGCAATTCCGCATCTGTATTCACAGGGTTCCTTTAGGGAAATCTCTTGCACCTACTTGAATGTAGGGCCACTGGGAGGGCTGACTGCCCGGCTACTCATTGCGGGTAGTTGCCGTGCAGTGTCATGTTGATGGTGCAGGTTGGGAATGTGAAGTCTTCTCATTTGCTCAGTTTTATTATGATCAGACATTTTGTTTTCGTCATCTGCCACTCTGATCGGTTTGTCTCTTTGTGTCTGTCTGTTTGTCCAAAACACGATAATTGCGCAATACTCATGTTATCAAATTTCACTGAAATGAGCAATAGTCCGATTTCGATAACTGGCAGAGGATTGGGTGTGTAGGAAACTTCCTTAAGCAGATACAAATGGAGAACTGTATTATAATGACCTATTTTGCTGTCAAATGATCTGATGCCCTCTGAATTATTGTCCAAATTGCATGAATAATGGCTCAGCTAAACTTTTTTAATCTTAATTGTTTTCCAATTTTTTGGATTCTAAATGGGGCTTTTTTGGACCGTATAGCTTCTATGCGCTCAACACCACCCTCAAAGATACATGTTGTAATTTTTCACAAGACGTCGTCTCATACTTCAAGACGTGTTTGTCCTGGGCCGTCCGCCTGGCTGTCCTCTCGCGTCCGCAGCAGTTAAAACCATATTATTTACGACGGTGCTAGCAGCTCCAACTGCGGCCTCGCCCCTCAACCAATCCCCTTAAGGCCTTCGGTGATACAGAAGACGTAGCCATACAGTACAGGCCCGCCCGTAGACGTGGAGACAACAATTTGTCTTCGGTGTCTCCTAATGATGAATGGTTAATTATATTCAATAATTAATACTCCACAGATTTTAGCGCGCTAACCACCAATCCATTCGCCTGAACCAAAGAACAACAGTTGTAAGAACTATCGAATGTTTTTTTCCTGGAATAGATTCTCCCGGCCAAGGAATTTGCGCCAGAGCCGTTGTTCACTTTTAGAAAAGGGGTTTTATGTTAAGTGGGAAGGCTGAGGATTTCGATTTGTGGTCCTTACAACTGCTGCAGGGAAGCTGGGGTAGAAACAAGATGGCGGACTGTCAATAGTAGCATTACAGTTACACGTAGGTCTACTAAATGAATTATTAGATTTTCTCTTTTTGAGACAAAACAACGTGATCATCGTTATGTAATATCTAACACTGTCCATAATTAACTGGTCACGTATAATACATGTTATTTTATGAATAAATTACATTTGATAATGTAAGTATATTTTAATGAGATCAATTGGGTTTCCCCCTGTTCAACTGCTCAACTGGAGACAACGTAGCTGTAACCATATGAGAAATAGTTGTGACAATGACAAAAATGTCTGATCCATGTAACAACAATCACTATATGTTTAAATAATACGATAACTAATGAACCAATATTAATTAAATGACATGATAGATCATTCGAAGTCACCCAATTCGAAGATTTTCGCCTCAGGAGAATATAATAATTGCACCATCCATAGGAAAATTCCATGGAATTCATTCTCCTATTGTGTTCATGTTTGCACAGTTCGCCTAGGACATGTATCCGAGAAAATCGGCATTAGATCTAACGACATTGCCAATAAAGAAGAAGAAATCTCAAAATACAAATGGGGTAAAGAAGATGGCAGCCTAAAGAGGCGGCAGCGGCAGCCATGGGCCAAACTCTTGTGTGATAGGCCAGACCGCTTGGCACGGTCACAACCCCGTAAGTATTCCAACGGGACTATACCTCTTAATGCTACCCCAAGCGGGTGGACCATAGGCTTTTGAATTCTTTCTTGACGTAGGAAATGTCGGTCGGGTCAGGAAAACACCTCATAGTCATGATGGCGCCTGGGCACTATCCGGTGAGACTCGGGAATGGAGCAGATGAAAGCCCGGAAGTGATGGAAGGGGAGAAAGAGGAGGCGGCAGGGCCACGAGTTAGGGGGGCCGGGGGCGGGACGGGGTGGGGAAGGGGGGGTGGGGGGGGTAGCAGACGGGATATAGGCGGCCATTTTGGGGTCGTAATTTGGTCTTTGAAATCGAATCCGTGACCCAATCATTCCACCATGAACGACAGGTTAGATTATTGGTAATTGGCAATTGTAACGAAAGCATGAAATACGGTATCCCTGACACAATACTTTAATGCTCTTCTCAATGAACAAAGCCTCCCTCTTTTATGCCAGCTTTGCACACATTAATCCAGAAATTAACACATGTGCACATTCATATACTTAAATATAGAGGTAGCTTAGCAACATAGAATGTTTTGGCGCAAACATTCCTTTTCAGATGCAAGTTTGCTATGTTAAAGCTGGTCGCCACTCTGTGTCCATCTGGTTTGCATCAGTGGGGTGGCTATTGATGTCGCAGCCGCCCTTAAAAATAGTTCCCGTCTGGCACATGCTCGTCTGTCATAAAATCTGAAAAACAGGATGCGGTCATTTTATGAGAAGACACGAGTTAGGATCCTTCGCGGCTGGCATGTGAAAAACCTGACAGCGCTAACCAAGGCTCTGCTGCTGTCGCCAAGGTCTCATACTAGATTCAGTAGGAGATGCATCGGCGTAGTGCCATCCGGTTGGCAGGCGGGCAAAACCGTTGTAGCATTCCAATAGGTTTGGCGTCACGTGGTCAGATTAGCACGTGCTGTGCATGAGGCGTTGTCGGTATAAGTAAAAACATCCATGGAAATTTGGCGTATGCTACGAGCAAATCTGCAATAAATCACTGTCATGGTGACAATGATTATTGCAGCATCTAGGTCTCCTGACGGGTCGGTTAACTCCGCCGGCTAAATGCCAAAATCGGGGCGCGTCTACCGGGAAACCCTTGAAGAGAGCGCCATCATTCTGAGTGGGTCAGTCACGTGGGTGATAAAACGCCGATAATCTCATCTAGCTCCACATTGAAATCTATTTAGTTGCGACGGAATGACGAATGGGAAACTGATGTTTTGCGGTGTCTACCGTGTGAGAAAGTGACGGGTTTATCTAAAAAGAGATGTAACCTGAATGTTGTTTCATTCTTTGGCATTAGTATCAATCTCCCACCCTGAGCTGTTACCCCTCGGCCATCGGGGTGGACCATTGCCGCGACAGCACAAGACCATGGGGCCATGCGGAACGAGTTGAAATGATCATTATTCATGTCCATTTAGAGTAAAGCTCCAATATAGCCTATCCGGATAGCCATTGATATATCTATACATAGTTATAGGCTGTCCGGTAATGTACATGATAGCAGTACTAAATATACCAAACCGGTTACGCAGCGACACAGCCACCCTTCTGGCCACCACAGTAAACTTCCAGCTTTTGACGGTCAATTAAGATACATAATAGGACAAAGTCTATTATTTTCTTTTACATATTTTGATAAAAGAACCAGTTATTATATAATATCCAGTTTTCATGTGTTTACGAATCAATTTTGCAAAACATGGCCGCTTTCTCTCAACGATCGCGCAAGGTAAAACCAAGATGGGGTGCCGACATTTGCCTTTTTAGAATTTGTGCGCGTATTTGTTGCTGATACCGCGTCGGTACATGATAGCAATATGATCCATGCGACGGGTAACTCGCGGCTAACGACTCCTCGGAACTTGGCTCAAACCCACAACACGGATTAATGATTCATTTTCTCGGCTTGCAATATGAGACAATCCCGTAACTATCATAGGGAAATGGCATATTTCCAATTTCGAACATGACATCATGCATGTTGCAGGCAATCTACTTATAATCATATTTTGATGCTTTGAAAGTATATAAGGCTTAGCATGAGGTTTTGCTCTAACGCCCGTTAAAATTGCGTGCTCAATGCAGGTTGTCTGTCTGAGTGCAAAGATCGAGCTTGCTCCTGGCTCGGCCATCGGGGCGGACCATGGAAGCGACAGTACACGACCACGTGGCCATGCAAAACGAGTTATGATGATCGTTATTCTTGTCCAACTTGAGTGAAACTCCAATGGTGCGTCTTGAAGGAAAAGGATTCTAGTAGAAGGTACGGTGACCAAACTGTTTCGTAGCGACATGCAACTCGATCTCTCAGAAAGTCTGAAGACTGTATTTGCTCACGCTATGTCCGCTCCGGTAGTTTGCAGTTTGCTTCTCTTTAAATAGTGTTTTACGCTGTCGCTGGCGGGGGAGGGGGGGGGGGGGCACTGGGGAGGGGGGGGGGCGATATTGGCGGGATAATGATTGGGATTGTCTTTAACAAGCTTGGTTACCTATCTGCGATGTATGATAGTTATTGAGTTGATCACACTGAGTTGGCCGCTCTTTAAGCGCTCTTGTTTAACTCCTAGTAATGTATGTTCCATTCCTTGCTCCTAGGACCTTCCCACCCCTTCTACTGTTTTATGACCGCGCCTCATACCCAAATTTCTCCCTCCCGAAGGAGTCCTTTCCACCCGCTAGAGAGAGGAGTCCTAGTCAGCTACCCACGTGGCATTGCCTCCTGAGTGTCCGGAGGCCTTCTCCGGCAGTGGCTAGTTGGCCAGGCGTCGGCTACTATTAGCGGCGTCGAAGCGTGAAGGGAGATGAACATCACCGAAGTTTTACAGCAGTCACTTGTTTTCACTTATTTTATTTATTTTATTATTTACTTATTCATCAGTTTTCTATACTCAGCTTAAATATTGCCTCAATTCGTTCCAAGATCGACTAACTGAAAGTGTTTCTTGATGTCTTACATGCTGGTCATGTGGTGTTAAGTACAATATGTTTACAGGAAACCTGGTTATCCGGTGATGATGATACTGGCCTGTATGAACCCGAAGACTATGTATTAATATCACAGGGTAAATACTGTAGTGCGCGTGGCGGCCTGTTGATATATCTAAACAAATCATATGGGTTTACCTGCATAGAAAACCCTGTAAAATCGGACATTTGGGAAGCGACGTTTTCTCAAGAATTAACTGAGGTTATGCTCTCATTTGAAAGAAGTAAACCACATAGAGAATGCAATCTAGCAGGTGATTTTAACTTAGCCCTTTTAAAGATTTGTGAAAAAGCAGCAACTAGCGAATACTTTGATGCCATTGTAGCTTGTAGTTTTCTTGCAAAAATCACATGGCCCACTAGACAGTCGCGTAATAAGGGTACGTTGATTGATAATATTCTATGTAAGTTAACATCCAGCTCATTAAATACAATAGCTGGCGTTATACTGATAGCTATCTCAGACCATCTCCCGTATTACTTATCTTTAGACATTGATGTGCGACGCTCAAACAAAACGCCCACATAAATTAATATAAAGACAAATGATGCACGATCAGTAGAGAACTTCAAAACACAAATTGCTAACGCAGACGCATTCGGTAAACTCGACAGAGACCTATGTGCCGATCCTAACAGTAACTATGAGATCCTTGAGGATATAATTATACATGCAAGGGATATATGTTTACCAAGCAAGACAGTAAAATTTAATAAGAGAAAACACAAAAAGGCAAACTGGATCACCACTGGTATTATTAAGTCAATAGCATTTAAGAATAAACTTTATAAAAAGCTTAAAATGACAGCGCCAACCTCCTGTCAATACGATACTCTCAAAACCAATTTTAGGACGAAAGAAACCATACTAAAAATAGTATTCGGTTGGCCAAAAGATCGTATTATTATCATGCTTTCGAAAAATGTAAAAGGGACATGAAGGCAACTTGGAAAGCAATAAGATCCGTTAGTAATAGGTCAAACCGAAAGAACAAATTCCATGAGCTCTTTAATATTAATGGGAAGCCAACATCTGACCGTTCGGCTATAGCAAATGGCTTTAATGATTTTTTTAGCCCCACTGGTACTAAACGTGCCAGTAAAATCACTCAGAACCCAAACCAAAGTTATACTAGCTATCTAGGCGATCCCTGTAAAAACAAACTAGTGTTTACTTTGATTGACCATAATGTCACTAATAAAATAATTGATGAGCAGAAAACTAAGGCTAGTTCTGGGTATATGACATATATCAATGAAAATGCTGAAACTATTAAAAGTAGATTTAAGTAAGCCAATTAGTCACATCATTAACCAATCAATTTCTACTGGTATAGTTCCAGATAAATTGAAACTTGCAAAAGTAGTGCCAGTTTTTAAAAAGGGGGAAAAATATGATATGGATAACTATTGGCAAATTTCAGTTTTGCCAGCCATATCTAAGGTTTTTGAAAAAGTATCTATAATCAGATGTATGGACACTTTGATCATGAAACCCTGTTTAATAGTGGTCAGTATGGTTTTCGGAAAAAAAACATTCAACCCAATTAGCTACACTGGAATTAATTAATAGAACCATACATAAACTAGATAAAGGGGAGAATCTGATAAACATCTATCTTGAATTATCAAACGCCTTTGACACCATTAATGACGACATACTATTAGCTAAACTAAAACACTTTGGGGTTTCTGGGTTGGCGCTCAAGCTGCTACAACATTATCTTCACAATCGCAAACAGTATGTAAGCATAGATAATGTTCAATCACAAGAAGTTCTGATCTCCTGAGGAGTAACGCAGGCGTCAATACTTGGCCCTCTTCTATTTATAATATATATAAATGACATATCAAGAGCGAGTTCAATATTTAGTGCAATTATTTACGCTGACGATACAACCCTTTCTAACACACTAAGTACATCAGCGCCAAAAAGTAATGTACGCCTTGGTAGTGAAGTGTTAAATCACGAATTGTCTCTCGAAAGCAATTTGCTTATACTTAACCAACTATCCCTAAGCATTAAAAAGACCAAATTTATTTTCTTTTATATTCCACAAAAACGGGTAACGATAACAGAATTTATATTGAAAATACCAAGCTGGAATGCGTTGACGACTTTGATTTTCTCGGATTGACCCTACATAAACATCTGAAATGGTCCAGTAACGGTGATAAAATTGCTTTCAAAACATCTAAGGTAGTTGCAGTCATGCAGCATCTAAAATATACCCCTCCTCAACATATTCTGCTAACCATTTATAACTCGCTCATTTTATCTCACTTGTACTACTGCATATTAGCCTGGGGATACAAAAGTGACCGGTTGAACAAAATCCAGAAAAAAACTATTCGCATCATCACAAAGAGTCACTACATTGCGCACATTGAGCCCTTATTAAAGCGATTGAATCTTCTTAAAATAGTCGACATTCATGAGTTACAGGCATTGAAGTTTTATTATAGGCTGCTGCATGATGAACTCCCTGCATATTTTATTACCTCTTTCCATTTTCCCCGTATACTAGACCAACATGAGCATAACACCAGATGTAAGCATAATATAATTATACCCAGAACCAAGCACGCATTTGCCGAACACTGCATCCGCTATTACTTGACTCATTTAATAAACCGAACTTCAAAAGACATTTTAACGAAGATATTTACCCATTCAATAGCGGGATACTCTACATATATTAAAAAAAGACTTATTGATAGATATTGTGTTGACTGTTTTAAAGTTAATTGTTATGTCGGCCACAAAGAATTATAAAGATATGACGTTTTACCTAATCCCCCAAATTATTATTTTTATGTCATATGTACTATTGTAATGGTGTCTATCGGTAATTGTTCACATACATGCCTTGAATGGTGATCTCCTCGGCCAGGGATTATATTTTGTTCGTTCTTGCTGTATGCTGTATTGTATTGTTGATTTCCTGATCGAAATAAATGATGATTCTCTCATTCTCTCCCTCTTTAGCTGCTGAATCCGCTGTGATCGGCCGGTCGTCGGGCTGAAGCTCTGTCTGGCTTTGGATGCTCGATTCTTTATCTCACACCTGGTAAATGCGATCACAATAATAATAAAGAATCCATAACAAATGCGGGACCACCATAGAATACCGCCCCAGTGGTCAGGACGGAGCAAGGGGACAGAGGTCAGACGAGGTTGATCGGAGAGGAGGTAGGGATGGACAGAAAAGCGCGACAAGCACCGCTTGCCTTCATAATGCCCTCTACTTAACTACAGATGAGTGGCAATTAGCACCTCATTCGATCACAATAATAATGAATGTGTAACATATACGGTATTTTTTTATTTCAATTATAATATAGTATCGTTTAGCTTTCCATATGGAATGCCTCCCATAGCGGTTTAATCACGTGGAAGCAATGGATGTCCCTGTCTATGTGATGCATTATACCACTATCGAGAGACTCAATTGATCTACGACCTCTTTCAGTATTTGGCTCTCGAGCAGTGGTCGCTATCAGAGTTGATGCGCTATTGGTGAACTCCGGAGGACAGATTACCCTGAATTGTGGTCAACTTCTATTTGGTCACAAGGTCATCCACCGTCTGTTTCCACAATGCCACTGATCACGTGACTCAGATAGGATATGAATAGTGCACTGGGCCCGTTATCTGTGACCTTGAGCGATGTCTTTGTCGTCTGGGGTGTGGCATCAGTCCTCATTACTTGTCACCCTTGAGAAACCGGGGATGTTATCTCGCTTAAAAAGTTATTATTTCAAGAAAGAAAAGGGTGCAGGTGGGAAGTGGGGTGCAAGAACATCGCGGGGGTGGACGTGGCCAATTACACCTGGCAGCTGAGCATTAGCTAGCTTACCATCTATTCCTATCAGCAGACAATCGGTTCCTGCCCATGGTTGAGGAAGACCCGAGTCAGGATCCGTTTATTATGCGGGGGGAACTATTTCCAGACGGACACCGGGGACCGCTGCCACCCCGACAGCCGTGCAGTCCCAAAACGCGCTCAGCACAGGACTCGTCCTGATCATGTCGCCACATCGATCATTTATACCCGGACATCCCGGTGCTTAGTGTTTTCGCTCAGCAGCAAATTGTCCTCCTCAGAGATAATTCACCGATGGCGTGCCATACAACGACTTCCGTTCCGTCGTCCGTCCCCTCTTAAAACAACTTCGGACGCTTGCCTCCATAAACCAATCTACCAACCACCCCCTCCGCGCCCACCCCACCCACCCTCTCCCCTCCCCCTCTCACCCCCTTATCCTCCATCCCACCTCGACGCCCTGGTCGTCTCGCTTGCGAATCTGCCGGTGGGGTATGTGTTGATGGGGTGCTCAGAAAACGGGTAGTCTCCAATTCGAGTGTCTAGAGACCCACCCATTCCGTCAGAGCAAGGATCACCGTTGGCAGGACCTGTAATCAGCCGCTTCTTGTCTAAAAGCTGGAGCTGTTAGCAACTTTCTGATCTTTAGTTCGTTACTGGCGCAGGAAGCAATGAGATGAGTGGGTCAGGTGACTCTTGACTAGGATGGTCGCAGACCGGATATGGTACTTAGATCAGGCGGTGTTCCGGTTCAGCCCTGCTTCCTACCTCCTACTACCACCTCCTTCTACCCCTATACGTCCCATCCTATCCCTCATCACCTCCTCCTACCCCTCCTCGGGGTCCGAGGCTCGCTCCCTCTGTCTTACTCCGTCGTTTTGCCGTCCCCTCAGCTGTCGTTTGCTCCCAATCTCCCCTCCACTCCGCCATCCCCATTCCATTACTGATCTCCCTTATCCTTTCTCTCCCTCTCTCTCTCCCTCTCTTCCTCACTACCTTTCTATCTGTCTGCCCCTCGCAACCTCTCTCCCTCTCTCCCTCTTCCCCCCGCTCGCACCCTCTCTCCATCTCCGCTTCTCTTTGTTTTACTCTTTCTCTCTCTAACTCTCACGCCGTCGCTGTTTCTGCTTTGCTCCGTCGAACTCTTGATCTGTCTCTTTTGCTGGCTTTCTCTCTTTCGCTGGACGCCTGTCCCTTTCTCTCTTTCTGTCTCTTATTTGTCTCCCTTTGTGCCTCTACCTCTTGCTTCCCACTTTCTTTCTCGTTCTCGATCGTTCCCTGTCTTTGGGTCTGATTCCCTATATCTTACTCTTTATATCTCGCTCTCAGCTGTTCTTTCTCGGTGTGTATCTTCATCTCTCCCTCTCCCTCACCCTCTCTCTCTTACTCTCTCTCTCCCCCTCTCTCTCAATCTCCGTTACCAACACAATATATCAACGACCACAGAATAGTCAAGGAGTGTTTTTTTTTGACATGTCATGAATCAATCTGGCTGGGAAGGCTGACGACAGGCGAGTCCGAGTTTTGTTAATCCCGGGAGTTGATGAGGTTTATTGTGTCCCTGGCTATGGAGCCCGTCGATAGGCGAGCGCGCAGGGTGGAGACCGCATTCCTCGAGACCCGGCGTCCCGCAAAACCATTCTCCCGATTAGGCCCCGGATGTGTGACACCAGGAGGCGCTGGGTGTGAAAAAGTAACGATAATAAGTGACAAAAATGACAAAAAGGGACATTCCGCTACAACTTCTAAATCAGCGACCGGCAGAACAGAATTTACAAATGTGAGTTCTGACAGGGCACATATCACAGCCATCAGAGCCACGGAGGCAGCGGGGATAATTGGCGCAAGGAGACGCTGGGGGACGCTATTACATTGGGGTCACGGCCGCAGTCACGACAGCGATTACTAGATTTTGATTGGTTGGTGGTGTAAGTAAAACGCTTTAACCTCTGTGGGTCATATCGCGACAATGGGAAGGGTCAGAGTAGAGAGGAAGGAACCCACTAATCTTTACGAAAGACAGATATGGAATCTTTATCCTGCCCACACAAATGCATTTGAACAGATAGGGCTCGACCCTAGCACCGGCCGCCTGCGATGGCCTAGTTGAGCACACTCGACTATTACCAAATGCTCTACATACTAGATCACGAGGTGAACCTAGAAGAATAACTCATGGCTTGTGTTTATCACGACTAATCTGAGACCCGCTGGTATCCCCTTCTCGTCTATGGCCATTGGTTTCTCTCACCATGGAGACCACGGCGGTATCGTTTTAACATGAGTTAAACAGATGTCCAAGGAGAATGAAATAACCGATAAAATGGGATGGACAAATTAATCCCACATGTCAAATGCAGTGCCTAGTGCGGTAACGATATAGTTTGTCACTCCAAGTAGTGGTTAAACATATAACTAGAAACTAGACATTTGCAATTTTGGACATATCCTAATTTGTTACAGCATGGATGTTCGCTGCGGTAGTCATACTTGATTATATTTGAGCGAATCACATATGGTGATCAATGGTGACATTAATATCACTGTATATTATGTATTGTGACTAATCAAACGGCAAACCAGCAAAGAGCATTCGCCGACCCATAGAGATAATGGAATCACATTATAATAATAGGTATCGATGCACCTTGTGCAGCCATGGTAACCAATATCTAAACGCTCTTTTAAGGTTACCAGATTAAAAATAGACACGCGTATTTTGTGTCATAGAGGCCTAGTTTCTAGTCTTAATTAATCACTTGTATTATGACTGCAATCAAAGTGATCAATCAACAGACTTGAAATGCATGTTAGCGCGTCACGTGACACAGAGGCCACTGTTAAGCAAAGGTTGTGGCAAGAGGCCTCACCACACGAGAAAAGAGAAACACATTTCTTTTCCCGTTGTTTTGTCTTCGATACTCGGCTCGGGCGATACTACATTATCCGGTTTCGAATGAGTAATAAATTTAAAGTAATTTAAGTGAGATCAAAGCAGAGGCTGGCGCGTGCACAGCCAAGCAATTTATCTCGCGGTGTGCCATACCGTAATGACACGAAACCAGTTCATACGTTAAATAAAGTCACGATAGAAAAAATGTCAAATAAAAACATGATATAAAAAACGTGAGATAAAATCATGATAGAAGAAATGTGAAATAAAATTATTATATCAAAAATGTGAAATAAAATCATGATTTTAAAAAATGTGAAAAATCGGCTTCATATGAATATGATTCTCACAGAAAGAGAAATTCCTGCCTCACATATATCTATGAACTACTACTTATAATATAGGAACTCTAAGAAGAAGACACATCTGAACGAATAGAGATACTTTTGCAAGGCATGTTTACAGTCCGCCATTCTGCTTCAAACTTTACCTTTGCCCCACCGGGCCCTAAATCATTCTAAACGCGGAAAATCAAAATTTTCAGCCTTCCCCGTTTGCAGTCCCGTTTTGAAAAAAGTGATCAACGGCTTTCTTACGAATTATTTAATAACGCCTAAAACCTGTTGACCGAGAGCAAAGAAATGGGCTGTTGTTTAGCGCGGTCCACCTAATTAATTCTACCGTTCTACCTAATTAATTCTACCGTTCTACCTAATTAATTCTACCGTTCTACCTAATTAATTCTACCGTTCTACCTAATTAATTATACCGTTCTACCTAATTAATTCTACCGTTCTACCTAATTAATTCGGGTTGACAGTACAGTATTTAATCATAAGGGGACGTTGAAGAGAAATCATTGTCCGAACTTTCAGACGTGCCTGTAATTAACTGTTCATCTGTACACATGGAGGTCATGAAAGAATTGGTTAAAGGGAACCTCGCAATAACATGGTGCTTATTGTAATTTCAACAGACGTTAGAGCTAAAATGAAATGTGCTTAGTGAATCACAAATCCGAAAAGATGAATAGACGTGGTGACCCACCCACTGATTGGACTGGTTCGTGTTTTATTTACGTATATTGCAAGATGCATGGTGCGATTTTCGAAACTGGAACGATTCCCAATTCTATCATATTTTTGAGTTATTATTAGCCTCATATTGTCTCATATTATCTCATATTATAAGCCGAGATCGGAATAAAATGTAACATAACTCTGTGTTTTTCGGTGTGAAAACTATAAACATGACATGAGTCGTGACGGGTCGTGACTGTTGTGTCAGACAGCTTCATTTTATTAATATAGATATATATACCCACCTCACATTCTAACGTCGTAGTCACCGAAAACAACCGTGTCTCATTCGTCATTCTCATGACCCGAACTAGTTTTGAATGGGAAGCTGGATGAGATTATCCGTGTTTTATCACCTACGTGACTGACACACTAAGTATGATAGCGCTCTGTTCAATGTTTTTCCCAGTAGACTGAGCCCCGATTTCGGTATTTAGCCGGCGGAGTTGACCGACCTTTAATGTGACCTGGACGCTGCATTAATGGCTGTCACCACGACGACCAAATTAATGCAGTACAAGTTTTATACCAAACAAACATAGTATAGCAGAAAACGAAAAAGACATGTTAGATTTGTTGGGGCATGCCCAGAAATTCCATGGAGTCTCCGCCTTATAGCGACACCGCCGCATGCACAGCACGTGCCAATCTGACCACATGACGCTAAAACTATTTGAATGCCAAAACGGTTTTGTCAGCCTGCCAACTGGATGGCACCACGTGGATGCATCTCCTACTAAATATTGCATAAATCATGCCTTTAAGCCGGTCTGTATCCATAATTTTTGCAGCAATGAGAAGTTTATTTATGTCCCAGACGGCCTTAAAAATTGAATATATTACATTTAATGCACGCGTCGGCTTTATGAGATATCCATTATTCACACATATGGCATGGAAAAGGATCCTTCGCCTGGCATAACAGCACTGTTGGGCGAAACAAGGTCCTGCTGCAGTAGCCAGGCCATTTCTTTCATGCTCGTCAGTCTGACGAAGGGAGTTAAGTTGTCATTATATCCCCGGTGTCAGCTCTATGCGGGATCCCGCAACAGGAAACTATTCGTGTCCCCTGTTGCGCGGTTCCTTGTGTCACTTCATGCATCATGTGACACGGTCCCTTGTGCCACTTCATGTCCAATATGACACGGTCCCTGGTGCCTCTTCATGTCCCATATTACACAGTCCCTTGTGCCACTTCATGCTTTATGTGACACGGTCCCTTGTGCCACTTCATGTCCAATATGACACGGTCCCTGGCGCCACTTTAAGTCCCATATGAGACGGTCCCTGGTGCCGCTTCATGCCTCATGTGAATGTTTTCTGCCCATCGTATTTGTGGACCCCGTGTCTCCCATCCGGGTCTTGGTAAGTGGGTTGATCTGTGTTGTATGAGCTTCGCCACGTTGCATTCCGCTCTGGCCGAGTGATGGCCTCTCAGCGACACCCACCCCCGACACCCACTCCCACCCCCAATCCCTGGATCATAAAATAAACCTTCAATAGGTAAAAAGTGAACAAAGATCGACAGCGACCGTCAGCCAACATAGTACAGGCAGAATGATTCATGGCAAGTCGAGTGGTTTTGGGAGAAAGAAAACGCGGAAATCGGGGGGAGAGTGAAAGAGAGATAATAATAATAATAATAATTTCTATCATACTGATACTCGTACACCAGACACTACAAATTCCCCAGAAAAGCCACAACTTGCAAAAGAACCAGAAAGTTTGTACTTTCATGTCACCTTAAAGTGCATTATAAGGTAAAGCATGCATCTGGTTATAGTTACTATAACCGCACCGTGCGCGGGAAAGGTGGTCCCCAGAAGACGACAAGAGGAAGTTGGCCCGTTAAGCACCTAATTGGAGTCAGAGAGAGAAAGGGAGAGAGAGAGAGAGAAAGACCGAAAGAGCAAGCGAGAGAGGGAGAGAGACGTTGACAAAGAGGGGAGAGAGGAGAGCAAACGAGTAGGTGAAAGGACACCGCAAAACTCGCGGTACTGCAACATGTAACAAAGCATCTCGAAGCACACAAACGGATGACGTTCACCACTAAGTTGAAAACATGTGGTAAATTGATATCACGGGCAAGGCTAAGTGACTCCATGTGGCAGTCTGGCAAGCGAGGAAAATATAGACAAAAGAAATTTGGGATGATTCTTTAGTTTAGGCGGGAAAGAGCTCGATATGGAACTTTAACAGTTCAAAATCTACAATATATTCCAACTAAACCTCTTTAGCAATATGCAAGACCCCACGCAGGGAGGTACCTGATATTTTGAAGTTTGAAATAAATATTGATTGCCATGTCACGCAATGATCTCAAATGGTACATTGGAAGCATTTAAACAAGATAATAGACATGCATCAGATACCTCTGTCACATATACACAAATCTGTGAAGCATGTGACATATAACCATATTCGAAAATTCCAATTATTCCAATTTTAAATATCGACTTCAAAATGGAATTAATGCGCTGCATAATTAGCTTCTCCATGGTTGTTTTTAAACGATGGTAAGGAAGCGCAGTCTGAAAATCACAAAAAGCTGCAAGTGCTGTTTGCGAAGAAGGTGATTTACATCTTTTTTCGCGACTGGGCCCCGAGGCTGGGTGGATGCCTTGAGTTGTCTTGCTCGCTTAGTCGGCATGGCCAATGTTCAGACCCTCTTGAACGGCGAGGGGGCGCCCCGCATGACACGCCATCTAGCGGCGAAAACCTGTATGCGGGAAGAATCGTTCGTGCCATGAATTGAAGGGGAGAGGCTTTTGTCGCGGGAAGAGGGTAGGGGGACACTAGGGGGAGGGGCTGGGGCTAGGGCGGGCGGTGGTTAGCGGAGGAACTCCTCCCAGGCAATAAGGTACAGAAACTAATCGCCGGAGAATAATAGCTTGTCTGTCAGGGAGTGTCGGACACAGTCTTTAGTGGACCTGTCTGCCTACCCCACCTTGCATTTCAATAAGGCGGCACGCCCTTCCCGTGTATGCTGTGGTTTTACCCATGACAATGTCTCTCTAACGCATTTATGTCTTCGTTATACGGCTACTCCACTGGGAGTGACTTGTTCTGTTACGCTTTATGTCCCCATTGCAATCTTTGCACATGTTTGCTCACCTCCCTGCCTCTCTTTTCAATCCTCGATCTCCTCCTTTCTTGCATATTTTAGTGACTTTGTATTGGAAATTCCGCATCTGTATTCACGGTGTTCCTTTATGGAATTTCTCTTGCACCTACTTGAATGTCGGGCCACTGGGAGGGCTGACTGCCCGGCTACTCATTGCGGGTAGTTGCCCTGCAGTGTCATGTTGATGGTGCAGGTTGGGAATATGAAGTCATCTTCTCAGTTGGCTCAGTTTTATTATGATCAGACATTTTGTTTTCGTCATCTGCCACTCTGATCGGTTTGTCTCTTTGTGTCTGTCTGTTTGTCCAAAACACGATAATTGCGCAATACTCCAAATTGCATGAATAATGGCTCAGCTAAACTTTTTTAATCTTAATTGTTTTGCAATTTTTTTGGGTAATAATTTATTCGTATTTGAGGCTTACATGGTACAAAAAGAAAACATACATGCAATCAGTCAGCTGGTGTTGGCATCGCTGCTTATGTACAATGAATGTAGCTATTCTGCTTTCAGAATATATAACACTAATTTCTTAGTTTTCTGTTTGACCGCAGTTTGCATTCGCTCCAGACAGATTTCGAAATTTGTATGCTTCAAGTATTTCGCATCTATATATTTCTCAATATGCATATCATATAAGTGTATTACGTAGGTAGGTGAGATCAAGGTTTCCAAGGTAAGGTAAAGGTCATAAAATGTTAGGTCTTACGCGCTGGCGCTATTCCTTATTCTAAATGGGGCTTTTTGGGACCGTATAGCTTCTATGCGCTCAACACCACCCTCAAAGATACATGTTGTAACTTTTCACAAGACGTCGTCTCATACTTGAAGACGTGTTTGTCCTGGGCCGTCCGCCTGGCTGTCCTCTCGCGTCCGCAGCTGTTAAAACCATATTATTTACGACGGTGCTAGCAGCTCCAACTGTGGCCTCGCCCCTCAACCAATCCCCTTAAGGCCTTCGGTGATACAGAAGACGTAGCCATACAGTACAGGCCCGCCTGTAGACGTGGAGACAACAATTCGTCTTCGGTGTAGCCTAATGATGAATGGTTAATTATATTCAATAATTAATACTCCACAGATTTTAGCGCGCTAACCACCAATCCATTCGCCTAAACCAAAGAACAACAGTTGTAAGAACTATCGAATGTTTTTTTCCTGGAATAGATTCTCCCGGCCAAGGAATTTGCGCCAGAGCCGTTGTTCACTTTTAGAAAAGGGGTTTTATGTTAAGTGGGAAGGCTGGGGATTTCGATTTGTGGTCCTTACAACGGCTGCAGGGAAGCTGTGGTAGAAACAAGATGGCGGACTGTAAATAGTAGCATTACAGTTACACGCAGGTCTACTAAATTAATTATTAGATTTTCTCTTTTTGAGACAAAACAACGTGATCATCGTTATGTAGGGGTGAGCAGCGGAAGGGATTTTGGGGTCGTAATTTGGGCTTTGAAATCGAATCCGTGACCCAATCATCCCACCATGAATGGCAGGTTAGATAACGTGTCTATTGGTAATTGGCAATTGTATCGAAAGCATGATATACGGTTTCCTGACACAATCCTTTAATGCTCTCCTCAATGAACAAAGACTTCTTTTAAGCCAGCTTTGCACAAATTAATCCAGAAATTAACACATGTGCACATTCAAATATTCAAATATAGAGGTAGCTTAGCAACATAGAATGTTTTGGCGCAAACATTCCTTTTCAGATGCAAGTTTGCTATGTTAAAGCTGTTCATACAGGAATTTGGCGCCTACATTATGATTGTCAAAATCTTTGAGATAAACGTCCTAGACACATAATGTGACTGTGCATGCTAACTATAGAAGTTAGTTCCGTCGTAACTTACAATGATGGTCGATGTTTGCCGGGTCAGGAACCTGGTGGTCGGCAGCTGGTACCTGACCTACTCTTGGTTGATGCGACCATTAAATCCATTGGCTGGCTGGTACCTGGGCTTTGTTTCAGAAGGGCAACCTACCCTATGATCGGATTAGTCACCATGACCTTGTTAACGACGTCAGCGGCCCTCAGGTATAGAGGCAACCTCTTTAGTCATGTCCTCTTTGGACGAGACACCCCGGTCCGATGACGTCATTTTCGGGGGAAAGGGGATGGCGGTGTCGTAATGAAGGCAATGAATGCCCGGATGAGTGACGTTTCGTGGTAGCATTAACATCATCACATAATGTATGAAAAAAAACACCTTCGATTCCTGGGTGATGGTGGTGGCCAACCTTCCATCTAACGTTAGCAGATGGAAATCCTATCTGATTACAAGGTCAATCCACACATGCTCTTTGCCGTTACTACGTTGGCACAGTATCAAAGCATACCTTATTATCTACTGTTACTATATCTGGAATCAGAATACACATTTCCATTTCAACCATCATGCAAAGTGGATGATGTATTAATTTTTCATCGCCCGAGTTGTGAGTACGATAAGCGCATGTGTGCAGGACAAATCTGTGAGGGTCCTATATATTTAACCTCTAAGACTGGGGCTGATGGCACGTGGGGTAGTAGCCATGTGGTTTACGCACGAGTGACCAGCAGAGCTTAACATGAGACGCATGGACACTCATTGAAGCGGGTGATGTAGTGGTAAAGAACGCTGCACCCTCATTGACCTTGGGGGTGAGGGACCTTGACCTGTGACCTCTTGGGGGACACATTTCAGGATTGTCATGACAGGCGCCACCGTGGCGTGATTTAGAGGCTGCGGATGGCGACGGCTGATCCGTGAGCGGGGAAAGCCGTGGACCATACAGAGACAAACTGGTTCCCTGGCTCCCTACCTCCCTGGCTCCCTGGCTCCCTGGCGCCTTGGCTTGTCCCGTGTGCTCTTCCTCGAAGGTCGCTGGGCTGGCGGCATCTGCTCAGGCGGGAAGCAGAATGTCACAGAGAAGCGGAAGCATCGCTTCGGAAGAATAAACAAATTGGATAGAAAAAGGGAAAGCGACAACATGAAAGAACCAGAAATGTATAGAGCAAAGGGAGTAGAAAGAAATAAAGAGGGGACAGGAAGGGGCAGAGAGAAACCTTGGGAAAGAGAGTGTAATATTAATAAAATGGGGAGAGAGACAAAGGGAAAAAATTAAAGGACAGAGAAAGGTTGCGCTGAGAGTTAACCCAGATAATCTCCCATGAAGATTGGGTGTTTTTACTTGATACGGAAAGCGGAGGCGGAAACGGAGGGGACGGGGTGGTAAAGGATGGGGAGGTGAGAAACCTTGCTGACGTGGGTTGAGCGTGGCCGTGCCGTAAAGCCGAGCCTATTAGTTCTAAATGCGTTAGTTTCATGCAACAACCCACTCATCTGGGTTTTTTCCCCCCAGAAGGCGCCGCCGTGATTTGGCGCCTAGCTCTAGCGTCACGACCGGCCTCGCTGACTCGATGGCCGACTTGATAACATTATTGCGCGAGTGAATTAAACCCGGTATTCTCTGGGATCTGGCTCCCGGGATCAATAAAGCTACGAGGACATACATCTGTGAGACTCTTTGGGAAGAAATGGAGCTAGGTGAGGTTGAAATAGGTTTGGGGCGCTGAATAGAAACGGGGAGCGGGTGTTTTCGTGTATATGGTATGAGGAAGCTATCGTGGCACCACCTGTCGTTTACCGGAAGTCACCATTCAAACAGCAGGGGGGTGTATTTGCCATGGCTATACATTTCTTGGACCAGCTCATTCTTGCTGCGTGCTGCTATCTATCAAATACTCTGTTATCTACGTGGATGGGGTCGTTAGTACCCCTCATCTCCTTTGAGCAGTAGATCCTTAACCCATCACCATGACGACCATACATTGTCTGGATATTTATTGGCCAAGCCACCTCCCTTGGTAGGCGTCTAACAGGTTATTTGAGGCGTAAAAATAAAGTAGACCTGTAATCCCACGCCTACATCACCAGTCACGAACCTGGAGCTAATATGACAATAAATACCGATTGACACGTTGACGAAGGGCATGTTTAGAAATCTTTGCGTGATGCAGGTTTTTCCTTACTCTCAATAATCAAGAGATCTCATTGCCTTGGCGGAGGCGCATCTTAAAACATCGCGAGCAAGGTTTTGTTGCTCGGAGACCGCGGATTGGCTGCGGGCATGATGGCGCCGAGAGTGAAGTGAATAACCGTGGTCTGCCTTCAACACCCTGCGCCAAACAGAGATCCCTAACATAGACGTATCGACACCAATGTTGTGCATTTGCAATCTCGCTCGCTACGTGGCTTTGTTGTAGAACGAGATGTGTCGACGGGAGGGGGACGCTGCAAAAAGCACAATTTGTAATTGATTATATTAGGATTAATTAAGATATAAAACAAAAAAAGGAAATGGGTGGTCAACTGCTTTACGTGGATTAATTGTAGTACCTATTCTTCAAACGGTACAAAAAAAATATCAATGCACATGTAACAAATCGCTTTTATTTTTTTAGTTATGCAAAGGATTATGATACATGACTGGGATTTATTTAGTTAGCTTACCCAAAAAAATCAGTCATTTTCTTACTGAGAAGCTTAACGGGAATTTCTGAAAACGTAGCTCCACGGTCATGTAACTGTGAATGATTAAACCATTATACAAACATTATGAGCGACCCATCTGGTCCGCGCACACCTAAGGAACCTAGATTTGAAAGAGGTTCTCCTTCGAAATCTGAGAACCACGTTCTATTGGCCACATTGCAGCCAGTAACACGTGAACAGATGAGAGAGTCCAGCTTGTCGTTTTTCACCCTACCCTACCCCTCCCTCCGCCTCCCATTTTGTTACCAGTGCTCAGTTGAAAAAAATAAACAAAACAGGGCCAAAAAAATGAACATATATGGGAACCGAACTCTTCTGTATCACCCGACCCCGTCCCTATCACCCAATACGCTTTCAAGTTTTATTCTTTATTACCATATGACCAGCTGCACAGTTTGGTTGCGAACGTATTAATGCTGCGAGCTGTTAACCGTGTCGCCATAGTGACAGGGTGTGGTGACTTAGAATCTCTCGACACTATTCACCTCACTTCCCTGCCCCTCCTCCCCTCCCATACTACCCACGCCCGTCGGATTACTCTCTCCGGTACCCGCATAACGTGATGCAGTTCGATGTTTCCCTCGCTTAGGACATTAACATGGAGCTAGGAAAAATATTGGCCCCTATTGTTTCGAACTTATGTTTGTTGGTTGGTTGCATATTCAGGACGCTTTACCCACTTTTTGTCATATCGCGCCAATGGAGGAAGAAAGGAAGAGTGGAGCCATGTCCCCCGGGATAAGCCCTACTCTTTGCGAAGAAGGGCATGGGATCTTTATCCTGTCACGACACAGACATGACCACATCGGGGATCGAACCATCGTACCGCCCGCGGAAGCCATGTTCCGACACAAATGACCTTTCAAATGTTGAATTAAAAGTAGGAATCCTGCTCGTTTTGGGAAACAAGGGCGACGCCGGTGTTAATAATGGGTTTACAACGGAGTTGATGCGTGCCTCAGCCACTCTGTGACATCGCTATGGTGTCAACAACCATTTGACTTTGATTTGATTTGTCTGGGTTTGGGACAGGATGACGAGCCACGTGTCCGTTTTTGTCACGTTTTACGTGTCACGTGTCCAATAACATAGCATGGCCGAACACGCGTCGCCTGGTGAGGACAGACGCTAGCGCCACCTGGTGAGGACAGTGACGTTAGCGCCGCCTGGTGAGGACAGTGACGTTAGCGCCGCCTGGTGAGGACAGTGACATTAGCGGCACCTGGTGAGGACAACGACGTTAGCGTGGCCTGGTGAGGGCAGTGACGTTAGCGCCGCCTGGTGAGGAGAGTGATGTTAGCGCCGCCTGGTGGGAACAGCTGCGATTGCACCGCTATAACGTGTGGTGCGCACTGGAAATCATAAATGGAAAATATTAGCTGTTGATTGCATAAATACTGAATAATGGCTTGACAAACTTTGGAGACAAACATCTTGCACAGTCAAAACCGAACTGTGAATTGCGAGATTGATTTTTACAAAGGTTATTGTTGTAACATGCGCCAGGCTAAAACCCAAAGTATCAGTTCCCGCCTTCTTTCCGACAAAACGAGACCTAAAACGAGGCTGCAAGAGACTCCTGGATAATAGACTTTTGTCAATGCGGTATTTTAGGTCCATACTTTTGCGCCATACTGTAGTTTGCTTGCGTGAGTTGCTATAGCAACCACAGCGGTGTCCGCTTGGGTTGAGTTTTGCAGTCAGTTAGTCAGTCAGCGGCGTTGCGGGAGGACGGGTTTCACCTCGCAAGCTAGAAGGGATTTTGGTCGGATTCACCGCTGTGCGCAGAGAGGGACTGGCAGCCAGTTAACCAACTCCTGCCAGGTAAGTGACACACAGTTAGTTGGTAAAGGGTTTTAATTGTGTTTTAAGAGTATAAATAAATCATCGAAACTTGACCACTGCGTTTCGCCTCATTGCCTTCGCGACCACGTGTTGAGCTAAGACCGATCTCGGAACGAACACCCAGTCAGGGTTGTCCAAAATTAAGTTTATTAACACAACAAGAAGTAAATTAAAGTCAGTAAAGAACAATCTATCTATTCATTTTCAGGAAATATCACACCCCGTCGGATTTACATAAAACAACACGTGCGAAGTAACGTTTTCACAGCCACCACCGCGATTGCTTGGCAAAGTTGATGCTAATGTATCAGAATGTAGAATAAACCTCACAGTTTAATATTCACCACACCTGCTACGGAGAGCTAGGAGGGCGCCGTTACCATGACGACCCGGGAACAATGCTCATCGGTGTCGCGCGATGTCACCTCCTCGTAAACGGTTGGCAGACGAAATGCCCGTATGGTTGACCTTCCTGTGGGGAGGTCAATCTCCTGTAGAGCCGTTGAGATTAGCGCCCGCCGACATATTCCAGAAAGGACCATTAAAGAAGACAAACACCGTGTATCCGGAGGTTATAATGCCCAATAGACATCATGCTGTCAGGGTACGGCAATACATTAATCTGGAGTGACAGCAGCAAATTAAGTTAAATTGTCATAAATTGCAAAATTGCGGTTACTGTCGGGTAAGTTAATAGTGCAGTTGATGACCACGAGATGAATGTATAAATTAAATATTTTACTGTTAAATGATGCAGAGCCGGAAGGGGTAGGGAGGGGGCGGGGGGGGGGGGGGGGTGCTGCGGTCGTTGTGGGGCCACCAACCGGCCAAAGTGGAATGCCACGTGGCCAAGCCTCATACAAAACAGATCACAGGCCCCGGATGTGTGTGGCATGGGGGCCACAGACACGACCAACCGAAAACATTCCAAGGAGTCTACGGTGGTTATTTCGCATTCACGTGTGACAGATAGTGGGCCTAGTTGTCAATAGGAATATGACATGTCATATGTCCCATGGGGTTCGCAGTGGCACAAAGGGCCAGATCATGTGGGACACGTAGTGCCACCAGGGGCCGGGTCATGTGGGACTCGCAGTGGCATCAGGGCCGGGTCATGTGGGACTCGCAGTGGCACCAGGGACCGGGCCACGTGGGACTCGCAGTGGCACCAGGGACCGGGTCATGTGGGACATGAAAGAGCACAGACGTGTCCCATGTGATATATGGAGAGTTTATTAATATTCTCGTCAGCCTGACAGGTCAAAAGCGGAAACCTTGGCGACAGCAGCAGAGCGTTGCTTAGCGCTATCAGGTTGTTCACATGCCATCGGCGAAGGATCCTAATTCGTGTCGTCTCATAAAATGACCCAACCCCGCGTCCTGATTTGCATATGTTATGACAGACGGGCATGTTATAGAGCCGAGACGTGCATTAAATGTAATATTTTCTATTTTTAAAGGCGGCTGCGACATCATTAGCCATTCCACTGATGCAAACCAAATGGACACAGAGTGGCATGATTTAAAACTAGATTCAGTAGGAGATGCATCGACATTGTGCCATCCGGTTGGCAGGCGGGCAAAACCGTTGTAGCATTCAAATAGTTTGGGCGTCTCGTTGTCAGACTAGCACGTGCTCTGCATGAGGCGTTGTCGGTATCAAAAAATCCATGGAAATTCTGCATATGCTACTAGCAAATCTGCAATCCCTTCGTATTGTTATCTGCTGTTTGATATAAAACTTGTACTGCGCCAATTTGGTCGTCATGGTGACAGTGATTAATGCAGCATCGAGGTCACCTTACGGGTCGGTCAACTCCGCCGGCTAAATACCGAAATCGGGGCTCGTCAACCGAGAAACCATTGAATAGAGCGCCATCATTCTGAGTGGGTCAGTCACGTAGGTGATAAAACGCGGATAATCTCACCTAGCTCCCCATTGAAATCTATTTAGTTGCAACGGAATGACGAATGGGATACTGATGTTTTCGGTGACTATCGTGTGAGAAAGTAAACTAAAGAGATGTAACCTGAATGTTGTTTCATTCTTTGGCATTAGTATCAATCTCCCACCCTGAGCTGTTACCCCTCGGCCATCGGGGTGGACCATTGCCGCGACAGCACAAGACCATGGGGCGATGCGGAACGAGTTATGATGATCGTTATTCTTGTCTAACTTGAGTAAAACTCCAATGGTGCGTCTTGAACGAAAAGGATTCTAGTAGAAGGTAAGGTGACCAAACTGTTTCGTACGACCACGGAATTATGATTATCTCCTTATCCTTTGGCTGCAGAGTCCGCTGTGACAGGCCAGTCGTCGGGCTGGAGCTTTGTCCGGCTTTAGAAAATTCGATCACAATAGTAATAATGAATCCATAACAAATGCGGGAGCACCATAGACTACCGCCCCAGTGATCAGGAGGGAGCCAGGGCCAGTTAGGGGTCAGACGGGGTGGATTGGAGAGGAGGTTGTGGTGGGCTGAAAAGGGCGCCAAGCATCGCTTGCCTTAATTATCGCCCTCTACTTACTACAGAGCAATAGCAATTAGTGCCTCATTCGATCACAATAATAATGAATTTGTAACCAATACGGGATTTTGTTATTTTAATGCTAATATATTATCGTTTAGCTTTCCATATGGAATGCCTCCCATAGCGGTTTAATCACGTGGGAGCAATGGATGTCCCTGTCTATGAGACGCATTGTACCACGATCGATCTACGACCTCATTCAGTATTTGGCTCTCGAGCAGTGGTCCCTATAAGAGTTGGAGCGCTATGGGTGAACCCCGGAGGACAGATTACCCTGAATTATGGTCAACTTCCATTTGGCCAGAAGGTCATCCACCGGCTGTTTCCACAATGCCACTGATCACGTGACTCAGATAGGATATGAATAGTGCACTGGGCCCGTTATCTGTGACCTTGAGCGATGTCTTTGTCGTCTGGGGTGTGGCATCAGTCCTCATTACTTGTCACCCTTGAGAAACCGGGGATGTTATCTCACTTTGCTTAAAAAGTTATTATTTCAAGAAAAAGTTGAGATTGGATGTGACGGGAATGGTTTCCAGATTCCGAAGCGGGCGCATTCACACACCATTATTCTGTATGAAGCCAGGTTGGATCCAGGGACCGCCTCGATAGTTCAGTGGGTTAGAGCGCTAATATTTAGCGCTCTGGCCATCAGAGAGCCTAACGGCACGTGGATCGGTGATTAACACACCGCAGGATAAGGATCCTCTGTCTTTCTTCACAAAGAGTAGGAGGTTACCACCGGGAAGGTTGCACCCACTCTCCCATCCTTCTCCCATTGACGCGATATGACCAAAAGTGGTGAAAACATCCTGAATATACAACCAACCTACCAACTATGAGTCTATATTCTACTAAGCCAAGGGAAAATCGCATAGAGTGGAAAATGAGTAATACGTGAGCTATGTTCAAACTGCGTTTTGCGCTAACATCGGAAAGAACGAACAGGAGTAGGTGATAAACCTTATATATAAATCAATGAGGGTGGCGGAATGGGCGAGGTGGGAGGGGGCGATGAGCGGGAGAGGGTGCCGGTGGGAAGTGGGGTACAAGAACATCGCGGAGTTGGACGTGCCCCATTACACCTGGCAGCTGAGCATTAGCTAGCTCACCATCTATTCCTATCAGCAGACAATCGGTTCCTGCCCATGGTTGAGGAAGACCCGAGGCAGGATCCGTTTAATATGCGGTGGGGAACTATTTCCCGGCGGACACCGGGGACCGCTGCCACCGCGACAGCACAGGACTGGTCCTGATCATGTCACCACATCGATCACTTACACCCGGACATCCCGGTGCTTAGTGTTCTCGCTCAGCAGCAAATTGTCCTCATCAGAGATAATTCACCGATGGCGTGCCATACAACGACATCCGTTCCGTCGTCCGTCCCCTCTTAAAACAACTTCGGACGATTGCCTCCATAAACCAATCCACCAACCACCCCCTCCCCGCCCACCCCACCCACCCCTCCCCTCCCCCTCTCACCCTCTTATCCTCCATCTCACCTCGACGCCCTGGTCGTCTCACTTGCCAATCTGCCGGTGGAATATGTGTCAATGGGGTGCTCAGAAACTGGGTAGTCTCCAATTCGAGTGTCTAGAGACCCACCCATTCCGTCACAGCAAGGATCACCGTTGGCAGGACCGGTAATCAGCCGCTTCTTGTCTAAAAGCTGGAGCTGTTAGCAACTTTCTGATCTTTAATTCGTTACTGGTGCAGGAAGCAATGAGATGAGGAGGTCACGTGGCCTTTGACTTTTGCTACCGGTGGCCAATTCCTTCCCGGTTGACGATGCGATGGTCGCAGACCGGATATGGTACTTAGATCAGGCGGTTTTCCGGTTGAGCCCTGCCTCCTACCCGATCCTCTCCCCTTGCACCCCCTACTACCACCTCCTCCTACCCATCCACATCCCCTCCTATCACTCTTCACCTCCTCCTACCCCTCTCCATCCCCTCCTAGCACTCATCAGCCCCTCATACCCCTCCTACCGCTCCTCGGGGTCCATGGCTCGCTCCCTCCGTCTTACTCCGTCGTTACCCTGTCCCCTCAGCTGTCGTTTGCTCGCAATCTCCCCTCCACTCCGCCTTCCCCATCCCATTTCTCTTTTCCCTTATCCTCTCTCTCCTTCTCTCTCGCCCTCTCTCAAGACCTGGACGCTGCATTAATGCCTGTCACCATGACGACCAAATTAACGCAGTACAAGTTTTATACCAAACAAACATATAGTATAGCAGAAAACGAAAACGATATGTTAGATTTGTTGGTGGCGTGCCCATAATTTCCATGGATTCTCCGCCTTATAGCGACACCGCCGCATGCACAGCACGTGCCAATTTGACCACATGACGCTATTTGAATGTCAACGGTTTTGTCAGCCTGCTAACTGGACGGCACCACGTGGATTCTTCTCCCACTAAATATTGCATAAATCATGCCTTTAGGCCGGTCTGTATCCATTCTCCGTGTTTGTTTTTAAACGATGGTAAGGAAGCGGAGTCTGAAAATCACAAATGTCGCGGGAAGAGGGTGGGGGGAGAGTAGGGGGAGGGGCTGGGGTTAGGACTGTTAGCGGAGGAACTCTTCCCAGGCAATAAGGTACAGAAACTAACCGCCGGAGAATAATAGCTTGTCTGTCAGTGGGAGTGCAGGACTCAGTCTTTAGTCGACCTGCCTGCCTACCCCGCCTTGCGTTTCAATGAGGCGGCACGCCCTTCCCGTGTATGCTGTGGTTTTACCCATGACAATGCCACTCTAACGCATTTACGTCTTCGCTTTACGGGCTACCCCACTGGGATTGACTTGTTCTGTTACGCTTTATGTCCCCATTGCTTGCAATCTTTGCAAATGTTTGCTCACCTCCCTGCCTCTCTTTTCACTCCTCGATCTCTTCCTTTCTTGCATATTTTTGTGACTTTGTATTGGAAATTCCGCATCTGTATTCACGGTGTTCCTTTATGGAATTTCTCTTGCACCTACTTGAATGTAGGGCCACTGGGAGGGCTGACTGCCCGGCTACTCATTGCGGGTAGTTGCCCTGCAGTGTCATGTTGATGGTGCAGGTTGGGAATGTGAAGTCATCTTCTCAGTTGGCTCAGTTAAATTTCTCAAACTTAATTTGTTTCTTAGTTTTTTTTGTAATCATTTATTCGTATTTGAGGCTTACATGGTACAAAAAGAAAACATACATGCAATTAGTCAGCTGTTGTTGGCATCGCTGCTTATGTACAATGAATGTAGCTATTCTGCTTTCAGAATATATAACACTAAATTTGTTTAGTTTTCTGTTTGACCGCAGTTTGCATTCGCTCCAGACAGATTTCGAAATTTATATGCTTCAAGTATTTCGCATCTATATATTTCTCAATATACATATCATATAAGTGTATTACGTAGGTAGGTGAGATCAAGGTTTCCAAAGTAAGGTGAAGGTCATAAAATGTTGACGCTATGCCTTATTCTAAATGGGGCTCTTTGGGACTGTATAGCTTTCATACGCTCAACTCAAACATTATATGATAAATAACAATCTGAGTAATCAATGTAAAAGAGACACGTTTTTGATCAACATGTTTACACAGGCGGCGACTTGGTACCCGGCATCAAAGTCGCCTTTGAGGTATCCTTGACACTTGTCTTATTTTTGTCTTATCTTTGCCTGTCGCTCCTGTCTTTGACTAGCTCGGACAAAGATACATGGAGTAACTGTTCACAAGACGTCGTCTCATACTTCAAGATGTGTTTGTTCTGGGCCGTCCGCCTGGCTGCCCTCTCACCTCGGCAGCAGTTAAAACCATATTATGTACGACTGTGCCGGCAGCTCCAACTATGGCCTCTCCCCTCAACCAATCCCCTGAAGACTTTCGGTGATACAGAAGATATAGCCATAAAGTACAGGCCCGCCTGTAGATGTGGAGACAACAATTTGTCCTCGGTGTCTCTTAATGATGAATGCTTAATTATATTCAATAATTAATACTCCACAGAGTAGAGCGCGCTAACCACCAGTGCATTCGCCTGAACCAAAGAACAACAGTTGTAAGAACTATCGAATGTTTTTTTCCTGGAATAGATTCTCCCGGCCAAGGAATTTGCGCCAGAGCCGTTGTTCACTTTTAGAAAAGAGGTTTTATGTTAAGTGGGAAGGCTGGGGATTTCGGTTTGTGGTGCCTAGAACGGCTGCAGGGAAGCTGGGGTAGAAACAAGATGGCGGACTGTCATCATGACGTGAGACGTCATCTATATTTGTTTTCATATGTCTAGGAATACCTCTAATATTTTCATGGTTCAAATATATCGATATGTTAGGGGTTTGGAGTGCATAGGTTGATGAGAATACTACTCATATGTAGAAGTGACTTGCACAATATAACCTTCTTTAAATGAAGCCTCGTGTATATCTTCCTATACATATTCCTATTAGTATTTCTAATCGAAATGAATAAATATGTAACTAATATTACTTGTGACGCAAGGCTTAGCTAAACACACGCAAATGCCCTTTCAATGTGCCTACTTCGGCGATATTGTGTTTGCACATGTCACCCCTCTTTAAGCCATCCAAGGAAAAATCGACTAAAGAAAAGCTGAGCTTGATTTATATAATCAGAGGGAGTTAACTAGCATGGAAAGAAACTAAACAAATATTTAAAATTTAAACGAATTGTGAACGTACACACATAAATTTCGTGGGCGTGTTTTAAACACAGTTAATGGATACTCTATATCCCAAGGGCGCATCTAGGAACTTGGGCTTGGTTGGTTCTGCCCGGTGGGGTTATCTCGAAAATGAAGTCACTTGCTGGAGGTACGGGGGGGGGGCATACATTTGAATGTGTTCGGTAACATATTGAAAGAAAAGATTTAAAAAAAAGATAGGGGCATCCTCCCCACCTGCCATGAACCCGGCAGAGTGTCTCCCTTAAATAATTGTTACGAAGTGACCCTGTTCAAGAGGAGGAGGTCTGCCTTTCGGTTCCCAAGGCTCAAGGGTCCCTCTTGTTTTAGCGCGTTTCTACCGCAGACAGACGTAGATAGCCAGGTATACGGGCAGAGCAGTGCCAATCATATGGTCAGTCCGCAGATGCATGTGAGCGAACAGGCTTGGAGACCACATAATGTATCTAGGTTTGATTAGCTAATGCCGGTAAAACAAAGCAATGTTTCCCATCTCGCCTCGGCACTACTTTATTCCATCTAAAGAGCGGTGCCGACAGCTACCTCTGGAATCAACAATAAGTGCGCTTCTCCCAAACCATATCTCTGAACTACGTGAAAGATTAACCAATGTATCATTGGCCAGCTTGCGCCAAGTGGGATGGTGCCTCTAATGGCGCCATGCCTCAGGGGCCTCAGAGCCTCGGGACGGGGGACAAAAAGACCTTTGGCTCAGGAGAGCACCTAAATGGTTTTTGACCTTTCTAGTGAGGCCGCCGATATGAATTCTCTTTATTCCTCTCCGGGGAGTGTTTAGACAGTCTCAGATGATGAATAAACATTTATTATACGTGTTAGCTGCCGTCTGGCAAATCCGCGCAACATCCAACTTCCAATTTACTTTAGGCCTGGTACCATAACCTGCAAGACCGGAAGATTAGAAAGGATGCTTTATTTTTTTTTCTGTCACCATTTAAAATAAAATGAGAGGTGTGCAAGTACTAGCATTTAGTGTCTTGGATGTTGTCGATTGTGATCTTCTAGGGCAGCACAGGCGGCTGGTGCCTGGTTCGGGTCCCACTTGTACAAATGTCTCTTTGTGCAAGTTTGCAAGGAGTATGGCGTTACTACGGGAGACATGGGTCCTCTCCATCTCACCCGTTCCAGTCCTGCGCCACGTGATGTAATCCGAAAGCCTTGAGCGAAAATTAACTTTCCTCAGTCGTTGACTATCTTATTCGTTACATCTGAAGTTCTGGTTGCAGTAAATAGTAGCATTACAGTTACACGTAGGTTTTCTAAATTAATTATTAGATTTTCTCTTTTTGAGACAAAACAACGTGATCATCGTTATGTAATATCTAACACTGTCCATAAATAACTGGTCACGTATAATACATGTTATTTTATGCATAATTTACATTTTATAACTATATTTTAATGGGATCAACTGGGATTCCTCTTGTCCAACTGCTCAACTTGAGACAACGTAGCTTTAACCATATAAAAAATAGTTGTGACGATTACCAAAAAATTCTGATCCATATAACAGCAATCACTATATGTTTAAATGATACGATAACCAATGAACCAATAGTAACTAAGTGACATAATGAATCATTCGCTGTCACCCAATTCGAAGATTTTGGCCTCAGGAGACTCTTTAAAAATAATAATTGCACCATCCATAGGAAAAATCCATGGAATTCATTCTCCTATTTTGTTCATGTTTGCACAGCTCGCCTAGGACAAGTATGTGAAAAAATCGGCATTAGATCTAACGACATTGCCAATAAAGAAGGAAAAATCTCGAAATACAAATAGGGTAGAGGCGATGGCAGCCTAAAGAGGCCGCAGCGGCAGCCATGGACCAAACTCTTGTGTGAAAGGCCAAACCGCCTGGCACGGTCACAACCCCGTAAGTATTCCAACGGAACTATACGCGTTAATGCTACCCATAGGCTTTTGACTTCTTTCTTGACGTAGGAAATGTCTGTCGGGTCAGGATAACACCTTATAGTCGTGATGGCGCCTGGGTCCTGTCCGGTGAGAGTCGGGAATGGAGCAAATGAAAGCCCGGAAATGATGGAAGGGAAGAAAGAGGAGGAGGCAGGGCCACGGGTTGGGAGGGGGGGGGGGGAGGGGGGAGTAGCGGAAGGGATATAGGCGGCCATTTTGGGGTCGTAATTTGGGCTTTGAAATCGAATCCGTGACCCAATCACGCCATCATGAACGACAGGTTAGATAACTTGTCTATGGGTAATTGGCAATTGTGACGAAAGCATGATATACTGTATCCCTGACACAATCCTTTAATGCTCTCCTCAATGAACAAAGACTTCTTTTAAGCCAGCTTTGCACAAATTAATCTAGAAATTAACACATGTGCACATTCATATATTCAAATATAGAGGTAGCTTGGCAACATAGAATGTTTTGGCGCAAACATTAATTTTCAGATGCAAGTTTGCTATGTTAAAGCTGTTCATACAGGAATTTGGCACCTACATTATGATTGTCGAAATCTTTGAGATAAACGTCCTAGACACATAATGTGACTGTGCATGCCAAGTATAGAATAATGGTATCTTATGATAAAAGGCCCAAAATGGCCGTAATGTCCGAGTTTAGATGACGTAGTACACACAAAAACCGTACTGTGTACACAATATACATCATATGTGCAGAACACATGCCTTTATATTTATTGCACACCTTATATACACTAAAAACTTAAATACACGATATCCATTCTAAACAGATTTTCAAGTAATTAATTTATTGTTGCATGAGTAAGTTTAAATGAACCTCATTTCTACTTAGTACTTCGTAATGATATCACACATTACCCTAAATTAAGCCAAATCGACAAGTTTGTAAATATACGAAATATTACCCAGACAGTTCTACATTATGTGTTAGTATAACTATCCATGTTAATGAGATCTCTCTGGGCTCATATCAGATCGCCAAGTACGCTGAAGGTCGCACTCCTGTAAACAACCCTCACGTGACGTCTTTCCCTATTCTTTCCCGTCGTAACTTACAATGATGGTCGATGTTTGCTGGATCAGGAACCTTGTGGTCGGCAGCTGGTACCTGACCTACTCTTGGTTGATGCGACCATTAAATCCATTGGCTGGCTGGTACCTGGGGTTTGTTTCAAAAGGGCAACCTACCCTATGATCGGATTAGTCACCATGACCTTGTTAACGACGTCAGCGGCCCTCAGGTATAGAGGCAACCTCTTTAGTCATGTCCTCTTGGGACGAGACACCCCGGTCCGATGACGTAATTTTCGGGGGAAAGGGGATGGCGGTGTCGTAATGAGGGCAATGAATGCCCGGATAAGTGACGTTTCGTGGCAGCCCGAACATCATCACATAATATATGAAAAGATACACCTCGGATTCGATGGTGATGGTGGTGGCCAACCTTCCATCTAACGTTAGCAGATGGAAATCCTATCTGATTACAAGGTCAATCCACACAGGCTCTTTGCCGTTACTACGTTGGCACTGTATCAAAGCATACCTTATTATCTACTGTTACTATATCTGGAATCAGAATACACATTTCCATTTCAACCATCATGCAAAGTGGATGATGTATTAATTTTTCATCGCCCGAGTTGTAAGTACGATAAGCGCATGTGTGCAGGACAAATCTGTGAGGGTCCTATATATTTAACCTCTAAGACTGGGGCTGATGGCACGTGGGGTAGTAGCCATGTGGTTTACGCACGGGTGACCAGCAGAGCTTAACATGAGACGCATGGACACTCATTGAAGCGGGTGATGTAGTGGTAAAGGACGCTGCACCCTCATTGACCTTGGGAGTGAGGGACCTTGACCTGTGACCTCTTGGGGGACACATTTCAGGATTGTCATGACAGGCGCCACCGTGGCGTGATTTAGAGGCTGCGGATGGCGACGGCTGATCCGTGAGCTGGGAAAGCCGTGGATCACACCGGGACAAGCTGGTTCCCTGGTCCCCTAGCTCATTGGTTCCCTGGCGCCTTGGCTTGTCTCGTGTTCTCTTCCTCGAAGGTCGCTGGGCTGGCGGCATCTGCTCAGGCGGGAAGCAGAATGTCACAGAGAAGCGGAAGCATCGCTTTGGAAGGATAAATAAATTGAATAGAAAAAGGGAAAGCGAAGATACGAAAGAACGAGAAAGAGATAGAGCAAAGGGAGTAGAACGAGATGAAGAGGGGACAGGGAGGTACCGAGAGAGACCTTGGGAAAGAGAGTGTAATATGAATAAAATGGGGGAGAGAGACAAAGGGAAACAATGAAAGGTGAGAGAAAGGTTGCGCTGAGAGTTAACCCATATAATCTCCCATGAAGATTGGGTGTTTTTACTTGATACGGAAAGCGGAGGCGGAAACGGAGGGGACGGGGTGGTAAAGGATGGAGAGGTGAGAAACTAAATCTAAAAATTGGTGCTGCACACCCTGCTGACGTGGGTTGACCGTGGCCATGCCGTAAAGCCGAGCCTATTAGTTCTAAATGCGTTAGTGTCATGCAACAACCCACTCATCCGGATTTATTCCCTCCAGAAGGCGCCGCCGTGATTTGGCGCCTAGCTCTGACGTCATGACCGGCCTCGCTGACTCGATGGCCGACATTTATTGCGCGAGTGAATTAAACCCGGTGTTCTCTGGGATCTGGTCGCACATTAGTCACGTGTAGCTTGAGTCCAAGGCTTAGCCCTTGGTTCTTTGTGTCGTCAGTACATTTATCTAGTCGCCAAGATTGTTGTGAACTCCGCTAAACTATATGTGACAAATCTACAATATCAGTACAAAAGTGAAGTCTTCATAACTATAAACACCAGTGATAACGTTATATATACGGTCCAACTTATTTTGTTCTTGCTGCGTGCTGATATACATCAAATACTCTGTTATCTACGTCGATGGGGTCGTTAGTACCCCTCATCTCCTTGGAGCGATAGATCCTCGGCCCGACTTAACCCATCACCATGACGACCATACACTGTCTGGATATTTATTGGCCAATCATAGCTGTGCACCAGCGTCTCTCCCTGACAGCTAAAGGATAGCTTTTTTCTTGTGATATCGTGTCTCATTAGGTGACAGGTTGAACAGCCGAGCCACCTCCTTTGGTAGGCGTCTGACGGGTTATTTGAGGCGTAACCATAAAGTAGACCTGTAATCCCACGCCAATATCACCAGGCACATGTACCTAATATAAAAATGTATACCGATTGACACGTGGACGAAGGGCATCTTGAGAAATCTTTGCGTGATACAAGTTTTTGCTTACTCTCAATAATCAAGCCATCTCATTGCCTTGGCGGAGGCGCATCTTAAAACATCGCGAGCAAGGTTTTATTGCTCGGGGACCGCTGATTGGCTGCGGGCAAGATGGTCTGCCTTTCGACACACGGCGACAAACAGAGAGATCCGTAATATAGACGTATCGACACCATTGTTGTGTATTTACAATCTCGCTCGCTAAGTGGCTCTGTTGTATATCGACGGGAGGGGAACGCTGCATCAAGTACAATTTGTAATTGATTGTGGTGGTATAAATTAAGATATATAAAAAAGAAAAAAAAGGAAAGTCAACTGCTTTACTTGGAGTAATTGTATTACCTATTCTTCAAACGACACAATCAAAGTATGATTGTATATGTAACAAATCGCTTCCATTTTCTTGGTTATGTTACGGGTTATGATATATGACAAGGATTTATTTCGTTAGCTTACCCATGAACATCTTAGTAGTCATTTTCTTACTGAGAACTTAACGGAAATTTCTATAAACGAACTAAATATGGCGATTATTTACGTTTTTGATGTATACCCTTTTTATCTTGAATAGTAACCGAAATCTACATGTAATTTGTTGGCGTAAATGATATGCATGTAAACCAAGTAAGACGCCAGAACGTTGCAGTAATATTGATATTGATTGGAAGCCAATAGCGCCATACAAGTAGCCCCAAGACCATGTAACTGTGAATGATTCCACCACTATACAACCACTATGAGCGACCCATCTGGCCCCCGCAAACTTAAGGAACTTAGATTTGAAAGAGGTTCTCCATTGAAATCTGAGAACCACGTTCTATTAGCCACATTGCAGCCAGTATCACGTGAGTCCAGCTTGTCGTTCTTCACCCTACCCTACCCCTCCCCCGCCTACCATTTTTTCTCTATTACCATTGCCCAGTTGAAAAAAAATGAACAAAGAAGGGCAAAGAAATGGACATATATGGAGACCGGACTCTGCTATATCACCCCACCTGCGTCTATATCACTAAATACGCTTTCCAGTTTTATTCTGTATTACCATATGATCAGCTGCACGAATTGGTTGCGAACGTGACTCTCGTATTTAGGCTGTTAGCTGTTAACCCTGTCGCCATAGTGGCGGAGCGTAGTGACTTGGAATCGCTCGACAGTTTATTCACCTCACTTCCCTGCCCCTCCTCCCCTCCCACACCCGCCGGACTATTCTCTCTGGTACCCGCATAACGCGATACAGTTCGATTTCGCCCTGATATAGGACATTAACATGGAGCTGGGCAAAATATTGGCCCCTATTGTTTCGAACTTACGGTTTATTGGTTGGTTGTATATTCAGGACACTTTGCCCATCTTTGTCACATCGCGCCAATGGAGGAAGAAAGGGTGAGTGGATTCATGTCCCCGGGGATAGCCGCCTACTCTTTGCGAAGAAGGGCATGTGATCTTTATCCTGTGACAACACAGACATGACCACGGGGCGGGGCTCGAACCATCGATCCACTTGCAGTTAGGCTCTCAGTTTCGAAGTTACTGGCTCTCCGGCTCACGGGGGACAAGGTCAGGCCGTACCATTGCCTACTGCATGCCCCCGCGTTCTCCCGTTGGTGGAGGGGTGGTGGGGGGGGGGGGGGGGTAGGCTTCGAATCGATCAAGCCGTACCGCCCGCGGAAGCTATCTTCCGACGCAAATGAACTTTCAAATGTTGAATTAAAAGTAGGATTCCTGTTCGTTGTGAGAAACAAGGGCGACGCCGGTGTTAATAATGGGTTTACAATGGAGCTGATGCGTGCCTCAGCCACTGTGTGACATCGCTATGGTGTCAGTTTGGTTTGATTTTGATTTGATGTGTCTGGGTTTAGGTCAGGATGACGAGCCACGTGTCCGTTCTCGTCACGTGTCACGTGTCACGTGTGCGATAACATAGCATGGCCGAACACGCGCCGCCTGGTGAGGACAGTGACGTTAGCGCCGCCTGGTGAGAACAGTGGCGATTGCCCCGCACTAACGTGCGGTGCGCACAGGAAATCATGAATGGAAAATATTAGCTCTTGATTGCATAAATACAAATACTGAATAATAGCTTGACAAACTTTGGAGACAAACATCTGGCAGGGGTCAAAACCGAACTGAATCGCGAGATGGGTTCTTACCATGGTGAACTTGACTCAGAGACCGGACGCACCAAAGGTTATTGTTGTAACAAGCGCCAGGCTAAAACCCAAATTATCAGTTCCCGCCTTCTTGCCGACAAAACGAGACCTGAAACAAGGCTGCACGAGGCTCTCCTGGATTACAGATTTTTGTCCCGTCTGGTTGACATAAAACAACACTTGCCAAGTAACGTTTTCACAGCCGCCACCCCGATTGCTTGGCAAAGTTGACGCCAATGTATCCGAATGTAGAACAAAACCCAGAGTTTAATATTCACCACACCTGCCACCGAGAGCTAGGAGGGCGCCGTTACCATGACGACCCGGGAACAATGCTCATCGGTGTCGAGCGATGTCATCTCGCCTTGAACGGTTGTCAGACGAAATGCGCATATGGTCGACCTTTCTGTTGGGAGGTCAACACGAGACCTGGCGCCCCCCAGCCTTGTGACATGGCGACCGTGACGCGAGAACCACTTGAGGGATACCGTGTCTGCATGGAGACAAGCGTTTCCACCGGGCAGGCGACAAGCTTGTGTCATGTGGCCGCTGCTTTATGACTTTATGCATATTTAAACAAAGACGGTAAAGCCCCATCACCTTCAGGTGTGTCCCTGCCCCCCTTTTGGTTGGGCTCACTTTGACGAGACAAGGCTTCCCGATAATGGAAAATAATGTCTCAGCAATCTTGCCATCAAACTGACGTCAAACTCTCAAGCCAATCTCCTGTATAGCCGTTGATATTAGCGGCCGTCATACACATTCCAAGAACGACCATTAAAGAAGACGGGAACCGTGTATCCGGGGGTTATAATGCCAAATAGACATCATGCTGTCAGGATACGGCTATACATTAATCTTGAGTGACAGCAGCAAATTGAGTTAAATTGTCATAAATTGCAAAATCCTGTCGGGTAAGTTAATAGGGCAATTGATGACCACGAGATGAATGTATAAATTAAATATTTTACTGATGCAGAGGCGGAAGGGTTAGGGGGCGTGTGGCGCTGCGGTCGTTGAGGGGCCACCACCCGGCCAAAGTGGAATGCCACGTGGCCAAGCCCCATACAAAACAGATCACAGGCCCCGGATGTGTGGCCACAGGCACCAGGGACCGGGTCATGTGGGACTCGCAGTGCCACGAGGGACCGGGTCACGTGGGACTCGCAGTATCACCAGGGACTGGGTCACGTAGGACTCGCAGTGGCATCAGGGACCGGGTCACGTGGGACTCGCAGTGGCACCAGGGACCGGGTCATGTGGAACTCGCAGTGGCACCAGGAACCGGGTCACGTGGGACTCCCAGTATCACCAGGGACCGGGTCACGTGGGACTCGCCGTGGCACCAGGGACCGGGTCACGTGGGACTCGCAGTATCACCAGGGACCGGGTCATGTGGGACTCGCAGTGGCACCAGAGGCCGGGTCACGTGGGACTCGCAGTACCACCAGGGGCCGGGTCACGTGGGACTCGCAGTGGCACCAGGGACCGGGTCACGTGGGACATGAATTAGCACAGACGTGTCACATGTGATATATCGAGAATTTATTGATATTCTCGTCAGCCCGAGAGGTCAAAAGCTAAAACCTTGGCGACAGCAGCAGAGCCTTGGTTAGCGCTGTCAGGTTTTTCACATGCCAGCGGCGAAGGATCTTAACTCGTGTCTTCTCATAAAATGACCCGCATCCTGTTTTGCATATTTTATGACAGACGAGCATGTGCCAGACGGACATTAAATATAATATTTTCTATTTTTAAGGGCGGCTGCGACATCAATAGCCATCCCACTGATGCAAACCAGATGGACACAGAGTGGCATGATTAAAAACTAGATTCAGTAGGAGATGCATCGACATTGTGCCATCCGGTTGGCAGGCGGGCAAAACCGTTGCAGCATTCCAGTAGCTTTTGGCGTCACGTGGTCAGACTAGTACGTGCTGTGCATGAGGCGTTGTCGGTATAAGTAAAAACATCCATGGAAATTCGGCGTATGCTACGAGCAAATCTGCAATAAATCACTGTCATGGTGACAATGATTATTGCAGCATCTAGGTCTCCTGACGGGTCGGTTAACTCCGCCGGCTAAATGCCAAAATCGGGGCGCGTCTACCGGGAAACCCTTGAAGAGAGTGCCATCATTCTGAGTGGGTCAGTCACGTGGGTGATAAAACGCCGATAATCTCATCTAGCTCCCCATTAAAACCTATTTAGTTGCAACCGGAATGACGAATGGGAAACTGATGTTTTCGGTGTCTACCGTGTGAGAAAGTGACGGGCTTATCTAAAAAGATATGTAACCTGAATGTTGTTTCATTCTTGGGCATTAGTATCAATCTCCCACCCTGAGCTGTTACCCCTCGGCCATCGGGGTGGACCATTGCCGCGACAGCACAAGACCATGGGGCGATGCGGAAGGAGTTGAAATGATCATTATTCATGTCCATTTAGAGTAAAGCTCCAATATAGCCTATCCGGATAGCCATTGATATATCTATACATAGTTATAGGCTGTCCGGTAATGTACATGATAGCAGTACTAAATATACCAAACCGGTTACGCAGCGACACAGCCACCTTTCTGGCCACCACAGTAAACTTCCAGCTTTTGACGGACAATTAAGATACATAATAGCGACAACGATGATTATTTTTTTTGCATATTTTGATAAAAGAACCGCAGTTATTATATAATATCTAGTTTTTTCCTGTGTTTTCGAATCAATTTTGCGAAAAATGGCCGTTTTCTCCCAACGACCGCGCAAGGTCAAACCAAGATCGTGCGCCGACATTTTCTCTTTTAGAATTTGTGCGCGTATTTGTTGCCGATACCCCGTCGGTACATGATGGCAATATGATCCGTGCCACAGGTAACACGCGACCAGGGACTCCTCGGAACTTGGTTCAAACCGACAACACGGATTAATGATTCATATTCTCGGCTTGCAATATGAGACAATCCCTAAACTATGATAGAGAAATGGCATATTTCCAACTTCGAACATAACATCATGCATCTTGCATGCAATCTACTTATAATCATATTTTGATGCTTTCAAAGTTTCTAAGGCTTAGCATGCCTGTTTAAATTGCGTGCTCCATGCAGGTTGTCTGTCTGAGTGCAAAGGTCGAGCACGCGCCTGGCTCGACCATCGGGGCGGACCATCGAAGCGACAGTACAAGACCAGGTGGCCATGTAAAACGAGTTGATCTTATCCTTATTCTCGTCCATCTTGAGTAAAACTCCAATGATGCGTCTTGAACGACAGGGATCCTAGTACAAGTTAAGCTGACCCAACTATCGTTTAGCTGGGACGGCAGAGTCCGCTGTGACAGGCCAGTCGTCGTGCTGAAGTTCACTTTGGCTTTGAATGCTCGATTCTTTATCTCACATCGGGTAAATTCGATCACAATAATAAGAATAATAATGAATCCAAACAAATGCGGGAGCGCCATAGAATACCGCCCCAGTGATCAGGACGGAGCCAGGGGTTAGGGGTCAGACGAGCGTGATCGGAGAGGAGGTAGGGGTGGGCTGAAAAGAGTGAAAAGCACCTCTTGCCTTCATAATGCCTTCTACGTACTACAGAGCAGTAGCAATTAGTACCTCATTCGATCACAATAGTGATGAATTTGTAACAAATACGGGATTTCGTTTTTTTACGTGGAAGCAATGGATGTCTGTGTCTATGTGATGCATTATGCCACTATCGAGAGACTCTATTGATCTACGACCTCATTCAGTATTTGGCTCTCGGGCAGTGGTCCCTATAAGAGTTGGAGCGCTATGGGTGAACCCCGGAGGACAGGTTACCCTGAATTATGGTCAACTTCCATTTGGTCGCAAGGTCATCCACCGGCTGTTTCCACAATGCCACTGATCACGTGATTCAGATAGGATATAAATGGTGCACTGGGCCCGTTATCTGTGACCTTGAGCGATGTCTTTGTCCTCTGGGGTGTGGCATCCGTCCTCATTACTTGTCACCTTTGAGAAACTGATGATGTTATCTCACTTTGCTTAAAAAGTTATTATTTCAAGAAAAAGTTGAGATTGGATTAGAAGAGTCACAAAACGTGATGGGAAAGGTTTCCAGATTCCGAAGCGGGCGTATTCACACACCATTACTCTGTATGAAGTCCGGCGGGATCCCGGGACTACCTCGATAGCTCAGTGGGTTAGAGCGCTAACATTTAGCGCTCTGGCAACCACGGCACGTGGATTGGTGTTTAGCACCCATCTGTGGCCATGTATGTGCGGTCGCAGGATAAGGATCCCCGGTCTTTCTTCACAAAGAGTAGGAGGTTCCCCCGTGGGAAGGTGACCCCCACTCCCCCTTCCTTCTCCCATTGACGCGAGATGACAAAAAGTGGTGAAAACATCCTGAATATACAACATACCAACCAACCAACTATGAGTCCAGATTCTATTAAGCCAAGGCGAAATCGCATGGAGTGGAAAATTAGTAATACATGAGCTATGTTCAAGCTGCGTTTTGCGCTAACATCGGAAAGAACGACCTCGCCAGGGGCGGATGGCTAGAAGCATGTGATAAACCTTATATAATAATCAATGAGGGTGGCGGAAGGGGCGAGATGAGAGGGGCGGTGAGGCTGGAGAGGGTGTAGGTGGGAGGTGGGGTACAAGGACATCGCGGAGTTGGACGTGCCCTATTGCACCTGGCAGCTGAGCTTTAGCTAGCTTACCATCTATTCCTATTAGCAGACAATCGGTTCCTGCCCATGGTTGAGGAAGACCCGAATCAGGATCCGTTTATTATGCGGTGGGGAACTATTTCCAGACGGACACCGGGGACCGCTGTCACCGCGACAGCCGTGCAGTCCCATAAGGCACTCAGCACAGGACTGGTCCTGATCATGTCACCACATCGCTTTTCCCTTCGTCACCTCAGCTGTCCTTTGCTCCTAATCTCCCCTCCACTCCGCAACCACCCTTTCATTACTCGTCTCCCTTATCCTCTCTCTCATTCTCTCCATCTCTCTATCTCTCTCTCTCTCTCTCTCCCTCTCTGCCTCTCTTTCTGGCTGCCCCTCTAACCCTCTCGCCCTCTCTGCCACTCTCCCTCGCACCCCCTCTGCCATCTCTCAATCTCTGCCTCGCTTTCTTTAACTCTTTCTCTCTCGAACACTCACGCTGTCTCTCTTTCTCTCTCAAACTTTCATTCTGTCTGTCTTTCTGTCTCGCTCTTTCGTTTGTTCTCTCTCTCTCTCTCTCTCTCTAACTCTCTCGCCGTCTCTGTTTCTGCTTCGCTCCCTTGAACTCTTGATCTGTCTCTTGCTGTCTTTCTCTCTTTCGCTGAACGCCTGTCCCTTTCTCTATTTCTGTCTCTCTTTTTTCTCGTTTTGTCTCTACCTCTTGTCTCCCACTTTCTTTCTCGTTTTCGATCGTTCAATATCTTTGTGTCTGATTCCCTATATCTTTCTCTTTCTATCTCGCTCTCATTTGTTCTTTCTCTGTGTGTATCTCCATCTCCCTCTCTCTTTGTGTCTGTCTTTAACTCTTTCTCTCTGGATCTCTCTCTCCCTCCATGTTTGTCTCTGTCCTTTCCTCTTTCTCTCTTGCTCGCTCCCTCCCTCTCTCTCCGTTACCAACACAATATATCAACGACCCCAGAATAGTCGAGGAGTGGGGTTTCTGACATGCCATGAATCATTCTGGTTGTGATTGCTGACGGCCGACGAGTCCGAGTTTTGTTCATTCCGGGGGTTGACGAGGTTTATTGTGTCCCTGGCTATGGAGCCCGTCGATAGGCGAGCGCGCAGGGTGGAGACCGCATTCCTCGAGACCCGGCGTCCCGCAAACCCATTCGCCCGATTAGGCCGAGCATGTGTGACACCAGGAGGCGCGGGGGGTAAAAATGTAGCGATAATAGGTGACACACCACAAGAAAAAGACAAAAAGGAACATTCCGCTACAACTTGTAAATCAGCGACTGGCGGAACAGAAATGACAAATGTGATTTCTGACAGGACACGTGGCTCGGTCATCAGAGTCACGGAGGCAATGGGGATAATTGACGCAAGGAGACGCGCGGGGGACGCTGTTACCTTGGCGACGCCGCCGCAGTCACGACAGCGATTACTAGATTTTCATTGGTTGGTGGTGTAAGTAAAACGCTTTAACCTCTGTGGGTCATATCGCGACAATGGGGAGGGTCAGAGTAGCGAGGAGGGAAGTCTACGGGAATATAACCAACGAATCTTTACGAAAGACAGATATGGGATCTTTATCCTGCACATACGTATGCTTTTGCACAGGCGGGGCTCAAACCATGCACCGACCGCTTGGTCTGGTTTAGTAGTAGGTTACTGCGGTTACTGTGGTTAAACAGAAGACTAGAAACTAGATATGTGCACGGATTGAACATATCCTAATGTGTTACAGCATGGATACCGGCCGCAGTAGTCATATGTCATATTTGAACGAGTCACATATAATGACCAAGGGTGACATTGATATCACTGTATATTATGTACTGCGACTAATCAAACAGCGAAACAGCAACGAGCATTCGTCGACACATATATGTTCGAATCCCATTATAATAATAAGTATCATGTAGGTGGTAACCAATATCCCAACTTTCTTTTAAGGTTATTAGATTAAAAATAGACATGTGTATTTTGAATATTGGAGGCCTAGTTGCTGGTCTTAATTACTCACTTGTATTATGACTGCGATAAACTAATACATGGTATCAAAATCGACAGAGATGAAATGCATGGAAATGTGTCACGTGACACCGAGGCCACTGGTAAATAAAGGCTATGACAAGAGGGTCACCACATGAGGAAAGAGACAAATTATTATTTTGCATTGTTTTGTCGTTTGACACTCGACCCGGCGTTACTAGATTCTCCGGTTTCGAATGAGTAATAAATATAAATTAATTAGTGACAGCAAGGCAGAGGCTGGCGCGTGCGCAGCTAAGCAATTTATCTCGCGGCGTGTCATAATGTAATGGCATCAAACTAGTTCAAACGTTAAATGAAGTTAAAAATGTGAAATAAAATCATTATATAAAAATGTGAGATAACATCTTGATATAAACAAATTGAACAAAAATCGTGATATACAAGATGTGAAATAAAATCATCAAGATATCAAACGTGTGAAATAAAATCATAATATCAAAAATGTGAAATAAAATCATTATATCAAATATGTGAAATAAAATCATTATATCAAAAATGTGAATAAAATCATGATATAAAAAAAATCGGAAAAAATCATGATATACACGGTGTGAAATGAAATCAAGAAAAAAAACGTGTGAAACGAAATGACACCAAAAATGTAATTTAAAACCATTATAACAAAAATGCGAAATAAAATAATGATATAAAAAAATCGGCAAAATATCATGATAAACAAGATGAGAAATAAAAACAGATCAAAAATGTGAAATAAAATTCAGATATCAAACCTGTGAAAAAAAATCATGACATGACACGCGTTAAATTAAGTTATATTATGTCAAATTATGTCACAAGTTAAACATATTAAACACATACAGGTTAAACTTATTATATCTATATCTTCTAACGTTTAACAAATGATATTCTATATATGTCCTCTAACGTTTAACAAGTCATATTATATCTCTCGAAGTTGAAAGAAACATGTTGTAACTTTTAAAGTTGAACAAAATCATGATATTCACCTTTTAAGTCCAGGCCATAAATTCGAGGCATTGTGACCAATATCAATAACACTGCGCCAATAATGGTAGAGTTCTAGTCGGCTATCTGCTCAGGCCATCGATGTCATCCCGAGATTCCATCACGGCTCAACCCGATGGCTCAACCCTTGGGGACAGATTACGCGCAAGGTATGGTGGGAATTCAATAGATTTCATCCTCAAGGCCATCTACAATTTTGCCCCCGGAAGGTCTACGAAGGCCTATTTGGGGTAAGATCAATCACACCCTTGGCAGTTACGGCTAGCTTTGACCTTCCCCGATCCTATTGATCTGCAATTTGATATCGGTCCTTTTAATCTGCTACTCTTTGATGAACTCGCACGGCGTACGCTTACGTTACATTTGCGTGGTTGTTCGACCTTTGAGGGCTTGAAAGGCGAAATGTTTGACACAAATGGTGCCGCTACTTTGTTTTGTGGTTCAAGGTTGCACATCTCTTTTTTATAAGTACATTGATATATATTCATGTGTGTATTCGTGACGCATTGATACTTTAATATTACACTATCACCCTAATGCCAGAATAATACTAATTAGCACGTAAATGGCAGACGTGAAGACTTTTCCTTGCCCTTTCCATACATGTGCAGCTTGAAAGAGGCTATTTGAATACAGTCATCGTTACGTGCTAGGTATGGACTTCATGCCCACGAGCGTGGCTTGTCAATATATTAATAAAATGTGGGTTTGTATTCCCTTTTCTGACATCACTTTCCGTGGCCTAAAATCCATCGTGAAATTAAACTATGAACTCTAAATCGAAAGTACGTTATTCTACTTTACGTTATTCTACACAAGATGAGTAAATTATTTACACATTTAATATCAGATATCTTTTTATTTCGGCGTATCGCAAAATATTTAGTACACACCTGCCACAGATCGATTTGATCGTCATTGGGCTTTGTAACAGAATGACGACAGATAATATACCATGTTGGTCCAATATGGAAGTAAGGCAATTATTTATTGCGGGTCATATCGACATACATCATTAATTACTTCCCCAGTGGGGTATATTGCCCACCATCTACTTAACATAAAAACAGGTTTATGTTATCTTTTCTTTCACATGCCACACTAGCTGTTATACTCTGTCGTCAATAGCACGTGTGCTAATGTTTATTGTTGACTTTTACATACCGACGTTAAATAAAACTTTATCTTATCTTATTTTATCTAAACAACCAAAACGTCGTTTCCTGGAGGTACACACGCGCTCCTCGCAGTCGTACGCTAACTTACATCTTCTATAGCCATCACATTAAGTCAGGCGAGGTGCAATCACGTGATCCCGTTTTGGAGACGCTATGACGACATTCGGTAACTGAGGCCGAGACGTCACACCAACCCTGACCCCCCCCCGACAACACCACTGCGGGCCGCCACGCCACGCATGTCCCTTCAGTAACCTCCATCACAGCAGGCTCTGTCTCACGTTCTTCCTCTTTTGCCGGTGCCGTCTGTGTTGCTCCCCGGTCATACGGTTACTGTCTAATCACAGTGGGGAGACTGTATTACAGCCATCCATCACGCAGGTCGTGACCATGGCGGGAAGGGTCGGGGGTAGGTGGAGGGGATGGGCGCTGGGGGAGGGGGAGGGTAGGTGGGGGAGAGGCGATGGTGGAGGGGCGATGGAAGGTGTGTGCTGGGGCGCGATGGGGGAGGGGCGAGGGGGGAGGGGAGCTGGGGGAGGGGCGATGGTGGATGGTGCTGGGGCTCGATGGGGGAGGGGTGAGAGGGGAGGGGCGCTGGGGGAGGGACGCTGGGGAAGGGTGGGGGATACACAGTTGAGAAGGAGGAGGAAAGGGTGGGGGCGGGGTTCTTGAGGCTGACCGCTCTCGCCGCTTGGTTGACCCCTTCTGGTTTCCGGCGATGAAGCCCGCATCATGACTTGTATGCCGCGGAAAGGCAGACTGAATGAATAGCTGCCATCTGCCATAGTGTAGGTATGGACGGGGAGGGAGGCGAAGCTGCGGTACGAGTTGGGTGGGTGAAGTGGGAGGGTAGTAGTGGGCGGCGGTGGTGGTGGCGGTGGCGGTGGTGGGGGTGACGGTGGAGGCAGCGGTGGTGGGGGTGGCAGTGGTGGCAGCGGCGGCGGCGGCGGTGCATGGGGGTGGCGGCGGTGGCGGTAGCAGCGGTGCATGGGGGTGGCGGCGGTGGCGGTAGCAGCTGTGCATGGGGGTGGCGGCGGTGGCGGTAGCAGCGGTGCATGGGGGTGGCGGCGGTGGCGGTAGCAGCGGTGCATGGGGGTGGCGGCGGTGGCGGTAGCAGCGGTGCATGGGGGTGGCGGCGGTGGCGGTAGCAGCGGTGCATGGGGGTGGCGGCGGTGGCGGTAGCAGCTGTGCATGGGGGTGGCGGCGGTGGCGGTAGCAGCGGTGCATGGGGGTGGCGGCGGTGGCGGTAGCAGCGGTGCATGGGGGTGGCGGCGGTGGCGGTAGCAGCGGTGCATGGGGGTGACGGCGGTGGCGGTAGCAGCGGTGCATGGGGGTGGCGGCGGTGGCGGTAGCAGCGGTGCATGGGGGTGGCGGCGGTGGCGGTAGCAGCGGTGCATGGGGGTGGCGGCGGTGGCGGTAGCAGCGGTGCATGGGGGTGGCGGCGGTGGCGGTAGCAGCGGTGCATGGGGGTGGCGGCGGTGGCGGTAGCAGCGGTGCATGGGGGTGGCGGCGGTGGCGGTAGCAGCGGCGCATGGGGGTGGCGGCGGTGGCGGTAGCAGCGGTGCATGGGGGTGGCGGCGGTGGCGGTAGCAGCGGTGCATGGGGGTGGCGGCGGTGGCGGTAGCAGCGGTGCATGGGGGTGGCGGCGGTGGCGGGAGCAGCGGTGCATGGGGGTGGCGGCGGTGGCGGTAGCAGCGGTGCATGGGGGTGGCGGCGGTGGCGGTAGCAGCGGTGCATGGGGGTGGCGGCGGTGGCGGTAGCAGCGGTGCATGGGGGTGGCGGCGGTGGCGGTAGCAGCGGTGCATGGGGGTGGCGGCGGTGGCGGTAGCAGCGGTGCATGGGGGTGGCGGCGGTGGCGGTAGCAGCGGTGCATGGGGGTGGCGGCGGTGGCGGTAGCAGCGGTGCATGGGGGTGGCGGCGGTGGTGGCGGCGGCGGCGGATTGAGGGGTAGCGCCGGGGATAGCATGGGAGGGAGGGGTCTCGATGTGATGGTAGTTTATTGACAGGGGGATAGAGGGGGAGGGGAGGGGAGGGGGGAGCCAATAGTGCAGATATGAAGGCAAATTGCGCGATAAGACATTACACGTAGATTCGCAGGGGATAAGGGTAGGGTGGAGGCGGGGGGAGGGGGAGTTATCCAAGCGAAAGCGGGTGGGGCGAATCAGGGGTGAGATGCGAGGGAGAGGCGTGGGGAGAGTGGGTGAGGGGGATGGGGAGGTGATGGGTTGAAGGAGTGGGTGACTTTTTAAGCCTGTATATGGGTTTTGCGAAAATGACGCTAATTTGGTTCTCACAGAGACGAAAACAAATAGCTAACTTGCGCCGCAGCAATAGCCGGGTAGGGGCGAGGTAGAGGTAAGGGATGGCATGCACCACGCCGTAGCGGAGGCGGGGTGGGGTGAGGGGTTGCGTGGGAATGGGGGGGTAACATGCATGAAGCCGTGGCGGACTGGGATGGGGGGAGGGCTGGCGTTGCGGGGGGGGGGGTGTGGGAATGGGGGGGGGGGTAACATGCATGAATCTGTGGTGGACCGGGATGGGGGGAGGGCAGGCGTTGTGGGGGGGGGGGGTAGGAATAAGGGGTAACATGCATCAAGCCGTGGCGGATTGGGATGGGGGGAGGGCAGGCGTTGCGGGGGGGGGTGAAGGGGGGGTTGGGAATGGTGGGGGGGGGGGGGGTAACATGCATGAAGCCGGGGCGGACTGGGATGGGGGAAGGGCAGGCGTTGTGGGGGGGGGGGGGTAGGAATAAAGGGTAACATGCATCAAGCCGTGGCGGATTGGGATGGGGGGAGGGCAGGCGTTGCGGGGAGGGGGCGGTAGATATCCATCGGGTTAGATTTGACTGTATTGTCTGCCCCCGACTATGGCAAGCTGGCACATATTTCCCGAGGCGGTCAGACTATCAATCAAGGCTTAGCCACGCCCACTTGTCCCCCGGACAACCTCCCGAATGCCACGGTCCTCACAGTCTCAACGGTCAGATAATCGAAATGAATACGAATCCCCTGACCAACTCCTCACGAGCCAGCCCCTCACCAGCCACCCCCTCACCAGCCAACCCCTGACCAACCCCTCACCAACCCCTTGCCAGCCACCCCCTCACCAGCTAACCCCTGACCAACCCCTCACCAGCCAACCCCTTACCAGCCACCCCCTCAGCAGCCCCCACCTGCCAACCCCTCACCAGCCAACCCCTCACCAGCCAACCCCTCACCAACCACTCACCAGCCAACCCCTCACCAGCCAACCCGTCCCCAGCCAACCCCTTACTAACCCCTCAGCCGCCCCCACCTGCCAACTCCTCACCAGCCCACCCCTCACCAGCCAACCCCTCACCAGCCAACCCCTTACTAACCCCCTCAGCAGCCCCCACCTGCCAACCCCTCACCAGCCAACCCCTCACCAGCCAACCCCTCACCAACCACTCACCAGCAAACCCCTCCCCAGCCAACCCCTTACTAACCCCTCAGCAGCCCCCACCTGCCAACCCCTCACCAGCCAACCCCTCACCAGCCAACCCCTCCCCAGCCAACCCCTCACCAACCACTCACCAGCAAACCCCTCCCCAGCCAACCCCTTACTAACCCCTCAGCAGCCCCCACCTGCCAACCCCTCACCAGCCAACCCCTCACCAGCCAACCCCTCCCCAGCCAACCCCTCACTAACGCCTCACCAGCCAGCCCTCACCGGCCAACCCCTCACCATGCAGCTAACCCCTCACCAGCCCCTCACCAGCCCGAGGGGTGGGGAGGGGGGGCGGGGAAACAAATGTGCCTATAATGTTGACCATTACTGAACCTTCAAGTACACAACGCAATTCACATGGTATTTTTTTTCCATGGGGTCGGATATTGGGATAGGTCCCCTATAGCTCAAGATAAAGCGCCCATTCCGATCCCAACCAGACGGTCGTTTAAAATGCCGAGATCCTGGCTCATCTACAGCCTTAATAGATGGATAACGGGGTGTGTCCGGGGGGCATTGAGACACAGGGCCATAAAATGAATAGCCATGCTGTTTTTTTCCACACCGAGGAGAAAAAAGGGAGGTCATATCCCGGCCATGGTAAGCAATAAATCTGGGGAATCAAATAAGCAATATTTGTGGCTTGTCGACATGAGTCTAGTCATTATGCTAAGGTTTACACACAATGGGGAAGGTTTTTTTTCTCGACCATAGCCATGTTCACAATAATACAATAGGGGTGCGGAGGTATTAGTTTTTGGGAAAAAACGCGGGAGAAGTCCTTTGTGTTTTATTCCTGATGTGCTTACAGTTATTATTATTCGATGACGGATTTTTTTATAGAAAGATAATATCGAGTGTAAAAGATTAAAGTTTTAATATAGGAAGATATTACAACTGAATACATAGCATTTTCGGTATAAATGTTATTGTTTATTATAACTAACGGTACTTTAAAGGATATACATCAATTAAATGAATTAGTTAACGTGGAGCTGGGTATTTTGTCTGGAGGATCGGCACGCGACACACACTGTAACAGCGGGTCACACACATGTAACAGCGAGTCACACACCTGTAACAGTGAGTCACACACCTGTAACAGCGAGTCACACACCTGTAACAGCGTGTCACACACCTGTAACAGCGAGTCACACACCTGTAACAGCGAGTCACACACCTGTAACAGCGTGTCACACACCTGTAACAGCGAGTCATACACCTGTAACAGCGAGTCACACACCTGTAACAGCGAGTCACACACCTGTAACAGCGAGTCACACTACTGTAACAGCGAGTCACACACCCGTAACAGCGTGTCACACACCTGTAACAGTGAGTCACACACCTGTAACAGCGAGTCACACACCTGTAACAGCGAGTCACACACCTGTAACAGCGAGTCACACACCTGTAATAGCGAATCATACACCTGTAACAGCGAGTCACACACCTGTAACAGCGAGTCACACACCTGTAACAGCGAGTCACACACCTGTAACAGCGAGTCACACACCTGTAACAGCGAGTCACACACCTGTAACAGCGAGTCACACACCTGTAACAGCGAGTCACACACCTGTAACAGCGTGTCACACACCTGTAACAGCGAGTCACACACCTGTAACAGCGAGTCACACACCTGTAACAGTGAGTCACACACCTGTAACAGCGAGTCACACACCTGTAACAGCGTGTCACACACCTGTAACAGTGAGTCACACACCTGTAACAGCGAGTCACACACCTGTAACGGGGGTATGACAAGCCCATTGTATGTTAATCGGGTAGTTTGTGAGATTTGGGCTAGCTGTAAGGTGTGTTGATGCCCGTGAGAGCCCATGGACGTAGTAATACCTCAATACCCATGCGTCATCGGTTACAGTGTAGGCCGCTTGTAGCAACCACACTAATCGGTTGTTGCTCAGTGTGATAGCTGATTTCTGTGAAACAAATGGCAATATTTCAAAACTTGAACTGATAGTCCATAAAAGTGAAGGCAATCAGAAACGTGAGAGATTGATTGCCAGTGGCAATCGGATCGGAACAGTGGGGTGCCATAAATATCCCAGTAGAGTGTCGTAAATATCCCGATATTCTGATTTCCTCTTCAATCATTGCAATGGTCAGCTGTTCTCCAAACTCCAGGCGAGCAGGTTTATTGCGCCACGAGAAAGAGTTTTTTTTTACCCATGTGGTTTAGCTGTGATCTCTTTCAGTTTTATGCTACGCCTATCCAGGTTTACCCTTAAACTACGGCAAGCCCTTCCTGATGTTCTCTCTGTTTTGTATACCATTTGAGTCAATAAAAAAAAAAAAAAAAAGATTTTGCATGCAATTATATTTTATATGAAATCTTATGAGATTTTATGCGAGATCTTAATACAATCTTTAGAGGAAGACGGCACGAGTCCTTTTGTCGCCTATTTCCCAGCAAACGTGCGGGCCGTGAGTGCACATGTGTGTGAACCCAAAACGTCCGACAGCCCAAAACGGGCCAGGATCATGACTTTTACACCTATAACATAATGCACAGTTGGGCGCCGATTTTGGTCCAAGCACAACACGATCATCAAAGAATAAATATGTCCCCGGATTTGTCTCATACCCTCCTAATCTCTCAATAAATATTGTTTTAATGGGTAGATCTAGTGACAAGCCCCATAATGAGCACAGAGGCCAAGGCTGTAAAGTACCACTAAAGCTTTTTCCGTGCCTTGTTGCGCACCGTTCCGATACTGAAGCTCAAACGTCCCCCCCTCCCTCCCCAGCTTCTCATGAAACCTCATTGTTATTCGTATATCGTTAAGTAAGAGCTACAAAACGACCGTATCGCGGCTTCATATCGGCAGATTGTGTAGGATCGCAACGTCAAATATAACTTTTAGTTTGTTTTTAGTTATATATTAGGACGTTTTGGGCAGTCGAACGTTTTGGGCCCCAACACACGTGCCGCCTGTGCCCTCCCGCCTACCTGTATTGTACTTTTGTCTAGTTATCCAAAGCCAAGCGGTATTTATTACTCTGGAATAGACCGATTGTCCCGATAGTTTTCATCATTTCCAAGTAGAGAGCAGATATATCAGCAATTAATACGTACATCATACAGAATAATAGTTTTTAAACATTGCTATTTACAGCCATGAAATAGATAATCGCTTAATTGCACAACGGCTTAATTATGCAACCCAGTCAACGTGGACCCCATCCTCACCTCACTCTCCTCAACCCACCCGCCGGACTGCCCCTCAGTTTTGTCCAAATGATGGATCTGCCTTGACGAATTACACACATGATAACTGCCGTGAATTAATGCAACTGCCACAATGCGGAGTCGTCTTCACTTTACTTCCCACGTTTTCACCCTTTTTTGTCTGCATAATTAACCAGTAAAATTAAAGGCGAAATTCCCGTGTAATCAGGGCGGAGCGACGAGACTTGCGTGATGTGGATGAGGCAGGGAATAAGAAAGACCAGCAAGCGGGGTTCCCTTTCATCATCGCCTAGGGGACTAAGCTCCGTGTAATAGCCCTGAAGTCCTCGCGGACCATGGCCCACTGTTAGTTGGTCATAGACACGACAGTCTCGGGTATTTACAGGGTGGGCTGCGGACAATCTGCTGTAAGTTGTTGTCTCATGGGCGACGGGGTGGGTGGGGGGCGGGGCGGGGGCGTTGAGACAGGTCCGAGGAGAGAGAGAGAGAGAGAGAGAGAGAGAGAGAGCAATTTTGGAGAGATAGAGAGAAAGAGGACAAATCATGGTTGCGCCTCCCACGCCCTCGAGCCTTGCCGTCTTGTCAGTCTGTATAATGGCGAAAGACGCAAGATCATCAGGTACAACAATAACAGCGGCACCCCCCCCCCCCACCTCCGCCCCCGCACCTTCCACCCCTCCGGTGCCTGCTGTGCACACATACACCTATCGTCATCATCTCCCAACCCGTCCGATATACATATCCGTACTTAGTGAAAGAGGAAAATAATCCCAGCCAAAAACGTCCATGACCCTGGAGTTCCACCCCCCTCCCCCGACGCCCCCACCCCATCCTCCGCCCACCAATGTCAATACAGATGTAACGGAAACTCATCCTAGATCTATTTCTGACCTCGGCAGGTGAGGATTTTAGCAGCTGATTCGGCGCCTCACTAAACTCGGGAAGGGGGGTGGGGGTGTACCGCCTTGATGAAGACCATAAGATCTATCGAGGCGCAAAGCCTCCTCAAATAGCGAAATGGTGCTACTTAAATGATTGGCAAACAGCTAGGTTATACCTGCTTGGGTGTCTATGCGTGACGTCATGCTTCTACGGCTGTGCGCAAAGTGGACTGGTCCTGTAAAATGTCCTTATCGTACTAAAGTGTTTTGGCCCTGCAAAACCCACTGGCCTCGCAAAGTAGAAAGGGGAGTGGCGGAAGACCCCTGAGTCGGGCATAAAATATGTGAATAATACATTTCATATTTTTTCGTAGAAGGGACCAGGGCGCCTTGTTCGGTACGTTTTGTTACTACTGTGTTAACTCATCATGACATGGAGACATTCTCATATCCATCTTTTTTAACTGCCAAAAAGCGTCAATATTGGCAACAGTTTGATGACTTGGGACACAAGAACAGCACCATTCTGCGCACCTACCGATGGCAGTGTCATAGACAAATGTCTCTAAGTGCAGTTCATTCTTAGTTACTGCATACTATAGCATTAATTCCATTCTTAGTTATAGCATACTATAGCATTAATTCCATTCTTAGTTATAGCATACTATAGCATTAATTCCATTCTTAGTTATAGCATACTATAGCATTAATTCCATTCTTAGTTATAGCATACTATAGCATTAATTCCATTCTTAGTTATAGCATACTATAGCATTAATTCCATTCTTAGTTATAGCATACTATAGCATTAATTCCATTCTTAGTTATAGCATACTATAGCATTAATTCCATTCTTAGTTATAGCATACTATAGCATTAATTCCATTCTTAGTTATAGCATACTATAGCATTAATTCCATTCTTAGTTATAGCATACTATAGCATTAATTCCATTCTTAGTTATAGCATACTATAGCATTACTTCCATGCAATAATGACCTCAATACATGATTTTCTCCTGAAAGATAAAAAGCTTAAAATAGCTGCATGAGCCGCTTGGAAGAACCCAGTCATGCAAGGATGGGCCATCAAGTCTCCATTAATCATCAATTTTGACTTTCTCTCTTTTTCTTCTTCCTGTTTCTAAGTGTGTACTTAGGTCTAATGGATGTTTCAGTTTTATCGTATCTTAATTAACATAATGATGGCTTTACATTAAAAAGAAACACCAATAAAGATGAAAAAGAGTAACATGTTTTCAGCTATTAACAGCAATTTACCAGTAGCAGATGTCGGGACAGAAGAACAAATAACGTCATTCATGGTCACGCACATGACAAAGAGAATAGAATAGATGACAAGTAATAGCCTGTCACTGTTATCATCCATTTTAGCAGTAGCAGAAGCAATGCCGGAAGCTGGGGTAGAAACATCCCGAGAACATCATTCCTTGGTGAATAAATTAGATAAAGCCAACTCACTAACGATGGATTGCTGGAATAAATGCGTCACGCGGTATTTTGAAGTTCCGGATGTGACGTTTTTGCTCGCCCACTAACTAAAGACGGTTGATTAGATTCCAGGTTTTTTGGAAAGGCACTCGTGAACTCATTGAATCAGGAGTGAAAAAAGTGCACAGTTAATGAACATCACTAGCAAAACGTTTTGTCACATGTTTCTTACTTCAAAGATAGTTGTAGAAAAGCATATTTAGACGTTTCTACAAATATCTGATAGTGCCCCAGGCTTAATAATCGTAAGTTTTCACAAAAGTGCTGAATCCCTTTGCTTTGCTACAGGAAGCCAAAAACCTAATGTCGATGCATTGGATTTTGTTTTCTCAATTGATTAAGATCCCTTGCCGGATCTAGCTCCGGGGACGGCACCCAACCACCTTACTGGCTCAGACGATATGCGAACTCTACTTATGATATGCTGTCGACCGGAGTTCTTGCCTAACTGTAATCCGATGGAATCCACTGACCCTACGGAATTCATAGTCACACAAAGGTTTAGCCGCGACATTAGCTTCTTATCTGAACGGTTTCGTCTCTTTGGGATTGTCTGAAAAGTATTCGCCGGTTACAGTGTGAAACCGGTGCAAACTGTTCGTCTGCACATCGCTTCTTTGATGGAGGAAAAGGACCGCTTAATAAGTACCAACAATTTTCGGTCTGGTGAAACCTTCAAACTAGCGAACAGAACTTTATATTATGTTGATAGAGTAAGGATACGATAAGTTTATTTGGTGTAAATATATGGTTCTATAGCGTTGACAAATATGCATATTTCTTACACAAACATTATGTATTAAATAAACAACCTAGTTCGCGTAGTTATTATTCGTAGTCAATAATTGGCAAAATGCCTATGTACTACATCGGAGGGGATAACGGAAACACTTATTAGGATATCATTTCCTTGAGGATATTGCTTATAGTCCCTTTAATTCAATAAGCAACTTTATCAGTCGCCTGTCAACCTTCCTTTGCGTCTCAACATGTAAATCATGATCTATAACTGGTTATTCGATACCATATAACCTGGATAAATGATCTTTAACAAGAAACGAAATGCAAAATGTCCTTATTTTTACGTTTACTGCACAAAAAGATTGTGCTTTTATGGATACCGAAAAAATACGAAGTAAAACTAAACTATAAATTCGCCAGTATCATCGTCGCCGGTGATGAATATTTCAGCCAGCTCCAATGCTAAAGTCCTATTCTAGGACGTAATATTCGGCCCCGATCGCTTCGAACTTATCGGCCCAGGTGTTGGCGTTGCAAATACGCCAATGAATACACCCACATGATTGTTAGGGAAGGGGTCAGACCCCCAAGACCCCTGCTTAGATCTTTATATAGCCTTAGCGTGAAGTTACAACAAGAACATGTGACCCCCAGCTATCTACCGAGGAGGGGGGGGGGGAGTCACATGACCCCTGTGACCCCTCCCTGGATTCGCAACTGATTTGTGTAATGACCTATTAGAACCCCATGGCGCTCAACGTGGCGAAAAGAGGAAAAACTTAAGCTGAACATACCCGTACCCCATTCGTTTGTTCACAACATCACCGAGACCTTGACCTTTGACCTACATTGCCGTTAACGAACTTGAGCGAGCCATTTAACCAATCTACCTTTCGATCAATTTTCATGACCGCAGCTGTGCAATTGCGACCTGTATGCCTATATCGAGCAAATAAGCAAAAAAACAAATTTGCCCGACCAGACATAGAAAAATACAGGCAAAAGTTATTTCTGTCATTAGTAAAGCCCTATGTCACTGTATGTTGAACAGCATCCGCCGACTTGGACCACGTGAGTGAAAACAAAAATATATAGAAAGATAATTTGGAAGTAAATATATAATAGGTACAGCTTACTGGGCGCACATTACTGGTTACTGCAGGAAAATAAAGCTGATTGTCCCACCGCTACCCAGGTCATAGCTGCCGAAAGGATCCAGGCGACTACCGCAGATTACCATTACAGGCTACAACCAACTGCATAAAAATCGGCGTAACGATGAAGACCAGAGTACAAATACCCCCTCCCAAAACAAAACAGAAGAAACCACTCGGTAATCTAGAAAAATATGCCGTAAATAGAGAGCCATCTCTTCCGATTCACCTCCGAGCACCAACGCCTGAAAAAAAATCACGATATATAACGGGTCCTAAATTAGTAACATATTCCCAGTGTGGATAGGTCGCACACGCCCGGCTGGCTGCGCCGACACGTGGGTGGGGTCTACATGCGATTAGTCCGACCGCCAGGTTAGCCCGGCAGCCATCAGCTATACCTGTGTGTGGAGAGATGGCAGGATGTCACCAAGAAGACTGTTGACACAACCACCGCCCTACCCCCTACCCCATGCCTCACGGACCCGCCAACCATCTCCCAGTGCACATGGGTGACCATATAGGGGGTTACTGGAGCGTGACTAGCCCCGGGCTCCGTCACCCCATACACTACGCACGAGGACGTATCTCTGAGACTCCTCCCAATAATATCACAGCTGAGGGCTAGACGCACAGCTGCCATGGCCAGCGGTAGCCCCCGGCGACGTACAGGCCTTGTGGGTCACCAGCAGAAAATATGGGTGAAATATAGCGGTGATAAAGCTATATATAGCGTCTTGGCCAGGACATGTCAGGTGGGTCACCAGCGGAAAATATGGGTGAAATATAGCGGTGATAAATATAGCGCACAGGGACAGTAATTAAGAGACGATACGTTATGTTGAGTAATGTGAATTCTGTTTGTTCAACCTTCGGCTGGTAAATAAAACCAATGGCGAGATCTCAAACTACAGGCCCCAATTCGACCATCGATTTTAGGATGATTTCTACATTTACTATACATGGATAAGCGGAGAGAAGTCCAAGATCTCCTCATCTCTTCCCCTCGCGATATCTGCTTGCCAATCGCCGTATCAGCTTTAGGAAAGATCACGGGTATTAGCAAATCGTGTAAACAATTTCGGGGATTGTCCCAATTGCTTTCCAAGATGATATGAAACAGTAACAATGCGGCTAGGTCATGGACATCAGGGCATGCAAGGAAGGAACAGATTATAAACCGATGGAAACCGTTATCAGTCTTGCTTCAAAAGATCTAGTGACCTTTTTAACTGCACGTATTAACCAATACATATATTTATTTTAATGCTTATGATAATCGTCTATCTATCTAGTGACCTTTTTAACTGCACGTATTAACCAATACATATATTTGTTTTAATGCTTATGATAATCGTCCATCCATCCATCCATCCATCCATCCATCCACCCACCCACCCACCCATCCATCCACACACCCACCCACCCACCCACCTATCCATCCATCCATCCATCCATCCATCCATCCATCCATCCATCCACCCACCCACCCACCCACCCACCCATCCATCCATCCATCCATCCATCCATCCATCCATCCATCTATCTATCTATCTATCTATCTATCTATCTATCTATCTATCTATCTAGCTATCTAGCTATCTATATCTATCTATCTATATATCTATGTGTGTCTCGGGCCCAACGTTGGCCCCTGGACGCGGTCCCAATGGGTCCCTGCTACAGAGTACCGCGGCCCCAAGCCTGTCCAAGGTCTGCCGCGAAAACTAACGCTAATGGCATGAGACGACGGAGACAGGAGAAGACCGTCACGAAAATCTAATAAGACACAAGACAAGGAGTTCGTGTCATTACGTCAGACACATTTATCGATAGAACCTTTTTCCCAGGGCCTCAGTACCCAGAGCGAGGCTCGTACGGGAGACGTAGAGGGCGGTGTCCGGGCGGTGTTAGGGTGACCTCGAGTGTGGCTCGTCCGTGCTGTCCGGGTGGTGTAAGGGTGGCATCGAGTGTAGCTCGTCCGGGTGACGTACAAGGTGGTGTCCGGGTGGTGTAAGGGTGACCTCGAGTGTGGCTCGTACGGGTGACGTACAAGGTGGTGTCCGGGCGGTGTAAGGGTGACCTTGAGTGTAGCTCGTCCGGGTGACGTACAAGGTGGTGTCCGGGCGGTGTAAGGGAGACCTCGAGTGTGGCTCGTCCGGGTGACGTACAAGGTGGTGTCCAGGCGGTGTAAGGGTGACCTCGAGTGTGGCTCGTCCGAGTGACGTACAAGGTGGTGTCCGGGCAGTGTAAGGGTGACCTCGAGTGTGGCTCGTCCGGGTGACGTACAAGGTGGTGTCCGGGAGGGGTAAGGGAGACCTCGAGTGTGCCTCTTCCGGGTGACGTACAAGGTGGTGTCCGGGCGGTGTTAGGGTGACCTCGAGTGTGGCTCGTCCGGGTGACGTACAAGGGGGTGTCCGGGCGGTGTAAGGGTGACCCTCGAGTGTGGGTCGTCCGGGTGACGTACAAGGTGGTGTCCGGGCGGTGTAAGGGTGACCTCGAGTGTGGCTCGCCCGGGTGACGTACAAGGTGGTGTCTGGGCAGTGTAAGGGTGACCTCGAGTGTGGCTCGTCCGGGTGACGTGCAAGGTGGTGTCCGGGCGGTGTAAGGGTGACCTCGAGTGTAGCTCGTCCGGGTGACGTACAAGGTGGTGTCCAGGCGGTGTAAGGGTGACCTCGAGTGTGGCTCGTCAGGGTGACGTACAAGGTGGTGTCCGGGCTGTGTAAGGGTGACATCGACTGCGGCCCGTCCGGGTGACGTACAAGGTGGTGTCCGGGAGGGGTAAGGGAGACCTCGAGTGTGGCTCGTCCGGGTGACGTACAAGGTGGTGTCCCGACGGTGTTAGGGTAACTTTGAGTGTGGCTCGCCAGGGTGACGTACAAGGTGGTGTCCGGGCGGTGTAAGGGTGACCTCGAGTGTGGCTCGTCCGGGTGACGTACAAGGTGGTGTCCGGGCGGTGTTAGGGTGACCTCGAGTGTGGCTCGTCAGGGTGACGTACAAAGATGGTGTCCGGGCGGTGTAAGGGTGACCTCGAGTGTGGCTCGTCCGGGTGACGTACACGGTGGTGTCCGCGCGGTGTAAGGACGACCTCGTGTGTGGCTTGTCTCGGTGACGTACAAGGTGGTGTCCGGGCGGTGTAAGGGTGCCCTCGAGTGTGGCTCGTCAGGGTGACGTACAAGGTGGTGTCCGGGCGGTGTAAGGTTGACCTCGAGTGTGGCTCGTCCGGGTGACGTACACGGTGGTGTCCGCGCGGTGTAAGGACGACCTCGTGTGTGGCTTGTCTCGGTGACGTACAAGGTGGTGTCCGGGCGGTGTAAGGGTGCCCTCGTGTGTGGCTCGTCAGGGTGACGTACAAGGTGGTGTCCGGGCGGTGTAAGGTTGACCTCGAGTGTGGCTCGTCAGGGTGACGTACAAGGTGGTGTCCGGGCGGTGTAAAGGTGACCTCGAGTGTGGCTTGTCCCGGTGACGTACAAGGTGGTGTCCGGGCGGTGTAAGGGAGACCTCGAGTGTGGCTTGTCCCGGTGACGTACAAGGTGGTGTCCGGGCGGTGTAAGGGTGCCCTCGAGTGTGGCTCGTCAGGGTGACGTACAAGGTGGTGTCCGGGCGGTGTAAGGTTGACCTCGAGTGTGGCTCGTCAGGGTGACGTACAAGGTGGTGTCCGGGCGGTGTAAGGTTGACCTCGAGTGTGGCTCGTCCGGGTGACGTACACGGTGGTGTCCGGGCGGTGTAAAGGTGACCTCGAGTGTGGCTTGTCCCGGTGACGTACAAGGTGGTGTCCGCGCGGTGTAAGGGAGACCTCGAGTGTGGCTTGTCCCGGTGACGTACAAGGTGGTGTCCGGGCGGTGTAAAGGTGACCTCGAGTGTGGCTTGTCCCGGTGACGTACAAGGTGGTGTCCGGGCGGTGTAAGGGAGACCTCGAGTGTGGCTTGTCCCGGTGACGTACAAGGTGGTGTCCGGGCGGTGTAAAGGTGACCTCGAGTGTGGCTCGTCAGGGTGACGTACAAGGTGCTGTCCGGGCGGTGTAAGGTTGACCTCGAGTGTGGCTCGTACGGGTGACGTACAAGGTGCTGTCCGGGCGGTGTAAGGGAGACCTCGAGTGTGGCTTGTCCCGGTGACGTACAAGGTGGTGTCCGCGCGGTGTAAGGGAGACCTCGAGTGTGGCTTGTCCCGGTGACGTACAAGGTGGTGTCCGGGCGGTGTAAAGGTGACCTCGAGTGTGGCTTGTCCCGGTGACGTACAAGGTGGTGTCCGGGCGGTGTAAAGGTGACCTCGAGTGTGGCTTGTCCCGGTGACGTACAAGGTGGTGTCCGGGCGGTGTAAAGGTGACCTCGAGTGTGGCTCGTCAGGGTGACGTACAAGGTGCTGTCCGGGCGGTGTAAGGTTGACCTCGAGTGTGGCTCGTACGGGTGACGTACAAGGTGCTGTCCGGGCGGTGTAAGGGAGACCTCGAGTGTGGCTTGTCCCGGTGACGTACAAGGTGGTGTCCGCGCGGTGTAAGGGAGACCTCGAGTGTGGCTTGTCCCGGTGACGTACAAGGTGGTGTCCGGGCGGTGTAAAGGTGACCTCGAGTGTGGCTTGTCCCGGTGACGTACAAGGTGGTGTCCGGGCGGTGTAAGGTTGACCTCGAGTGTGGCTTGTCCCGGTGACGTACAAGGTGGTGTCCGGGCGGTGTAAGGTTGACCTCGAGTGTGGCTCGTACGGGTGACGTACAAGGTGGTGTCCGGGCGGTGTAAGGGTGCCCTCGAGTGTGGCTCGTACGGGTGACGTACAAGGTGGTGTCCGGGCGGTGTAAGGTTGACCTCGAGTGTGGCTCGTACGGGTGACGTACAAGGTGGTGTCCGGGCGGTGTAAGGGTGACCTCGAGTGTGGCTCGTACGGGTGACGTACAAGGTGGTGTCCGGGCGGTGTAAGGATGCCCTCGAGTGTGGCTCGTACGGGTGACGTACAAGGTGGTGTCCGGGCGGTGTAAGGATGCCCTCGAGTGTGGCTCGTACGGGTGACGTACAAGGTGGTGTCCGGGCGGTGTAAGGATGCCCTCGAGTGTGGCTCGTACGGGTGACGTACAAGGTGGTGTCCGGGCGGTGTAAGGATGCCCTCGAGTGTGGCTCGTACGGGTGACGTACAAGGTGGTGTCCGGGCGGTGTAAGGATGCCCTCGAGTGTGGCTCGTACGGGTGACGTACAAGGTGGTGTCCGGGCGGTGTAAGGATGCCCTCGAGTGTGGCTCGTACGGGTGACGTACAAGGTGGTGTCCGGGCGGTGTAAGGTTGACCTCGAGTGTGGCTCGTCAGGGTGACGTACAAGGTGGTGTCCGGGCGGTGTAAAGGTGACCTCGAGTGTGGCTTGTCCCGGTGACGTACAAGGTAGTGTCCGGGCGGTGTAAGGTTGACCTCGAGTGTGGCTCGTCAGGGTGACGTACAAGGTGGTGTCCGGGCGGTGTAAAGGTGACCTCGAGTGTGGCTTGTCCCGGTGACGTACAAGGTGGTGTCCGGGCGGTGTAAGGGTGCCCTCGAGTGTGGCTCGTCAGGGTGACGTACAAGGTGGTGTCCGGGCGGTGTAAGGTTGACCTCGAGTGTGGCTCGTCAGGGTGACGTACAAGGTGGTGTCCGGGCGGTGTAAAGGTGACCTCGAGTGTGGCTTGTCCCGGTGACGTATAAGGTGCTGTCCGGGCGGTGTAAAGGTGACCTCGAGTGTGGCTCGTCCGGGTGACGTACAAGGGGGTTAATGCGCCGCAAATATTGGCGATTGCCTGCCAATTCGCCAGCCAAATGTTACAATAATAGATATTCTTGGGAATGATTACTTCTGTTTCTTAACAACACTTGCCTTGCCATGGCCCATCTGGAAATCCAAGTTTCGAAGACGATAATGACTTCTCAAATATCGGTCATGTTTATAAAACCATGACTGGCGCATAGATATCTGGGAAACATTATACGTTTATTTTCTACGTGTTACAGAGATAACTATAAAGTTGACGGCGGAATGACGGCTGCTGTTTAAAATTAGTAATTTAACGGAATAGACAGCTAAAAATGAACTTCTCCCTTCACATTTTGGTGGCCCGATAAAACGCCATTTTAACAATGCCAGCATTGCACAGAATGTATTGAAAACACATGCAGTGGCGCCTCACATTGGCAATAGACAGCTGCATCTGCTTCATATACTCCGGTAAAGGAGGCAAGTCGATCAGGGCCAAAATGTCAGCTGAGACAAAAATGAGTGGAGGGGTCAGACAAGGGTCATACAGAGGTTCGACAAGGATCTAAGAACGGTCCAACGACGGTATAACAGGGTTCCACCAGCCGTCCAACAAGACTCTATGTCCACCAGGAGTCCACCAGGGTTCCAACAAAGATACAGCAAAATTCCACAGATGGCAGCCCAGGTCCAACATGTCAAACTTTAAATAGAAAACGAAAGTCATAATATAAAGCCCGGGTTCTAACATATATGATCACCGCGCATGTATCTCGGAGCTGTAGCCAAGCGAATCTTACTTCTGAGGGAACCTGACAGAATATAATCTCCTGAAAGTTTGGCGATGAAGGGTGCTGAACGCACAAAATACACACGGCGTAAAATTGATGCCACGCATATGACGTCCTCGTTGAATGTCCATATGGAACTCAATTGCAGTCCCGGTGCGGTTCTTTCGAATTAGCATACGCGTCAAGATTCTGGGAACCAAGTTTTTAAGAGATTATAATGCCTGGCAATGATGGGCACTGCAAAAAAAAACAGTTTGAGCTGAGGGGAATATGACATTGATCGCCTGTGCTATTCAATAACGCCTTCAACCCAGCATAAGTGACAACTTGGAGCTGATGGAAGGATGGGGTAGGTGAATATTTGATGCAATATTCCAGGGGAACACCCAGGGTTTTCTTCAATATATTTTTTGTCATCTCACACCCAATCTGCCGTATCAAAAAAAAAAGTTCCTGACCAATTGCCACAGATGCTCAGACGTAAATGGCTTATCGAAGCGCGATGTGAGAGAAAGATGCCCCGCGCAGAATTAAACCACTGAGGCCAATCTATAAAACTATAATAGCCGACAAAAACAAGGGTGGAAGAAAAAAAAACATCTGCCACTTTGATCAATTGTGTAGAGCAAACCAAACTCTGCCTTGATATGGCGCTTGTAGACCCCGTGCACGCTCGCGGCGTCTCACGCTGATTGCTCCGCGTGCTGTGGACTGCTCCATAGTAATGGTGGTCACGTGAGGTGGCCTGTGATTGGCTATTGCTGTCGCATGTTGTCTGTGTGACGTCCGCCGTACTCGCCCAACTCGCGTGTTAAGGGACTTGGATTGGTTTTGGCAAAACGCCTACGCAAAACGTTTTTTTTTCCAAACGGGATCTTTCGTTTACTCAGCAACCAAACATTCCAGCTTTTAGCACGCGCTGCCTAGCAATGTCGTAAAATCACACGCAATCTATCTTATCTCTTTCTGCTCAAAGCAATGTTGGATCAGATCAATGGTTCCAGATATCCTAAGCCATAGAAATGGATCCCAACATCCCACCAAAGCGCGTAAAGCCCAAGGAGTTAAGCTCGCTGGTATACTTTTTATCCTCCTCCACAGTTTTTATAAGAGTGGACTTTTCTTTCACAATAAACATACATTATTAAAGCATCAAGCAATCATCCGTCAAGCGAGGCACTCAAGTGAGGATTAACCACAGCAATATATCCACAACATGGCCTAATAACCTACTTGCCGCTGCGTAAAAACAGAAAGGGATCTACCACATATATAAGAACTTGCAAGTGCAAAAAGAACAAAGCAAAGTGTACCTGTCGTGAGATAGATGAGAAGCGTACAACTGAATTGTTAGCATCCCATTAATTGCACCCAGGATCTCCATGCTACGGAGACATAACGGCCGCAACACAAGAGGAGGACATCGCGTGACTGTTGCCAGTACGTGATCAGACAGGGCGACAGCTTCGTCCACTCCCCCGTGTCAATTAGCCGCAAGAGACAAGAGCCGGGATCGGTGACATATAGCCCGATCGGGTGGTACACATGCTCGCTCCTGCTATTCAGGGGTTTGTAATACATAGGGTAAGACGCCGGCTGGTAGTAAAACCGCCGTCTAACCTCTGACCTTGTGTGCATGCCACGAAGACTAATGCACTGAGACACGACAAAGGCGAGCTGCAACATGTCCCAACAGAGGCAATGAACCACATCTAACTGAGCCTTCTTCAGCTAAATTATTTACGTGTGTCATTTTTTGTCGGGTACAGATGATACAACACAGACATTTATATCGAAGCGTAATTTTAAGATGTTAGGTGTTGTATGGATATAACACCATAGATGTCAGTATTTTCATATGGATGCAAACAATGTATTTTTAGTAACTACTGTTCTTATGTATATATTGCAATATTCGACGTATATGATATGAAATGCAGTCAACATTTCTACGTATTAAATGCAAAACTATTGAATAAGTATGTCTACGAAATGCATCATAGTGATCGCCAATTATGTATCATTGTGCTGATGGTTTGTAGGAATGATGCTTTGATTTAGTAACATGGTTTGAATACTGAATCAAGACGATATTTTATACTTATATGAAATTTGTCTGTGATACTCAACATGTTTGCCCATGTAGCTGTGGTTCTTGATTTAAGGCTTTGGCCAGCCATGTAAGCACGAGGAAGCCTCTGTAATTTGACCAATAATATTGAGGAATTCATATATTTGAAATTAATGAAATAGTTAATTTATCGCACACATAGATTAGGTATTGACTCATAATCCAGTCGCCTAAAGTCGAGGCAGAAGTCAGGATGGTTTGCTCGGCGCTTCAATTTTAATGAGAAAATGGAGGTTTTGGATGGCGTAATTACCGAAAAGAAATATCGATGCAACAATGCATCGAGTAAAAACTGGACATGCTGGCCGTTTGGTTGCCCACCTTAACTTTAAATGGAAAGCGAAAGTCATACTATAAACGCTGGGCTCAAACATATATTTTCAACGCGCATGTATCTCCGAGCTTTAGCCAAACGAATCTTGCTCCTGAGGGAACTAGACCGAACAGAAATCTCCTGAAAGTCTGTTGCGGTGGAGGGTGATAACGCATAATTTATACACGCCGTAAAACTGATGTCATGCATATGACGTCATCGTTGGATGTCCATGTGGAACTCAATTGCAGTCCCGTTGCGGCTCTTTCAAATTAGCATGTGCGTCACGATTCTGGGAACCAAGTTTTTAGGAGATTATTATGCCTCCTCTCCTGGCTATGATGGGCACTGTGTTACAATAGAATTTGAGCCGAGGGGAATATGAGATTGATCATCTGTGCTATTTAATAACCCCATCAACCCAGCATAAGTGACAACTTGGAGCTGATGGGAGGATGAGGTAGGTAAATATTTGATGCAATATTCCAGGGGATCCCCCAGGGGTTTTTCTTCCATCTATTTGCGGTAATTTCACTCCCAATCTGCTGTACCAAAAAACAAATACGTTCTGAACAATTGAGACAGATGCTCGGTCGTAAATGTCTCATCGAAGCACCAGTGATGTGAGAGAAAGATGCCCCGCACAGAATGAAACCGCTGAGACCAATCTATAAAACTGAAACAGCCAACAAGCAAAAAACGCGGAAGAAAAGAAACATCTGCCGCTTTGATCAATTGTGTAGAGCGAACCAAATTCTTCCCTTATATGGAGATTGTATACCCCGTGCACGCTCGCGGCGTCTCACGCTGATTGCTCCGCGTGCTGTGGACTGCTCCATAGTAATGGCGGTCACGTCAGGTGGCCTGTAATTGGCTATTGCTGTCGGATGTTGTCTGTGTGACGTCCGCCGTACTCGCCCAACTCGCGTGTTCAGGGACTTGGATTGGTTTCGGCAAAACGCCTACGCTTGTTTCCGCAACGGGATCTCTGGTTTACTCAGCAGCGAAACATCTCAGCCTATAGAACGCGCTCCCTAGGCAAACCTCCAATTGCTAGCAATCTATCTAGTTTGTTTTCTGCCCAAAGCAATGTTGGATAAAATCAGTGGTTCCAGCTGTTCTAAGCCATAGAAATGGATCCCAACATGCCACCGAAGCGAGTAAAGCTCAAGGAGTTGAGCTCGCTGGTATACTTTTTATCCTCATACATTGTTACAGTTTCTATAAAAGTGGATTTTTTCCACAATAAACAGACATTATTAAAGCATCAAGCAATCATCCGTCAAGCGAGGCACTCAAGTGAAGATTAACCACAGCAATATATCCACAGCATGGCCTAATAACCTACTGGCCGCTGCGTGAAAACAGAGAGGGATCTACCACATATATAAGAACTTGCAAGTGCAAAAAGAACAAAGCAAAATGTACCTGTCGTGAGATAGATGAGAAGCGTACAACTGAATTGTTAGCCTCGCATTAATTGCACCCAGGATCTCCATGCTACGGAGACATAACGGCCGCAACACAAGAGGAGGACATCGCGTGACTGTAGCCAGTACGTGATCAGGCAGGGCGACAGTTTCCTCCACTCCCCCGTGTCAATTAGCAGCGTGAGACAAGAGCCTGGGATCGGTGACATATAGCCCGATCGGGCGACAGCTTCCTCCACTCCCCCGTGTCAATTAGCAGCGAGAGACAAGAGCCTGGGATCGGTGACATATAGCCCGATCGGGCGACAGCTTCCTCCACTCCCCCGTGTCAATTAGCAGCGAGAGACAAGAGCCTGGGATCGGTGACATATAGCCCGATCGGGCGACAGCTTCCACCACTCCCCCGTGTCAATTAGCAGCGAGAGACAAGAGCCCGGGATCGGTGACATATAGCCCGATCGGGCGACAGCTTCCTCCACTCCCCCGTGTCAATTAGCAGCGAGAGACAAGAGCCCGGGATCGGTGACATATAGCCCGATCGGGCGACAGCTTCCTCCACTCCCCCGTGTCAATTAGCAGCGAGAGACAAGAGCCTGGGATCGGTGACATATAGCCCGATCGGGCGACAGCTTCCTCCACTCCCCCGTGTCAATTAGCAGCGAGAGACAAGAGCCTGGGATCGGTGACATATAGCCCGATCGGGCGACAGCTTCCTCCACTCCCCCGTGTCAATTAGCAGCGAGAGACAAGAGCCTGGGATCGGTGACATATAGCCCGATCGGGCGACAGCTTCCTCCACTCCCCCGTGTCAATTAGCAGCGAGAGACAAGAGCCTGGGATCGGTGACATATAGCCCGATCGGGCGACAGCTTCCTCCACTCCCCCGTGTCAATTAGCAGCGAGAGACAAGAGCCTGGGATCGGTGACATATAGCCCGATCGGGCGACAGCTTCCTCCACTCCCCCGTGCCAATTAGCAGCGAGAGACAAGAGCCCGGGATCGGTGACATATAGCCCGATCGGGCGACAGCTTCCCCCACTCCCCCGTGTCAATTAGCAGCGAGAGACAAGAGCCTGGGATCGGTGACATATAGCCCGATCGGGCGACAGCTTCCTCCACTCCCCCGTGTCAATTAGCAGCGAGAGACAAGAGCCCGGGATCGGTGACATATAGCCCGATCGGGCGACAGCTTCCTCCACTCCCCCGTGTCAATTAGCAGCGAGAGACAAGAGCCCGGGATCGGTGACATATAGCCCGATCGGGCGACAGCTTCCTCCACTCCCCCGTCTCAATTAGCAACGTGAGACAAGAGCCCGGGATCGGTGACATATAGCCCGATCGGGCGACAGCTTCCTCCACTCCCCCGTGTCAATTAGCAGCGAGAGACAAGAGCCCGGGATCGGTGACATATAGCCCGATCGGGCGACAGCTTCCTCCACTCCTCCGTGTCAATTAGCAGCGAGAGACAAGATCCCGGGATCGGTGACATATAGCCCGATCGGGCGACAGCTTCCTCCACTCCCCCGTGTCAATTAGCAGCGAGAGACAAGAGCCTGGGATCGGTGACATATAGCCCGATCGGGCGACAGCTTCCTCCACTCCCCCGTGTCAATTAGCAGCGAGAGACAAGCGCCTGGGATCGGTGACATATAGCCCGATCGGGCGACAGCTTCCTCCACTCCCCCGTGTCAATTAGCAGCGAGAGACAAGAGCCTGGGATCGGTGACATATAGCCCGATCGGGCGACAGCTTCCTCCACTCCCCCGTGTCAATTAGCAGCGAGAGACAAGAGCCTGGGATCGGTGACATATAGCCCGATCGGGCGACAGCTTCCTCCACTCCCCCGTGTCAATTAGCAGCGAGAGACAAGAGCCTGGGATCGGTGACATATAGCCCGATCGGGCGACAGCTTCCTCCACTCCCCCGTGTCAATTAGCAGCGAGAGACAAGAGCCTGGGGTCGGTGACATATAGCCCGATCGGGCGACAGCTTCCTCCACTCCCCCGTGTCAATTAGCAGCGAGAGACAAGAGCCTGGGATCGGTGACATATAGCCCGATCGGGCGACAGCTTCCTCCACTCCCCCGTGTCAATTAGCAGCGAGAGACAAGAGCCTGGGATCGGTGACATATAGCCCGATCGGGCGACAGCTTCCTCCACTCCCCCGTGTCAATTAGCAGCGAGAGACAAGAGCCCGGGATCGGTGACATATAGCCCGATCGGGCGACAGCTTCCTCCACTCCCCCGTGTCAATTAGCAGCGAGAGACAAGAGCCCGGGATCGGTGACATATAGCCCGATCGGGCGACAGCTTCCTCCACTCCCCCGTGTCAATTAGCAGCGAGAGACAAGAGCCTGGGATCGGTGACATATAGCCCGATCGGGCGACAGCTTCCTCCACTCCCCCGTGTCAATTAGCAGCGAGAGACAAGAGCCCGGGATCGGTGACATATAGCCCGATCGGGCGACAGCTTCCTCCACTCCCCCGTGTCAATAAGCAGCGAGAGACAAGAGCCTGGGATCGGTGACATATAGCCCGATCGGGCGACAGCTTCCTCCACTCCTCCGTGTCAATTAGCAGCGAGAGACAAGAGCCCGGGATCGGTGACATATAGCCCGATCGGGCGACAGCTTCCTCCACTCCCCCGTGTCAATTAGCAGCGAGAGACAAGAGCCTGGGATCGGTGACATATAGCCCGATCGGGCGACAGCTTCCTCCAATCCCCCGTGTCAATTAGCAGCGAGAGACAAGAGCCTGGGATCGGTGACATATAGCCCGATCGGGCGACAGCTTCCTCCACTCCCCCGTGTCAATTAGCAGCGAGAGACAAGAGCCTGGGATCGGTGACATATTGCGCGATCGGGCGACAGCTTCCTCCACTCCCCCGTGTCAATTAGCAGCGAGAGACAAGAGCCCGGGATCGGTGACATATAGCCCGATCGGGCGACAGCTTCCTCCACTCCCCCGTGTCAATTAGCAGCGAGAGACAAGAGCCTGGGATCGGTGACATATAGCCCGATCGGGCGACAGCTTCCTCCACTCCCCCGTGTCAATTAGCAGCGAGAGACAAGAGCCTGGGATCGGTGACATATAGCCCGATCGGGCGACAGCTTCCTCCACTCCCCCGTGTCAATTAGCAGCGTGAGACAAGAGCCCGGGATCGGTGACATATAGCCCGATCGGGCGACAGCTTCCTCCACTCCCCCGTGTCAATTAGCAGCGAGAGACAAGAGCCCGGGATCGGTGACATATAGCCCGATCGGGCGACAGCTTCCTCCACTCCCCCGTGTCAATTAGCAGCGTGAGACAAGAGCCTGGGATCGGTGACATATAGCCCGATCGGGCGACAGCTTCCTTCACTCCCCCGTGTCAATTAGCAGCGAGAGACAAGAGCCTGGGATCGGTGACATATAGCCCGATCGGGCGACAGCTTCCTCCACTCCCCCGTGTCAATTAGCAGCGAGAGACAAGAGCCCGGGATCGGTGACATATAGCCCGATCGGGCGACAGCTTCCTCCACTCCCCCGTGTCAATTAGCAGCGTGAGACAAGAGCCTGGGATCGGTGACATATAGCCCGATCGGGCGACAGCTTCCTCCACTCCCCCGTGTCAATTAGCAGCGAGAGACAAGCGCCTGGGATCGGTGACATATAGCCCGATCGGGCGACAGCTTCCTCCACTCCCCCGTGTCAATTAGCAGCGAGAGACAAGAGCCTGGGATCGGTGACATATAGCCCGATCGGGCGACAGCTTCCTCCACTCCCCCGTGTCAATTAGCAGCGAGAGACAAGAGCCTGGGATCGGTGACATATAGCCCGATCGGGCGACAGCTTCCTCCACTCCCCCGTGTCAATTAGCAGCGAGAGACAAGAGCCTGGGGTCGGTGACATATAGCCCGATCGGGCGACAGCTTCCTCCACTCCCCCGTGTCAATTAGCAGCGAGAGACAAGAGCCTGGGATCGGTGACATATAGCCCGATCGGGCGACAGCTTCCTCCACTCCCCCGTGTCAATTAGCAGCGAGAGACAAGAGCCTGGGATCGGTGACATATAGCCCGATCGGGCGACAGCTTCCTCCACTCCCCCGTGTCAATTAGCAGCGAGAGACAAGAGCCCGGGATCGGTGACATATAGCCCGATCGGGTGACAGCTTCCTCCACTCCCCCGTGTCAATTAGCAGCGAGAGACAAGAGCCCGGGATCGGTGACATATAGCCCGATCGGGCGACAGCTTCCTCCACTCCCCCGTGTCAATTAGCAGCGAGAGACAAGAGCCTGGGATCGGTGACATATAGCCCGATCGGGCGACAGCTTCCTCCACTCCCCCGTGTCAATTAGCAGCGAGATACAAGAGCCCGGGATCGGTGACATATAGCCCGATCGGGCGACAGCTTCCTCCACTCCCCCGTGTCAATAAGCAGCGAGAGACAAGAGCCTGGGATCGGTGACATATAGCCCGATCGGGCGACAGCTTCCTCCACTCCTCCGTGTCAATTAGCAGCGAGAGACAAGAGCCCGGGATCGGTGACATATAGCCCGATCGGGCGACAGCTTCCTCCACTCCCCCGTGTCAATTAGCAGCGAGAGACAAGAGCCTGGGATCGGTGACATATAGCCCGATCGGGCGACAGCTTCCTCCACTCGCCCGTGTCAATTAGCAGCGAGAGACAAGAGCCTGGGATCGGTGACATATAGCCCGATCGGGCGACAGCTTCCTCCACTCCCCCGTGTCAATTAGCAGCGAGAGACAAGAGCCTGGGATCGGTGACATATAGCGCGATCGGGCGACAGCTTCCTCCACTCCCCCGTGTCAATTAGCAGCGAGAGACAAGAGCCCGGGATCGGTGACATATAGCCCGATCGGGCGACAGCTTCCTCCACTCCCCCGTGTCAATTAGCAGCGAGAGACAAGAGCCTGGGATCGGTGACATATAGCCCGATCGGGCGACAGCTTCCTCCACTCCCCCGTGTCAATTAGCAGCGAGAGACAAGAGCCTGGGATCGGTGACATATAGCCCGATCGGGCGACAGCTTCCTCCACTCCCCCGTGTCAATTAGCAGCGTGAGACAAGAGCCCGGGATCGGTGACATATAGCCCGATCGGGCGACAGCTTCCTCCACTCCCCCGTGTCAATTAGCAGCGAGAGACAAGAGCCCGGGATCGGTGACATATAGCCCGATCGGGCGACAGCTTCCTCCACTCCCCCGTGTCAATTAGCAGCGTGAGACAAGAGCCTGGGATCGGTGACATATAGCCCGATCGGGCGACAGCTTCCTTCACTCCCCCGTGTCAATTAGCAGCGAGAGACAAGAGCCTGGGATCGGTGACATATAGCCCGATCGGGCGACAGCTTCCTCCACTCCCCCGTGTCAATTAGCAGCGAGAGACAAGAGCCCGGGATCGGTGACATATAGCCCGATCGGGCGACAGCTTCCTCCACTCCCCCGTGTCAATTAGCAGCGTGAGACAAGAGCCTGGGATCGGTGACATATAGCCCGATCGGGCGACAGCTTCCTCCACTCCCCCGTGTCAATTAGCAGCGAGAGACAAGAGCCCGGGATCGGTGACATATAGCCCGATCGGGCGACAGCTTCCTCCACTCCCCCGTGTCAATTAGCAGCGAGAGACAAGAGCCTGGGATCGGTGACATATAGCCCGATCGGGGGACAGCTTCCTCCACTCCCCCGTGTCAATTAGCAGCGAGAGACAAGAGCCCGGGATCGGTGACATATAGCCCGATCGGGCGACAGCTTCCTCCACTCCCCCGTGTCAATTAGCAGCGAGAGACAAGAGCCTGGGATCGGTGACATATAGCCCGATCGGGCGACAGCTTCCTCCACTCCCCCCTGTCAATTAGCAGCGAGAGACAAGAGCCTGGGATCGGTGACATATAGCCCGATCGGGCGACAGCTTCCTCCACTCCCCCGTGTCAATTAGCAGCGAGAGACAAGAGCCCGGGATCGGTGACATATAGCCCGATCGGGCGACAGCTTCCTCCACTCCCCCGTGTGAATTAGCAGCGTGAGACAAGAGCCTGGGATCGGTGACATATAGCCCGATCGGGCGACAGCTTCCTTCACTCCCCCGTGTCAATTAGCAGCGAGAGACAAGAGCCTGGGATCGGTGACATATAGCCCGATCGGGCGACAGCTTCCTCCACTCCCCCGTGTCAATTAGCAGCGAGAGACAAGAGCCCGGGATCGGTGACATATAGCCCGATCGGGCGACAGCTTCCTCCACTCCTCCGTGTCAATTAGCAGCGAGAGACAAGAGCCCGGGATCGGTGACATATAGCGTGATCGGGCGACAGCTTCCTCCACTCCCCCGTGTCAATTAGCAGCGAGAGACAAGAGCCCGGGATCGGTGACATATAGCCCGATCGGGCGACAGCTTCCTCCACTCCCCCGTGTCAATTAGCAGCGAGAGACAAAAGCCCGGGATCGGTGACATATAGCCCGATCGGGCGACAGCTTCCTCCACTCCCCCGTGTCAATTAGCAGCGAGAGACAAGAGCCTGGGATCGGTGACATATAGCCCGATCGGGCGACAGCTTCCTCCACTCCCCCGTGTCAATTAGCAGCGAGAGACAAGAGCCCGGGATCGGTGACATATAGCCCGATCGGGCGACAGCTTCCTCCACTCCCCCGTGTCAATTAGCAGCGAGAGACAAGAGCCCGGGATCGGTGACATATAGCCCGATCGGGCGACAGCTTCCTCCACTCCCCCGTGTCAATTAGCAGCGAGAGACAAGAGCCCGGGATCGGTGACATATAGCCCGATCGGGCGACAGCTTCCTCCACTCCCCCGTGTCAATTAGCAGCGAGAGACAAGAGCCCGGGATCGGTGACATATAGCCCGATCGGGCGACAGCTTCCTCCACTCCCCCGTGTCAATTAGCAGCGAGAGACAAGAGCCCGGGATCGGTGACATATAGCCCGATCGGGCGACAGCTTCCTCCACTCCCCCGTGTCAATTAGCAGCGAGAGACAAGAGCCCGGGATCGGTGACATATAGCCCGATCGGGCGACAGCTTCCTCCACTCCCCCGTGTCAATTAGCAGCGAGAGACAAGAGCCTGGGATCGGTGACATATAGCCCGATCGGGCGACAGTTTCCTCCACTCCCCCGTGTCAATTAGCAGCGAGAGACAAGAGCCTGGGATCGGTGACATATAGCCCGATCGGGCGACAGCTTCCTCCACTCCCCCGTGTCAATTAGCAGCGAGAGACAAGAGCCTGGGATCGGTGACATATAGCCCGATCGGGTGGTACACATGCTCGCTCCTGCTATTTAGGGGTTCGTAATAAAGAGGGTAAGACGCCGGCTGGTAGTAAAACCGCCGTCTAACCTCTGACCTTGTGTACATGCCACGAAGACTAATGCACTGAGACACGACAAAGGCGAGCTGCAACATGTCCCAACAGAGGAAATGAACCACATCTGAATGAGCTTCTCTCATTTAAATTATTAACGTGTATCATGTTTTTCTACAATACAAACATTTATATTCGAAGCGTAATTGTAGGATTTGAGGTAATTTATGGATGTATCTCGATGCATGTCCAATTATTTTGCTAATAACGTATTTTGTAGCAGCTACTCTCGTTTTATGTATTGCAATATCGACGTATATGATATGCAGTCAACATTTCTACACATGAAATGCAAAACTATTGAATAAGTATGTGTAAGAAATACATCAAATTGTTGCTACTTATGCATCATAATTTTTTTAGTATAGCATATAAGCTGCTATTCTATGTTATATACCTATGTTTATGCTACTTGGGACGCATACCTTTGGACATAAAACAACATTATTATTCCAAACAAATATTTCCAAAAAGACGAAATCGGTTTGGCAGATAAAATCGGCTCAAAAACGATAGGCATTGGATATTAATCCCGGAAGAAGTGAACTTTTTCTTGATTTGTGTGCACAGTCCGACGACGTAAATATCCTTAGTTTTGAAGATATGTCGATTCTCAGAATATCGATATCCAAATTGCGTTTGCTGCAACCAACATCAATATAGTTATATAAATGTATTATATAAATATATAATTATCATTATATAAATATATCCAGACATACAACCGATATAGACATGTAAATCATATGCGTGATTGTGACATACAATAGTCGAGCCAATCTGACTGAATAAAATAATACAAAATCCCTATACAAACATTGTGTATCGACTTTACTCTCGAGAAAATTAGTTTACAGTGCATCTGATAGCCCTTTTATACACGTGCGACCTTGACCGAAAACGAGCACCACCGGATATCGTAAGGTTACAGCTGGTCTCAAAAGGTCTTATTTATCATTATTGGATGGTATCAACTATAAACGGTTTTTTCCCCATCGTCATCGTTTTGTATTAAGGTATGAACCATAGAGAACATTATCCGAATAATGTATTTGACCTTGCCATCTTCGAGTGTGGGATTTTTCAAGTATGCGTGGTACTGTTAGTGCACATTGCACACAGTGCTCACAGTTAGTGTGGCATTCATACTGCTACGGCCACTTGAGGCCAACGTTTTTCCGTTGATGTCACGGTGGCTGCTTTGTTAGCGGGCTGAAGATGTTTCATAGTATTACTAGATGTACTCACTTCAGGTAACATCTGGAGGTATGGCTACTCCAACCAAGCCGTTGGAACGGGGAGTGTGTTTTATATAAAACCTTAGTCAATATCCAGAATATGTGCCTGGATTCTTCCCTTTCTGTAACGTTTTATGTTTCTTATGGTTCACGTTATCGGCTCTAAGCGGTCAGTGGGTGCATTTCGTTGGTAGCCGGGTACATCCGCAATGTATACCAAATACGCACATTACGCATCGGTTTCCCTTCCGCCACTTTTTTCACCCGGGTGCGCTCGCATTAATTAGGCATGCCGATGGCGTCGAATTATTCCATTCGAGAAAAGATGGCGGCGGATTGAAAAGGGACTGTCTAGACTGGTTCCTTTGCCCCTAAATATACCTGACATGACCGGTGCGAACACGTCATTGACATGCGGCGTAGCCCCATCGGCAGGCCGGGCAGAGTTTGAGTATACTGAACGGCATACCCGTCCTGGCCCAACAGAATCCACCCAGTAGCTACTTGGTCATTTGTTTGGTTAGTAGAAGTAGGACGTTTTAGCCTACGCTGACTATAACGCGACGATGGAAAGAGTCAGGGTAGGGAAAGAGAGGAGCCATGTCTCTGGGACTGACCCGTTACTCTTTGCAAGAAAGACATGGGATCTGTATTCGGCAAACACTGACATTTGCACAGGTGATATTAGAACCAAGCACCTACCGGTTGAGCTAACCTAGCAGAGCACACTGGCAACTTTGCTAGGCCTCTTAGCTACTCGAATACGGCGGCGCGTTCAGTCATAAACATAAAAATCGCAAATTTGAGAAAGATTCAATTAACAAAAACTAGACAGGCTGCAGATCCATAGTATGACTCACACGGACGGATGGGAACAAACAAATCCGAACATGAATGTTATCGACCCGGAAATGTGAAGTGCGCATGCTCAATTTGCCAGCTGGTAGCCGCGTCAGCGTTGCATATTGCAGAAAAGAAGTAATTTTCTTATCACAGAACGTGTCGGGAGGCGCTAGAGCCTTGCAGCTATACACCCACCTTTCTGTCGATCCGCATTTAATAATTCACGCCAAAATATTAGAGTTGGCCTAACGGCTGCAAGATTGTCGGGTCAAGATTGCACAGATGTTGACATTGTCTCGCTAAACAAACTGATGTCCCCCAAGTAAATCATGCATAAGTCATCACCATTGTGTCTCACCCCAGGCGTGGGTACAATGGGCACCAGGATATCCACGCCCAGCGTGACGAAATGGCTTACCTCAAGCAGGACGGGTAGATACTCGTCTTGTCGGATCGTATTCTTGCATCTTATAGTCCATTTTCTGCGTAATTGCATCGTATTTTCTATATTCTGCGTCGTTGCGTGGTCTACATGCATTCTGCGAGTCGAAGATTAATGAGTAAACTTCGCTAAGTATTGTAACCGTAGACCTTGTTCGGCGCGTGGGTAAGCTGTCTGTAGGGACAGCCAATCACAATGAAGATCGTTCCAGTTCCAATTCTGTTTGATTCCTTCTTCTCGCGTCCCAAGGTCCTAATACAGTCCAACCAAGAAGTGATGAATAACGCTATATACGCGTACCTCTACAGTGAGGATTTGGTTTACTTGCTTCTGAATTCTGGGTCAACCGGGAATTTAGAAAAGTGAGTCCGAAATGTGTCTTTAGTAGTGCTTGTGGCCGAGACAAAATCCGAACCCCGTCTGTCGGTGACAGACCTCCTTATATAGCCCTAATTTCCCGCCACACATACAGGCGGGTGTCATACGTTGTATCTATTTATGTCTGGCTCGTTTCACTATATCTCATACAGCGGCGCCGGCCGTCTGCGTGTAACGTTCTATTCTATACATTGTTGCACGTTTCCTAGAAACCTGGTAGCGCAGAACTCATATGCAATGTCACTGACTTGCACTAATTATATACAAAGGTCAATCAGTGAGTTTTCCACACGTGTCAGTTCTGTCTTACATGTGTACGCGTGCCCCGCACTACGTGACCACCTTGATTAACCTTGGTGAACCTTTTAGCCGGATTCATGTGCACTGAGGTCGTGCGTCCCCTGTCTGACTCTAACTGCTTGGTAAATATATTCCGGCAAATGAGAGCTTAGGGAACATAAATTACATCATTAACCAAACCTACTCTCTAATATTGGGCTTCACAATAAATATTCCGTTACAGTATGATAACGGACAAAGTGGCAAAATTCACCGGCTTCGTATCTTGATCACGGTATTTAAGTACGATAAGGGGCAAGGTAGTAAAGTTCAAAGGCCTCGTATCTAGATCACGGTAGGGAAGTTGGATAACTTGTAAGGTGGCAAAAGTCAAGGGCCTCGTAACTAGATCCTAGTACGGTCATTTCATTTCATCTCAGAAAGAAAGGTGTTTTTGTACCATTGACATTTTCTCATTCAATTATATTGTTAACAAGCAAACAGACCAATCTATTTTCACTTGTCTCAACGCCAACGTCTTTCATGACTGTTTCATATGATATACAATTGTTAATATCTATTATAAGCCATAAATTGAGATTTTGTATCTCTATCTGCTTGAGTTTTAACTGTCGCAAAGGTAGCGACTCTCCGTTAATTAACCCTACTTACACATATATAGATTTTTATTAATAGCCATGCATCTACACAAATGGAAGCTATGCAATACTACAAAGCTACACACCTTGTAATCGACTGTACATTTAATATGATAATCATACATTCGTTTTCCATTTTCTTATCCACATCTCGTTGCATACAAAGCGCTCATCTATTTTCTCTTTTTTTCGTTTTTTTTGTATTTTCAGACGGCAGTACCTTTTGTCAAACCCGATAAAAAATATTCTTTCTTACCAGGTTGTTATCAGACAGTAGTCCAAAAGAGGTTTTTCACCGACTTATATTCTGAAGTCATTCTTTATAACATCTTTGTGATCGGCCGTATGTTGTAATCGACCCATGTCGTAATCGAGGTATGTCGTAATAGGCTTTATGTCGAAATCGACCGTATTTCAGCAAATGCCATGTTCTCCAAATACTTTATCCTGATGTATCCATTTGTGCTCTCCATTTGTGTTTTCTATACTAGAAAAATACTAGAATATCTATATATTAATTCTTTTCCCAAAACACTTGCTTCCATTGATCATATGGAAAGCTCATGACAGTCCAGTAACGTAAGAGTGTCTTCTGCAACTTGGCACAGTATTTACGTCCTTTACGCCATATGATACCATTGGTATTTGAATCGTTTTCTCGTGATATCGCTAGTAATTCTATGGCTAATATAAATATAAGGAGAGAGTGGGCCACCATTCTCGCCCCTAACAAATAGCGAGAAGATTCCATTATTAATGACACGTCTCTTTGGGTCTTCAAACACTGAGTACAAAGCAACTTCTCTTAGCGAGATCTGAGCAGACCAAATCATGCCAGACATAAGAGGTGTTCCCAGGTCTCGATTCTCTTCCACATCTCGTGGTCGCACCCTCCTGATAAGCTGAAGCCAGAATTCCATTATTTATGCACCCCCCCCCCACACCCCCCCAAAAAAGGGAAAACATAATCTTAAGAGTACGATTGGCACAGATTCCATTAAATATGGAGATCACTTCTGAGATATAGATTACTGGGGGTCGTCGAGTCTTATCTTATCACTCCCAGACCAGCTTCTGACCCGCTCTGAACCACTCCAAGAACCCCTTCTGAGCCGCTCTGATCCACTCCAAGACCCGCTCTGATTCACTCCAAGACCCCCTTCTGACCCGCTCTGATCCACTCCAAAACCCGCTCTGATTCACTTCAAGACCCGCTTCTGACCCGCTCTGATCCACTCCAAGACCCCCTTCTGACCCGCTCTGATCCACTCCAAAACCCGCTCTGATTCACTTCAAGACCCGCTTCTGACCCGCTCTGATCCACCCCAAGACCCCCTTCTGACCCGCTCTGATCCACTCCAAAACCCGCTCTGGTTCACTTCAAGACCCGCTTCTGACCCGCTCTGATCCATTCCAAGACCCCCTTCTGACCCGCTCTGATCCACTCCAAAACCCGCTCTGAATCACTTCAAGACCCGCTTCTGACCCGCTCTGATTCACTCCAAGACCCCCTTCTGACCCGCTCTGATCCACTCCAAAACCCGCTCTGATTCACTTCAAGACCCGCTTCTGACCCGCTCTGATCCACCCCAAGACCCCCTTCTGACCCGCTCTGATCCACTCCAAAACCCGCTCTGATTCACTTCAAGACCCGCTTCTGACCCGCTCTGATCCACTCCAAGACCCCCTTCTGACCCGCTCTGATCCACTCCAAAACCCGCTCTGATTCACTTCAAGACCCGCTCTGATTCACTTCACGACCCGCTTCTGACCCGCTCTGATCCACTCCAAAACCCGCTCTGATTCACTTCAAGACCCGCTTCTGACCCGCTCTGATTCACTTCAAGACCCGCTTCTGACCCGCACTGATCCACTCCAAGACCCCCTTCTGACCCGCTCTGATCCACTCGAAAACCCGCTCTGATTCACTTCAAGACCCGCTTCTGACCCGCTCTGATCCACTCCAAGACCCCCTTCTGACCCGCTCTGATCCACTCCAAAATCCGCTCTGATTCACTTCAAGACCCGCTTCTGACCCGCTCTGATCCACTCCAAGACTCCCTTCTGACCCGCTCTGATCCACTCCAAAACCCGCTCAGATCCACTCTAAACCCCGCTCTGATTCACTTCAAGACCTGCTTCTGACCCGCTCTGATCCACTCCAAGACTTCCTTCTGACCCGCTCTGATCCACTCCAAAACCAGCTCTGATTCACTTCCAGACCCGCTTCTGACCCGCTCTGATCCACTCTAAGACCCCCTTCTGACCCGCTCTGATCCACTCCAAAAACCCGCTCTGATCCACTCCAAAACCCGCTCTGATCCACTCTAAGACCCGTTTTTGACTCGCTCTGATCCACTCCAAGACCCGCTTCTGACCCGCTCTGATCCACTCTAAGACCCGCTTCTGACCCGCTCTGATCCACTCTAAGACCCGCTTCTGACCCGCTCTGATCCACTGTAAGACCCGCTTCTGACCCGCTCTGATCCACTTTAAGACTCGCTTCTCACCCGCTCTGATCCACTCTAAGACCCGCTTCTGACCCGCTCTGATCCACTCTAAGACCCGCTTCTGACCCGC